>CM060687.1:94699840-95166741 GCA_030686995.1 Artemisia argyi
TGTGAAATCTTCCGTTGAATATATCTTCCCTAAGAAGATTAAACTTTTTAGTAATAATGTTTGCATTAATGTTTAAAATAAATACAATCAGCATAAAAATTGTGCAAAATACTATGATTGAATTTGAAAACGCTAAGGCTAGACACAATGCACCGAAATAAATCGGTTGGTCGACCCACACGACCGATTTGGAGAGAGTTGTGCAAATATCGGTTGTCAAGAACCAAAACACACAATCGGTTGCTTTTCCAACCGATTTTCAATACACACAACACCCTAACTTGGGCTCATCATGCTATACTCGTGGGAAGGAAAAACGAGCAGTTTACGCTTTAGTAGCTACCGTTTCACTGGCTCTAGTATTCACCGCCTTTCAAGGAATGGAATATTATCAAGCGCCCTCCACAATTTCATAAACATCTTGATCGAAAGCTCCACTGTTCTCAATAGTGAGAAAGACTTTTTCAAATTTGATCAAATCGATCGATCATTTTTTAATATGATCTATTTCTTCAACACTCCCTTTTCCGGCCCTACAAGAACATTTGCGCTGGAAAATAGGCGCCCGAAAGATGGTCCAAAGTTGCCGCCTTTAGGATTTGAACATGAGAACTCCATTAAAGATCCCAAGCCCCCAACACTAAGCCACACTTGGGAGATTTCTTGGAACACATCTTAAACGACTCAAATTATAATTATTTACCTTACTATGAGAATCAAAATTTTCTGGTACATAGATGTGAAATTAAGAAGGGATTACGAGTTTCATATGTTTTAAGAACTTGAAGATAATGCATAGCTAAAATGAACTAAATTTAAACTTCACAATATCGAAACAAATAAACGTCATCCATTTCAAGCGTTTGTGTACTAAGAAACTTACGTAGAATATGATGATTGTCTACCCTCCATGATCCTCTAAAGAAGCACTGATTTTTAGTCTAACGATCATAAGAACGAAAACAAAATTCATGCATACTTATACCCGTGAAAAGAAACAAATCTAATTAAAGAATTGAAAGACAATTTAAAAGGTTTTATGAGGCGTATTAAAAGGGTTCAACTAGAATAGAAAGTTTAAGTGTTACGAATAAACATAAAAATAGTGGGGAAGAAGTAGACAAGTGAAGGAAAGAATTTAATAGAATTGTAACTAAGGAACGTGGTCTCAATGGAAAATTATAGAACCACATAAAAAGTTCCACACAAATGATGTGTCAAATAGGAATTGGTGGAATGAAAGAGAGGAGAGACAAACTATAGTAAAATCAACCAATCATTGCTTGCCACATCATTTTGTGGAGAGTTTTGTGAATATTTTTATATGGGTGTATCACTCCTCGGTCTCAATTATGTGATTTTTCCATGTTATCCAACCAAAACAAACTAGCTATAGACCAAAACTATACCGTACTTATACATACGTCCTTACTTATTATTGACAAAACATGCACCGCCGTCCCATAATTTAAAGTGATCAGGTGCAAAGAACAAATTGTAACACAATAGCAAAACCCAAAAAGATATAAATAAGAGTTATTCATGCAGGATGCAAAAGCGAAGTTTTGATACACCCCAATCCAAAAGTTGATAGACGTGACACACCTCAAAGAATAAAACTCTAACAATAGAAAAGTCTTAAAAACACTCGGTTTATTTAATTGATCAAGATAAAATTACAATGAAAGAAGCCCTATATTTATAAGTAGGGGTGGAAAGGAAACGAGCCGAGCCGAGCCCGAGCCTGCCAGGGCTCGAGCTCAGCTCGTTTATATTCTAGAAAGCTCGGGCTCGGCTCGGTTCGAGCCTTAAGATTTGAGCTTAAGCTCGGCTTGTGATATGATATATAAAGCTCGAGCTATGCTTGGGCTTTGCTCATTTCTGATGTACCTAAAAAAAAACTGTTTGGCTTCTTGAGCTTACATGTTCGAGCTCATTTATTAGTTTTGAGCTCGTTAATGAACTCGTTAGTATACATTAGGGCTGAGCATTGGGCGAAAACCGGACCGGACCGAGGACCGAGAACCGGAAAAACCATAGACCGAGACCGGACCGAATATGGTCGGTCCGGTCTCGGTCCGGTCCGGTCGGTCTTCGGTCGGTCCGGTCCAATTAGGCAAGTTTTTTCGGGTTTTTGGTCGGTCCGGACCGACCGGACCGAGGATCGAATTTGGCAAAAAGCTTAGACCGAGGACCGGACCGAATGTGGTCGGTCCGGTCCGGTCGGTCTCGGTCCGGTCCATCCGGTCCGTTTGCTCAGCCCTAGTATACATACACAAAATGTATTAAAGCTCGTTTAGGCTTGCGAGCCTAGCCGCGTTTTGTATATAAAGCTTGGGTCGGCTTGGGTTTATTTATCAAATGAGCTTAAATTTAGGCTCGAGCTCGAGTTCGTTTAGACTCGGCTCATTTCCACCCCTATTTTTAAGTAAAAGATAGATTGGGGAGAAAGTTATCTTTTTTGTCTCTAACTCCTATAAATCAAAAATCAATTCCAAACTGAACCATAAACAAAAGTCAATGCATATAAATAATTTTAGCATTTAGGTAGAACATAGATGCCAATCAAAATAAAACAAGTATCTAGAAAATTATTGGTATTAATCTTCCACCAAGATGGCAAACATTTGTTTTTCTTACAACAAAAGAACGAATCAAACATCCCACTTATGGTCTTTACTTTGTTGTCCTCATCATTCCCTTCACTTAAAAAAAAACTCAACCTCGAGTTCTCATGGGTAGTTACCTCGCAAATCTTCATCCGACGAGGCTTCAGCTGAAGCCTTCAACTCCACATTAACTCGAGTGCCCTCTTCATATTTTTTCAAGCGTGTACCGCACTCCCAATGATCTACAAATGATACTAAATGTCAGAATAATTCCCCCAGATCATTATCCCTCTCTTAAAAAGAACTAGTCCCCGAGTTCTCATGATAGATAGCTTGAGTTGATTAGGCTTGAAAAACTTCAAATATCTTCAAATCATTAACGGGAACCCTTAAGTTCTCATCTACACCATTAGAGAAAAATTTAGGTTTTCGATTTGAATATTCATGTTGATAACAGGATTACAAACCTTTACATCCCCGTTATCTGTATATAACCCATAACTAGGGATGAGCACGGTACCGGTCCCGTACCGATCCCGTACCGAATTAATGATACCGATTTTTCCCGAACAAAATTAGTGGTACCGGTACCGTACCGAACGGGATTCGGATATCGGTACCGGTATCGGTACCGGGAAATCGGGTTTTTCCTTTTTTTTTTGGGAATTTCCCGATTTGGTACCAGTCCCGTACCGAATTAATGGTCCCGATTTTTTTTTCACCTTATTTCGTAGTCCTGGTACCGTACCGTATATTGAGAATCGGTACCGTTTCGGTACGGTACCGGTACGGTTCCGGTTCGGTTCCGGGATTCGTTCGAAATGCTCATCCCTACCCATAACTTTTTCTACACAAGTCTTCAAAACACCAACTTTATTTGTTGTTTCCAGCACTAAAGTTAAAACTTTGTTATCATGTATATAACAAATTTGAAGGTCTTAGATTTTCTCAAGATGTTCTTCAACAACTTCAGCCTTTAAGATCTTTTCTTCGACCTTAACCTCGAGCTTTGGTAATTGCGGTTTTACTTCACGTGGAACCATAACAATTCTCATTCCATCCTATGAGAAAAAGGTAGCGATTTTGTTGAAGATCATACTTGCCATTGACCTCACATTGTAAGTGTTTCCCAAACAAAATATGACATTCATCAATATTGTCCACAACACAATGTACTTCAACTTTATAGAATTTTCTAATGTACACCAGAACCCTACAAACTTAGTAACCTTCAATTGGAAAAATTCTCCATTGGTAATTTTAAAAAGTCTACAAATTTTCTTGAAACCAAATAATTTAATCTACAACTATCAATAATTAAAGAACATGCCGAATTATTGATTAATATTTTTGAACAAATTAACTTGGTTGTCGACATCAAACACTCCTTCTTTCTCTCCTCCCATTCATCCACCCTCCTGTTGTTGAACGGTTATGGTTTGACAAATTCTTGAACCTCCACAATTTCTACACTCTCGATTCTTATGGATCAATGCCCCACCATACCCCGCTATCAATGCCCATACGGAACGTAATTCTTCTTGCATAGTGTAACTCATGTCAAGTTCTTTCATAGATTTGGTTAAACCATGATTCATGTACTCTCTAGACCATACCCTGCTATCAGTATGGGTTTTGAGAACATCTACACCACTCACCATCTAGGATACTAACAAGCTTTAGATGCCAACTAACGTAGGACGCATAAGTGAATTATGATAAATCCTAACCGAAGGGTTGATAGACGAGGTGCACCTCAAAGGAATAAAACCCTAACAAGAGAAAACTCTTAAAACCACTCGTTTTATTTAATTGATCAAATATAAAAGTACTATGAAAAATGCCCTATATTTACAGGAAAAAAATAGATTGGGAGAAAGTTATCTTTCTTCCCTAGACTCCTAACAAAACTAGGAAAATCAATTACAAACTTAACCCTAAACAAAAGTCAAAGCACGTTAACACTATTGGAATCTAGGTAGGTAGAACATAGATGCTAATCAAAATAAACATCTATCCAGTAAGTTATTGGCAGCAATGTTCCAACTAGATGCCAAACATTTGTTTTTCCTCCAACAAATGAAGAAACCAAACACCCCTCTTACATTCTTTACTTTGTTATCCTCATCATTCCTCCTCACTTGAAAAAAACTCGACTCCAAGTTCTCATGTGTTGCTGCTTCATCTACCTCACAATTCTTCATCCGACGAACGCTTATTAGCTGTAGCCTTCAACTCCATATTAACTCGAGTGCTCTCTTCATATTTTTAAAACGTTTACCACACTCACAACGATTTTTAAATGTCGAAAAAATAATAACTTTTAACCAAACTACAGTAAGTGAAAACAATTGATGAGTTTCCGTGATTTCCGGAAACCCCCTTAGGTCTCCCACTGCATATACGGTATACTCATCCAAATTGACCTTGTATTTAGATGATAAATTAGACTAACCAACTTGAACCCTAAATCATTCAATAACCACAAACACAATTTTCTAATCCAGGAATCAAGAATGACTAATACAAGATGAAACTATGTAAGATTTTTTCTTTTCAAATAGTAATGGAAAACAAACGCATGAAGAAGAGTAAGGGGGTCAATTTTTAACCTCACACGAAACATAATATGAATGAGGCGTGAAAAATAAACAGGTTTGAGTTGGGCTAAACATGATAATTAGATTCATAAAAACATAAGCATAATTAGCTTTTTTTTGAGTTCACATATTGTACCTAATTTTTACACCCACCAGTTTAAAAGATTAATCAATTTTAATTATGAAAATTTTATAAATTGATTTATCAGAATCTTAATTATGTCATGACTGGTCATTGTTACATTTATTTTGAATATTTATATCTGCTTATATGGTTGCTTGCATGTTCTTCAAGCTGAAACTTTATAGTATTATCTTCAAATAATTATTAAGATTATGACATGTTAATTAATTCATCACGTAACTTCAAATTATCAAAATTATATTCATTTGTCACATCATTTCCACACGTAGATCCTCATTCCTCAATCACCTTCGCTTCTGACTTCACCATCTCTAACAACCCTAACAACTTTTCCCGCTCTTTTTAAAACAACTAAATTAAGAACTAACTCTTGAAATAATTCATTCTTTTTCTTCTCCATTCTCATTAACAAAGCAAGTTACATTTAAATAGGAAATAAAACTACTTAGCTTCACATGATCACCCTTCTTTTCAACCACTTTACTTCATCCACCGGACAAAAAGGTCTCGACAATCGCTATTTGTATAAGTTGAAAATTGTATTTGGTAGTTAGTTATTTACTTATGATAATAGTAATAATTTTTTTTGAACAACAAATTTTTTTTTTTTCTTTTTTTCACATTTTATATCACCTATCTCACAATATTTCTCACAAATACTCCAGCTTGAACTCACAACCCCTAAAATTGGTGGGCAATTCACATACAACTAGACCAAAGGTCTTGGGTTATTAGTAATAATGCTAATGAGTTATGTGATGACTTATTGGTAAGTATTTAATTTGGTTAGTGATTCAGGGGAAACGAGGGAGGTTATGTTTAAGTGGAAGGATAGTTACTGAAGTGAGCGAGTGGATAGGGGGAGTTTAAGGGTGATCATGTGAAGCTGCGGTTGAATTGTGTTGACTGTTGAGGTTCCGGTTAGCGTGAGTACATGTTATGTATATGTGTTGGATTTGAGAGGTTCAAGGTGTGTTATGAGAGAAGTGCTTTTGTTGTGATAAGTGATGTTGAAGGTGGTCTTGTGAATGCGTGAACGGTAACGATGGGTTTGAAGATGAAGAGGTTGTTGTAATTCGAGTCGAGTCACGAAACAGGTAATTAAGCTCGATCTGTATGTTTTCGATTTTGATGTACATGTTTATCATATGTGATTAATTTTTATATTACTGTTGATATGTGTGATTGTGTATGTATAACTGTATTAACGTTGGTGCTTATGAAATGCGATTAAAATAATATTATTTTGCTAGCTTGCACATCTCATATATATGGCCGGGGAAATAAGTTTATAAGAAATGTTGTTTAGATCCTTGATGTATCGGTAGGTTACTGAACATGAGTTTGTTGTTTATAATTTGTAACTTATGGCACGGTTTAGCAATCAATGAAGGAGATGTTATGTGCTTGATAAGCCGTTAAAGTATACACCGTACCCTGTTACTTCAAATGAGTATCAACACTATATGAGATGAGAAGACTATCCTTTATAATGTAATTTGTATTTGTTACATAGAACCCTGGACAAGCACGCAGTTCTCTAAAATATATATGTTTGTGGACCAAAATGGATGCCCGCTAATATCTTGTAATGATTGTTAATGAGTACATTTGGATCGAATTTTTGCTAAATACCAGAAGAATATCATGTAATCAGTGCCAAATATGCCTGGCAAGTCACTTTGTTTTCTCATTCATATTGCATTTTTTTAGAACAGTTGGATGAATGTAGGTGGTTCAGAAAAATTCCAACTTAATCCCACAGTGGGTTTACACACGAGTGTATGTGTATCATCAAAGATTTGAAACTTAAAGGCGATAGCAAATTTTCAGTTTTAATGACTCTCCTTCCCTGCAATTGAAGTCTAGGTATCAGGTAAAAAGTCTAGACTTCAAATAAACCCTTACCGTTAGAGGTGTCAAAAGTAGCCGGGTTGAGTCATGGGTGAAACCATGTTACCCAAAATGAGTTATTTATTCGTACGGGTTGGGTTGACCAAGAACACTTTAGGAGAGTGGTATAAGGTAGCAACAGGATGCATCTAAAAAGCTTATACATCTCTGATAAGCTATTCTAAGGTTGTGTCTGTTCCCCCGACCACTATGTCCTGTTAAAAGAGTACTATTAGTAGGACCTTTATGTAATCGACGTTTAATGTAGTTGTAGCATGATAATCTTTAGAATCTAATAACATGTGCTGAATATATTTCCTTCCATCTTCCTCAACAGCTCCTTCTGTTTCTTCGGAGATGGCTTTGATTCATCTTTCGATAATACTGTAAAAATCCGATTAAAATTTCCCGTTACTTCTGCATTTGTTGTTGTTTTCCTTGTACATCAAACCACTATAGCAATGGGATATAAGCAGATATGTTTTGCGCTCCCAGTAACTCAATATCTTAAACACGATATCTCGAAACCCATCTTCAGTATAGCTTGGATCCTTCCCTTTATGACCCATAACATGCTTGTCACAAGATTAATCTTGGTGTTAAATGCAATATTCTTAATACTGATCTTAGCCCTAATCTTAGAGTAAACTTCAGTCACCATCTTTCTCACTTTATAATTTCAAATTCTTTGACTTCTGTCAAGGTTTGTGCTGCTTATCAGTTGACTGACTAAAAGCTTCCGTAAATTGCGGCAGTACATCTTGTAGGAACATACAATATTTTACTCATTATAACGAATGGCTAATGCAGTTGTAGGTTTGCGGTTAGCAAAAGTCTCATCCAGGTCACGAGCCACTATACCTATACAAGGTCTACAAACTTCACCATGATGTGAAGCTTCCTTCTGAGCCCGAGGCTGAAGATAGGACTGTATGTATTTCTGAGTCATATCGGTGAACCTTTCATTCAAGTTGAAGCTGAGAAACGGGAAGTACCCTACAGCTCGTAATCCATAGGGGCCTGGTGGTAAGAGAGTTTCACTCATTCTGTCACAGGAAAACATAACATGCACTTGCAAGCTAGCTAGCTTGTGTCGGTTGTCGACTTCCCACCACCATGACCACGAGGTGATCATTCTGAAATAAATCTTATATCCAAGTTTTATTTTAATTTTATTGTATGTAACTTATGGAGAAGTCTGCTAGTTATACGCTGATTAGTAAACATTAACCGCTAAATAAGTTTGGAACGACGTTGAACCATGTATACCGCCATAAACTCACACATCTGTGATCCTAAGTCATTAAACTCTAATCTATATAACAAGCTGCTTGTTATATGGATAAGGATAGATCTTTGCTTGTTATAAGGATGGATGACTTAGGACCACGGAGATGGCGTGTAACCATATTGCATCAAACATGGTTGCAGTCAGATCCAAACTGATTTTGTGGTTAACGTCTAATAATCAGCAAGCATGGATCTACATGTAAACTAGTAGTGAGAGGAGAAAACCTCACTGAAGTTATACCAACGGAATTTCCATTGTTAGATTATGTTCCGATTACAGGTTGAAGGAAAAGGATATGTTTAGCTACAGATGATGTGAATTGCAGATTGCAGTTGAATGATGTTGAGATTCCAAGGAACATGCATAACTTCTTACATAGATAGAACACCGATTCACTTACAGCAACTAAAAACAGAATATCCTATTGCAATCAAAATACAAGGATTACTACTAAACCTTCTTTCTACATTTACTTGCACTTTCTTACATAGCCAGATGGCAGCAGATTGACTCTCTGTGTGCTCAAGAACCTGTCATTGACATAAGATGTTATTAAGGTCTAAGAAAAGCATAAGAGGAAATAAAAATTAAAAACCTAGAAAAGTGTAGCTTTTACGAAAATCATCATTCGTCTGTTTAACAATATCCTACACATAAAAAGGAAATAAACGATCCACACAACTTTAAGTTGATTGTTCAAGTTCAAATGTAAGCTTTGAAGGGTTGAGGTAGATAACCTCTGTTAAATTTCCATTATAGTTCAATCTTGGGTTCATAGTACATACACTACGGGTCAAATAGGCTGGTGAAATGGTTGACTAAAGAGAAAACCAGTCAAGTTAATTAACAAAATAATATAGGCTTTCTAACCATTTATAAAACCTTAATAAGTTAACTATATGATATAAGAAACATTAAACAATAAAGTGAATGAAAAACTGGCCAACCCGGATAGGCCAGTTATAGACCGAACCTGTTTTGACCCGTTACTCAATACGCATGACCCACCCATTTCGCCACCTCTACTTTACTCAACAAAGTGTAAATTAAGCAATAGACGATGTCTAAGTTGCGTGATCAATGAATCACTAGAGCTTGGGTTATTGAGTGTTGATAACAAAACATCTATTCAATAAGTTCAACTACAAATATTATTTTGAGATTTTTTACAATCCTGATTACTTGATGTCGACGCAGTCATCTATAAATTCTTAATGCATCAAAGAAGAAACATGCCAGCAATGATCCTTGAGCTGATATAAAATAGTGTAGAAAAACAGAATAAAATGAGAACTTACAAGAAGATGAATTACAGCCTCCACCTCACTATCCGGTCACTATGCTTCTTGAAAATCTCCATCAATGCTTCACTGTACACAGTCTCTTCTTTATCCTCAAAAGCATCATCATTGTCACTTTTCATAAAACTAGCATTAGTATCATCCGCAGGATCATTCCACTGCACTACATACAGTTTTACCTCCTTCATGACGTACCCTGAAACTGGTAATTCCAACAAGGGCACGTAACACTCACTCACCCTACGAGCAGTACGAAAATATCTCAGCTTTTGTGCAATAGTTTCATCAGAAGGTGAAGATAGCCAGTTCCTCACTTCAGCAACTTTTCTACCACTAACAGAAACTTTGCCCCTTTTCCTCGAATCCGTAATGGAAACCTTTTCCAACATTGGTAATCGAATAATGTAAGACAACAAGGTAATCCAATATATCATATCACTTACGCATGTCAACATTTCATCCTTATTCAACGTTAACGCCATATCTTCTTCTCCTACTTGG
Source organism: Artemisia argyi (assembly GCA_030686995.1). Lineage (NCBI taxonomy): Eukaryota > Viridiplantae > Streptophyta > Magnoliopsida > Asterales > Asteraceae > Artemisia > Artemisia argyi. The sequence goes on from CM060687.1 coordinate 94,710,181, forward strand.
TGAGCACTTTCATTAGCTTTAAATTCCTTTTTAAGGCACACTAAATTCGGTGACAGATATATAAACGAGTCGAGTTTAACTTTGAAGTTAACCTTCCACTTGAACAGAGAATGATTATCCAATGAAGACGGAAGTTGGATACATAGAGACTTAACTCTTTTAAACTTCATCAAAGAGTTAACTGCTGACCCCAAAGATGCCAAATAGGAAGGGTCAACAAATGGATTGGTAAAGCAGGTGAAGGAAATGGCCTCTACTTGAAGGACAATATGGTAAAAACGTCTTGAAACATGCTTGCAAAGGCATAGGGTTTTCAAATCAATTAATCTGTTTAAAATTTGGAAAACAATATCTTCTGGCAAATCGCTGAATGAGGTAAAATCATCTTCTGCTTTGAGTTTCTTGATTTCATTCATTTTCAGATAATGATCCTGTGTTTATGTAGTGTCGCCCGAATCACAATCAATGTTAGGAACAGATCTTGCATTTGGCATTGTTTTCAAAATATGTTATACAACATAATTATAAGCTATAAACTAACGGTTACGGAAAGAAAAAAAAAAAAAAAAAAAAAATGGTTAAAAGTTAACATTTCTTCATCTAAACTGCTATGTTATCAATTGTGCTTGGAAACTGAAACAGATTTAAAGAGTAAACATAAGCAAAACTATATAGCCTTCAACTAAAAAAGATGTTGAAGCATATAATCAGATTTAAAAACATTTCTTCATCCTAACTGCTTATTATTAAATGCCTATTACTCTAGAATAAGTAGACAAACAGGTAGTGTACAAACTGCTTTAAAAACAAAAAATCACCTCCTAATTGGTGAATAAGCAACGTCTTATAATAATAACTAGTTATTAACATTTATAGGGCAAATCGCACAAAAAGGTACTAAAGTTTAGGTCAATTTGAATTAAAGGTATCCACCCTTTCTTTTTCTTGATTTAAGATATAGAACTTAATTTTATATGCAATGTAAGGTTTTTCACGGTTCTTTCGACTTCAGAAAAGATAACAGTGTTATGGTCATGTTATTAGCTGAAATGGTTAATTAATGTGGTGTATCATTAAAGTTGAGCCTTGAAAAGTTATTCCGGCTAAAATTATGATCCGTGACCTCTTTTGAAAAGTAAAAAAACCTTACATTGCACAAAAATAAGTCCGATACTTTTTTGTGCAATTTGCCCTAAGATTTATACATGGAGATAAATAGGTACCATCCAAACTCTTGAAACAGCTTAACAGATAAGCCACTAATCTTTATTTCAAGCTAAAAGCAAAAGGCAAACTTATACTTTTAAATCCATAAAAATAATCGCCTTGAAAAATCTAAAAGTACTTATACGCCTTTTTTTTTTCTTATAAAAAACAGATAAATGGTTTAAAAAATTGGCAATCCCAAACACCCCCCAATTCTTAAAAAATGACCACTAGTTAATCTCATTTATTCGTCATACCCAGATGAAATAAACTATATATCCGTACTGTCTTGTTAAATCCACATGAAAATGTGAAGAATAAAACAAAAATAAAAACATAAAGACAGCAAAATAAACATTTGATTCCACATGAAAATGTGAAGAATAAAACATAAAATAAAAACATAAAGACAGCAAAATAAGTGAAGAAATCAAACAAACCTGCCTCCTCTGAGAGAGACAAGCAACAGCCGCTTTCCCAAACTCCTAATCACAACTAACTAGGGTTTTATGTCTTTTTACTGGCACGAGGAACTCACGTGACTTGGTGAGGGATTTACCACTAGTACTAAACAACGGTAAAAAGGGGTGGAGATAAATTTGGTTTGTCTTATAATTTAGTGTTACTATCAATGTTTTAAAAATCGGGTTCGAAATCGACCCGGTCGAGTCACCGGGCACCGGATCAATCGGTTCGACCGCCGGGTCAACTCGGTTTTCAATTTATTATTTTTTTATTTTTTTGACCGAATCAACCCGAGTTTTTATTAAAAATTTTTGAAAAAATGAAACCCGGCTGAGTCGACCCCTCAACCTGGGTTTCAAAACACTGATTCTAATCCTTATCAATGATTCAATTCTTTGAAAATTGAAATGTCAATTTCTGTATTTGATGTGCTTAAGGGTAAAAACGACTTTTATAAGTAAAAAACATTCATTAATTATCAAGATTTGTCTATTTTGCTTAAGGGTAAACACGAATTTTATAAATCAAAAACGACTTTTATGTAATTTAAAAGGGTAAAATGGTCATCACTAGTCATCAGTACCAATAAAAAATCAAAAAACGAAACAAATGCTTTGTTTGCTATCCAAAAAAACAAATGATGGCATGTATAATACTTTTTTTATAACATTTGCCAAATTTATTAAGCATAGCCTAAAGGCTACATTTAGCTTTTTAAATTTATAAATAGACAAAAATACATCGTTGGTCTCTAAACTTTTCACAAAACATCGCATGGCACCCTAACTTTTAAAAATCGTCGCCTGGAGTCCAAACCTTGTGTATTTTAGGCCGATTGCTTCCCTTGACCATTTTTGGCTCGGTCAACGCACATTTTTTGTTATAATATGAGTGGATAATAGTCCAATCACGTTATAACCAGTAGTTAACCCAAACTAAACAAGAGATACAACTTGAGGGACCATCGGTGTAGTCACACACTAACTATGTAACTTTACCGTATCTTCTGTGATACGCATATTAATGTTTTCGCGGGAATCAATAAACCCACGTGAAAAAATGTGAAGAATAAAACATAAAATAAAAACATAAAGACATCAAAATAAGTGAAGAAATCAAACGAACCTGCCTCCTGACAGAGAGACAAGCAACGGCTGCTTTCCCAAACTCCAAATGACAACAACAAAGATACAACTTAGCTAGGGTTTTATGAGTCTTTACTGGCACGAGGATATCACGTGACTTGGTGTGGGATTTACCGTAAGTAATAAACAACGGTTAAAAGGGTGGAGATAAATTTGGTGGATTGAGTTTAACCTATGGGAGAATGCGTCTCTTTTTTAACAATACATAAGAATATTATTATTATTATTATTATTATTATTATTATTATTATTATTATTATTATTATTATTATTAATTTTTTTTTATAATTGGGTTAATTTAACACGAACTTTTTTTTTCGATTAAAAAATGTATTAAATACACTTAAATTAAAGTCAAAAAGTTTGTCCTCAAAATCATCGTTAGGCAATTCATTTTTTTTTTTTTTTTTTAATTATGAGAGTTGATTTGTACACATTTTTTTTAAAGGCAATTCATTCCGAACAAACTAAACAAAAACAAATGGAGGCATCTACTAAATTAACAAGATGCTTAAGCGTAGTGAACACAAAGAAAAAAAACAAACAAACTTCGACTAAAGCAAAACTAACCTAAGCCAAACACCACTATTATGGTACATAACACATGATAGACCAACTGTCCCAAATGAAAATAAATATGAAATAATTTGCACACTCATTGTATAAGTATTTGAAGCAATACATAAATATGATATAACTGTCTCATGCAGTATTTGGAGTGTCCTAACTATAAATAAAAGTGTGCAAATCAATTCTCTTTAATTATACATCATTTGTCCTAAAATAATTGTTCACTTATCAAAAAACACAAAAAGAACATAACTATACTATTTTGTTTTTGGAAATGATAAATCAAATGTTTCTACTTAAGGGTAAAAGCATAAAATAGCCATATATTTTTCAAAATGTAATGATTTGAAACAATTACTTTTTTATTAGCATATACATCCACGTACTTTCAAATTTTGTTCCGACTTCACCCATATGACCGATTTATATTAATATAATATTATATTAGAATAATATTATTTTATTACAATATGGGTGGAGTTGGAACAAAATTTGAAAGTACGTAGATGTATATGTTAATAAAAAGTACGTAGCTATTTTATAGTTTTGCCCTCTACTTATCTCCTAATTCTAGGATGATGACAAATGTTAAATCGATGAGTGAGATCAAAATAAAGAGTTAGATTTAACCACATAAAGGATCATCTTCCACATGAGATCTCTCAATGTTCTTCATGATTCAGATGATGATGTAACATCAATGATTTGGAACTGTTCTCTGTAGTCTGTACAACCATTCAAAAAGTTAGTAGGAGATGGTAAGATTTAACCACATAAAGAGTAAATACACTACAAAAGACAATCATATTCGTTGTTAACATATAACATATGTTGTGATTCATCCTCCTCATCAAACTTTGGATGTTTCAACCTTTCTATCTATCCCATGCAACTCTTTAAATCTCAACTTGATTTCGGCTCAAGATTCTTCTCTATCTACTAAAGCAAACCTACAATCTACCTCATGCACACTTAAATCTAAGTTACACAAAACTTCTGTGCAGCAAGGCATTGAGATTTGCTAAGATAGTGCATGAAAAGAAATCCACGTCAAAGAACAAAGAGAAGGATATCGGAAAGATCTCAGTTGGAATCAAGAAAAAAGGTAGAGCTAAAGTAAGGAAGAACAACATTGTGTATGAAGGGGAGGATGATCAATCATGTTCACTATCTCAAAGGGATTCTGAAGATGATGAATCCGTTTCTATGCATAGTCTTGGGGCTTCATTGGGCATCACTCTTGATGGAAAACCGGCTCGTTCAAAACATAATGTGTTTAGTGACTTTTTGACTGAGGTGAGCAACAATGGCATACCTCATCCCCCATTGTGAACAACAATGGCGGTATCAAGAACAACACCGCAAGCTATTTTTCTTCTTCAGTATTTAATGTGCACCGGCCGCCACTGCATGATCAAGCTATTTCATCAATCTCGGATTTTTCAAGTTCATCTATGGTGCTCGAGAGTTCAAGTTGAGCTCATGATCTCATTTTTAGTTAATAGTTCTCACTTTGCCGATAACAATTAGTCTCAATTTCATGTGCGACGGTAGCATTTTCTTTTGTTCTCAAGCCATTGTAATTTAGGATGTCATCTTGCATTCTTTAAGTGTGTTTCTTGGTTTAGATCCTTTTGTGATTCATCTTCAATACAACAAGTTTTTTGCAAAATAATAATAATAATAATAATAATAATAATAATAATAATAATAAAGTAAAAAAAAAACATATACTGCTCACTTTCTGTCAGTCAGAGTTTAGAGTCACTTGCTTTCTATTTTTGTTCACTTTACTAACATACGTTCTTTTGTAAGTTACTAATCTTAGAAAACATTTTACGACATTCCTTAGAAAAAATGGGTTGCTCAATACAAGCTTCATAAACAAGTTATTCATGTCACTAAACTCACATTTTACTCCAATATTCAATAGATGACTGAACTTAAAACAAAGATTATGACTAAGGTGTCGTTTGTTTTTTCACAATAAGCACTTTTTTCCTCTTTTCACTTCTTTTGTCTGCAGGAGGGTAGAGGTTTTTGTTTTTTTTTTGCAGACATAAGTGCTTCTTTTCACTTCTTACCTCTTCTAAATTTCAGACATTATCTTTCACTTCTTAGTTCTTACCTCTTCTTTCACTTCTTGCCTCTTCTTTCACAAACCTTACATCCCTTTCTCAATATTCGTTTTTATATGTTTTCATCTGTTTTTTTTTTTTTTATGTTTTTCTGTTTTTTCACGTTTTTGACTGTTTTTACGTTTTCGACCGTATTTTTACGTTTTCGTCCATTTTTTACGTTTTCGCCTGTTTTTTAACGTTTTCGCCCGTTATTTTTTACGTTTTCTCTGTTTTTTTTATGTTTTCGCCCGTTTTTTTACGTTATCGCCCGTTTAGTTAAATAAACAGACGAAAACGTAAAAAAACAGACGAAGTCATAAAAAAGACAAAAATGTTAAATAACGGTCGAAAACGTAAAAAACATAAAAACGTACAAAACAGACGAAAACGTAAAAAAATAGTGAAAACAAAAAGAAAAGGAAAAAAAGGTACTTCAATAACACAAAAAATACTAATGAAAAAGGAAAGAAATAAAAAAGTACTTCAATAGCACAAAAACAAAAGGTCTTCTTCTTGTAGATGAAGAGTTTATGTGCACCTCTTCTTCTGCAGACATGGTTTGCAGATGAAGAGGTAAAAACTCTAAAAAAACAAACGACACCTAAGTATTTATCATCCTGAAAATCACAAGTAAACCCATTTTCTCACACTTTTTCTTCATAAAATGCCCAATTAATCAAGTTTTCTCCAAAATACATCATTCCTCATTCAAAAATGGAAAAATCCCAAATATCAGTTTGAGGAACAATCTAAAATCTAGCAAATGCGCAAAAATAAAGGGTATTTTGGTGAAATGATAATTTGTTGGGCCTTTTGTTAAAAATATGTGAGAAAATGAGTTTCTTTAACAAAATGGAGTTTGGGGATTGCTTATAGGTTATCCTTACCAAAGAGCTTATCAATTACTACTTGAAAACATGCTATTTCAAGCTAAAAGCAAAAATAAAACTTATACTTTTAAATCCATAAAAATAATCGCCTTGAAAAATCTAAAAGTACTTATATGCCCTTTTGTTCTCACTAGTATCAAAAAAAGGCAATTAAAAGCATATAAATGGTTTAAGAAAGTGGTAATCTCAAACACCCACCAATTCTTTAAAAATTACCACTAGTTAATCTCTATTAGTGGTCACACCCAAATTAAATAAACTATATCCGTACTGTCTTGTTAGAGCACGAGTTATGGTAATGGGGCAACGCTGTTATGTCCGATGTGGACGTTTTTCAACGCTGTTTTGGAATTAAGACCAATTCCATGTGGTATGTGTTAGACTTGCGTTTCCATTTACGTTAATGTGGTAACTTGCGTTGTGGCATTTACATCTGATTTTCAAAACCGGCCCTTGTATTAAATTTTTTACCGTTTGGAGTGTTTAAGTGTGTGTGGGTCTGCGTTTGTTGCTTTGCGTTTCTAGGGGTGTGTGTGTGTGCAGGAGAGGAGATGAAAAAGATCATTTTTTTTGGTTAACAGTGGAGAGGAGCCCAAAGATGGTATGTGTAGGCTCGAAAGTATTGGACCAAATACCCATTTAACTTATTTATTCTTTTCGCTATTTTAGACTTGTAATTTTATTTTAAATAAAAATGTTATTTGTATATTAATTTAATGAATGAAATATTAGTTAAGGGTTTTTAATAAATGAAATTGTTGAGGGTAGAATTTGTATATTGTAATTTTTTTTAAAAGGTGGGTCTCAAAAATTGGTGTTATTAGGTGTTATAATTTCCTGATGTTTTTTGGTGTTGAAAAAATATGGCGCTGACGTGAATGGTATTTTGGTGTTAAGGGGTGTTACCACTTCTTGTGCTCTTAAACCCATGAATTTATATCCAATATAAAATGCTTGATTTCAACAACACCCACATGAAAATGTCAAGAATAAAACATCGTAAAATGATTTGCATGGCTAAAATTAATGCCTAAAAACTTGACTAACTCTAAGATGATGACACATGGCAAGATTAGTGGTGAGGATCATGAAAGAGAAAATGTGTATTCCATATCTCACATGATTAATTGGTTAAGCATAAATTTAATCATATGAATTAAGTCCCTCTATCATTACTCTAAAACATTAAATAAAAACATAAAGACAGAAAAATAAGTGAAAAAAACAAACAAACCTGCCTCCTGAGAGAGAGACAAGTAACGGCTGCTTCCTCAACACCAAATAACAACTAGCAAGCATTGACGAATCCAGGATTTTATATACGAGTGGGCCAAATATAAACATGGCAATTAATCGATACAATGTCGTTGCTAGAAAATCATTTAGATTGTTTGTTTCTATTTCAAAACCTTGGAATCATGAATCATTGTTGCAAAAATTGTGAGTCGGTGGTGAGGCGGTTGAAGGCCTTGTAGCGATTAATAACCGATTACAAGGCCGATTACCTTGTAATCGCCAATTACAAGGCCGATTACCTTGAAAAAATCAACAAGGTGAAATGCCGTGCACCTTGTAATCGCCGATTACAAGGCCGAGTTGACCGATTTTTGCAACATTGTCGTGAATACTACCCAAGACGACTTGCACAACAGTACTAGATTTTTCTATATAAGGTACTTTTGATAGTAAAATTGGAATAAAAATGTATGCTTAAATTGATTTGTAGCATCTAACAAGTGATAATGGCTTTATATAATGCCAATAAAACACTTTCATGTTTGAATGAATGAAAACTAATGTTTGTCTCGAAATAAGTGTACAATTTTTATACATAAATAGTAATTATCACTGTTCTTAAAGGCGTCGTCAAAGCGCGAGGTGTGGTCTCGCCGCCACGAAATTGACCTTGGCGGCTGATCTATACATGACGCAAAAAAGCGTGAAATAAGGCACGCCTTTGCGCGCCTTTTGGTAAGACGTGGCACCACTTTTTGAACCAGTTTATTATTATTATTATTATTATTATTATTATTATTATTATTATTATTATTATTATTATTATTATTATTATTATTATTATTATTATTATTATTATTTGTAGAATACTAATTATGTTGGAAACATGTTCAAGTGGTGTTGAGTGATGCGTAGAGATGAGGAGGAGGGAGGAGAGGAGAGAAAGAGTGGAACCTTGAAAGAAAAAGGAAAAGATTAGATTAAAATGAAATGAAGGTCCAACCCTCTCCACATGTGGAGAGGGGTATTTATAGTTACAATATAACGCCCACTCCTGGGCTGTGGATCAGGCATACAGTGGGTAAAGACCCGTTCCTTCTTCCACGGTGTTACTTAATCTAATACTAATTAACTAATAAACTAACTAACTACGAGCTAACTTAATGCTATTACAATCATTAGGTGACCGAGACTTTTACAGGAATATTTGTATTCCTAACAATCTCCCCCTAAGCGAAGTCACCTTTGAAATTAAGCTCTTTAGTCTTTAAGCATTCTTTCGTCTCTGTAGCTCGTAGGATCTGATTCTTCTCTTTTCAACACACTTCGTACATCAAGCAAGAGAACTTGTGATTTGAATTCCTTTGAGATATGTGATCTTTGAGCTTCTTTGAGATCATCAGCCAAAGTAAATCTCCAAGCTCATCCATAGTCATATTGCCTTCATGTGATGTAGTGACTTAAGGACCATCATGCTCACACCTTTCTGTATCTGGAGACGTTGCATAAAAGTTGTAGATTAGGAGACTTTTTCATCAGAGTTGCGGAAACGTTGTTGGTAGTCTCTCAACATTTGTTGTAGCAAGTCTCTCATCTTCATTGATAGTGTGGAGGATGTGTGAGCATGAGGTATGGATTGACCCGATTCAGCTGGAAATAGGAACCATCAACGCCATCTTTATATGTGTCTCTGAAATAAAACAGTTAGCAATAAAGATAGAGAACGAATATGGCTTTGTCATTCGTTCTGCGAGGACAGACTACCCTCCGGTTTTGTGAAAACCGACCTGTGATCAGGTAGAGTCTCTTTTAAAGAAGACTCTCCTTGACAGGAATTTCCAGCTTGTAGTAATGAATTTTCCAAAGAATCCACTTTGGAATCTTCATACTAAGCATGTTCTCATACCGGAACGTCTCAAAGCAGACAGCACGATAGAGTGAATCGGTGAATTGATATTCACGGATTGATGAGAAATTGATTTATAGAAATCACTCGCGTGTCATATGATAAACATTTTTGAGACACGACGAGAGTTTTAAGCTTTGAATCACATTTCCATCAAAAATACTTTTGTTTGAAACATAATATACAATCAATGTGCTCGAAAGATAGGTTGGTGAGCACATTGAGAGGTTTTGGCAAAAGTATCCGTCAATCCATATCCTGGAACAAGTTTGATTCAAAATTGAATCGCACCATTGTTGCTTTCCAGTTGTCACTTGATCATTGATCCAAGATGGATCTCACATGTCACCTACCAAGAGCTTGAGTGATGTTCGCTCTAGAAGGATTTCCATCGTCATTGTGAATATTTACATATCACTCGGATGTTCTGGCAATACCACAAGGATAATGCGTAGGACTCTAAATATTTTACCTTATTTTCCACATTATGTGAAACAATAAGCATATTAGGAATGTGTCCTAACGAGATTTATGGATGATCTCATGGCTCTAGACTCAATAGTGCGTTTTGATCCGCTCCTGGAGACTGGGGAGGCGTCTCCTGTTTTAGGTATCAACATAGCTCGCAATGAGCGGTCGATACATTGCACAGGGTTCCCCGTGAGATTGAAACAAGCTCTTTTAAGAGAACTTGAGTGGTTGGGAAGTTTTGGTGCAGTGCGTCACTGGGTCCATGACGTCTTGTCTTCAATACCGGTGTTACCTTAGTAACCGCCAGTAGCATATGTATTGAACCCGGTTTCTGCCCTAAGGTTGAATAATTGGAGGGCTATTTCTTTTCACCCTTTCTCATTATATTTCTTTTTCATTCTTCAACCCCTTCAGTGCTTACCGAGACTTCACCACTAGAACCTTGTTGGGTTTGTTCCAGTCCTAGCTCTATCTCAGTCCGCACTCTTCCCTTTCTCACTTTTCTCCTTTTTTCAATCATTCCTAAGGACTTCTATTCTATCTAGAGGATTGTCCCTGGGAAGATCCTTCCGGTTCTGGTGGATCATGGGAATTCATACCTAACCTTAACCAACCTTATAACTCCATGCATAAAGATAAATGGTCGGTCTTTGGTATAACTTCCACAAACGCCTTTTGCTCCCCCTTAATATGTGCATCGATATTCGAAAGTGTTTAGCACATATGTGGGAGCCTATTGTTGAGTACAAAAGATCACTTTTGATTATCAGATTTCATATTTAAATCACATTCTCTCCCCCGATCAAAAATTTCAAATCTTTCAAGATTTTTGATCTCAATTGATTTAAATAATTTAGAAAGCGTTTTTGGGAGAGAAATGCGGTCAAGTTTAATATTTTCTGATAAAAGGAACTTTTTCTTGCTCCCCCTCAAACTGTGAGGGAGGTTGTTATGTGTCAGATTTGAAGAGTTTGCAAAAGATTCGAAGTTTTAATGAAAACTCTTTGAAAAATTTACTCATTCTGACACATAACCATCACAAATCATTTTGTTGCAAGGTATTATGTACGAAGTGTGGGGAGTTTTGATGATACATAAAATTTTGAGAAATCACTCTCCCCCTCAATCAATGACGGATTGTAAAGCATAAATATTTTCATAAACTAGTAACGTCATTGATTGAGTGAAAATTTTATCAAACTTTGAGTTCAAATTGATTTTCAATCAAAATCTCATGGTACCACCAAGTTTTGCACAAATACTTCCCGGAAAAATCATAGAAGGGAAGGTATTTGGCGACAAAAAAGAAGATTTCTCTTCTTTATCAAGAAATAATGCACTGAAGCGTACATTAGATCGAGGGTGCATGAATATAAAGTAATTCACGCTCGGATGAACGGCACCCTTTGTTAGGAACAACCGTCTTTTTGGCGACGTGTTTTCCTTAATTTTGAAAACCGAGTTGCTATCTGAAGTAATAGCAAACCATATTTTTGAAGTCCGGGTTGTAGCCTGAAATGACTACAAGCCATAATTTTCAGAATGTTTTGAGAAACGACATGTTTTAGAAAAGAACTTTATTTGAAACCGAAAAACTCTTGCTCAAGCATATGTATGATTCCGTGTCATTATTGAATGACATTTCTAGAAACGTACATAATATTGATTACACAAGAGACATGTCGTGAGAAGAATTTTTTTTTTTTTTTTTTTTTTTTTTTTTTTTTTTTTTTTTGTGGTTTTTATAGGTTTTATAGTTTTCTATTTTCTTTTTGATTTGATACTGTACAAGGATATGTGAAGCAACCCCTTTACTCCTCTTGATCTTCCTGTAGACATTTGAGATCCTCAGGTGTGAGACTCTTCATACCAAGGCGTGGGAGGATGAAGTGAAATCGTTCCCTAGAAAGTGCTTTGGTGAAGATATCGGCTAGTTGGAACTCAGTCCTCACAAAGTAAAGTTCCACAATTCCTTTCTCAACTTGTTCCCTGATGAAGTGATGTCGAATGTCAATGTGTTTAGTTCTTGAATGTTGGACATTGTTGCAGCAGAGTGCAATTGCACTTTTGTTGTCGCAGTACATAGGAACCTTATTGCAAATGAGCCCATAGTCAGAAAGTTGAGATCGCATCCAGAGGATCTGAGCACAGCATGACGACATGGCAATGTATTCAGCTTCAGTGGAGGAGATGGATGTACTCATTTGTTTCTTTGAAGACCAACTGACTAGCTTATTTCCTAAAAACTGTGCGCCCCCAGATGTACTGCGACGAGTGTCTTGACATCCAGCATGATCAGCATCCGAGTATGCTGTGAGAGCCATAGAAGTTTCTTTAGGGTACCAAAGGCCCAAGTGGATTGTTCCTTTAAGGTATCGAAAGACTCTCTTGACAGCTTCCAAATGTTTCTTGGTGGGTTTGGATTGATACCGGGCACAAATGCAAACTGCGAACAGAAGGTCGGGTCTGCTTGCAGTAAGGTACATTAATGAGCCAATCATGCTTCGATACATGGTTTGATCGACCGGAATTCCCACATCATCTTCGTCAAGCTTTGAACGTTCAATCATTGGAGTATCAACTGAATTACTGGAGTCGAATCCAAATTTCTTCAACGTTTCATTGGCGTATTTGGATTGATTGATGAATATGCCATTGGGGTTTTGAGAAATTTGCAGTCCTAGAAAGAATGACATTTGACCCATCATAGACATTTGGAATTCGGAGCTCATCTCTTGAGAGAAACGATCACATTCTGAGGGATCAGACGAGGCAAAGATGATGTCATCAACGTAGATTTGTACATGTAGAAGGTGTTTGCCTGTTTTTCTGGTAAAGAGGGTAGGATCAACAGCCCCTTTGGAGAATTTGTTGGCCAGAAGAAATTTAGACAAGGTGTCGTACCACGCCCTGGGTGCTTGTTTAAGCCCATATAGAGCCTTCTTTAATCGATACACGTGATTAGGGCGTTCTGGATCCACAAAACCTTCGGGTTGAGATACATACACCACCTCTTTCAGATCCCCATTTAAGAATGCGGTCTTGACATCCATTTGATAAACCACCATGTTTTGACTTGCAGCATTAGCGAGAAAGATCCTTATGGCTTCTATTCTAGCAACTGGGGCGAAGGATTCTTCAAAGTCAATACCTTCTTCTTGTCGATATCCTTTTGCCACGAGCCTAGCTTTGTTTTTCAGAACATCTCCATGCTCATCAAGTTTGACCTTGAATATCCATTTGAGAGCAATGATCATAGCACACTCGGGAGGTGGTACTAGTTCCCAGACGTCCAGTCGGTCAAATTCATGAATCTCGTCCACCATAGCAGTGAACCATGAGTGTTTAGACATTGCATCCTTGACGCTTTTTGGTTCAGCTTTAGAGAGAACAGAATTGAAGAAACACCATAATGCGTCAGTTGCAAGTTGCTTGCGGGTTGATACTGGACGTGAAGGGTTCCCAATGATGTTGTCAATAGGATGATCATTGGTCCATTTTCGAAGGTATTCATGGGGTTGAGAATGTGGAACTGAGGTAGCCGTGTTAGATTCATCAGAGGATGTTGCTTCATTTGATGGTTCAGGGGCAAAGATGTTAACAAATGGCTCATTATCAGGTGGAGCAAAAGGATTAACTTCAGATGAATTATCTACATTTGCCGCTCGATGTGCAAGTGAAGGTTGGACATTGGACGTGCTGACCGATTGACTGATGGCGGGGGCTTCAGAATCCCATGACAATGAAGTGGATGGACCGTTATGGTCATCTTGATCATTCACCACCCCATCTGGTGGTTGAACCATTGTAGCTTCGGGAGCATTCATCTGTTGAGGCTCAAAGTATTCATCAAACATTGGGTCAAACAATTTCTTCCAATCTTCACTCGTAGGGGGCACAAAAGGAGCAGCAGGAATGGGATTCTGTACAAGCCTGGAACTAATTGGTCCAGGGGACAAAAGGTTAGGTACGGGTCCAGAACTTGATTGTCCAGGAACCGGGTGCTCAGTCAGCTCATCGAAAGTAACGTGGATTGTTTCCATTATATCTCTGGTACGTTTGTTGTAGATTCGGTACCCCTTTCACTCTGGAGCATAGCCAACGAAGAAACCAATGTCGGCCTTAGCCTTGAGTTTCCCAAGGTCTTCACTGTCATTTGTAGGATAACACAGTGCACCAAAAACTCGAAGAAACGAAAGGTCGGGTTTTCTGCCATAGTTCACAGGGAGTTTTGCAGTGGAGAGGATGTATCAAGGATCGGTTCTGAGTGTAACATGCGGTGGCAATTGCCTCAGCCTAAAGAAATAGAGGAGCTTTGGAAAAGATGAGCATAGTCCTTGCAGCTTCAACTAAGGTGCGATTGCGTCTTTCTACAACTCCATTTTGTTGAGGAGTTCTTGGTATGCTCTTTTGATGACTAATCCCGACACCTTCATAAAATAGAGTAAGTTGTCTGTTCACAAATTCTGTTCCATTATCAGTACGAACGACTCTAACTATCTTGTTGAGACGGACTTGCAACATCTTGATGAGTTTGATGATGGTTTCAGGAGTTTCATCTTTTGATCGTAGAAACTTCACCCATGTGAATCGAGAGTGATCATCAACAATAACCAGGACATATTTCTTTCCATTGATACTTTGAATCCTCATTGGTCCACAAAGATCCATATGAAGGGTATGAAGAACTTCCATGATAGAATTGACGGTTTTGGGTTTATGGGTATGCTTTTTGCTTTTGCCCATTTGACAGGCGGAACACAGATGATCTTTTTTCATACTTGAGTCTGGGCAAGCCTCGAACAAGATCCTTCCGTGTAAGTTCATTGATGGTACCGAAGTTCAAATGGTTTAAACGTCGATGCCACAACCATGACTTGTTCTTGGATGCTTTAGAGAGCAGACAAATTGGAGAGGACCGTAGCATATCTTCGATGGAGATGGTGTAAAGATTAGTGCCCCGACTCCCCTTGAGAAGATCAACACCATCTAATTCTCTAACAAAACAGGTGTGCTTTCTGAAGGCGACTTCGAGATCTGAGTCACAGAATTGACCAACAGAAAATAGATTGTGCCCGAGACCTTCCACGTAGTAGACTCTGGATATGACACTGTCTCCAAAGACATAATCACCATAACCCATTATAGACCCAAAATGGTCATTCCCAAACCTAACCGTACCAATAAATTTTTCCACGAAATTCTTGAGCCTTGAGCGATCACCAGTCATATGTTTTGAGCAGCCTGAGTCCAAATACCAAAGGATGATTTGTACGACCTGCATTTGAAACCAGACAATCGTGGATAACTGAAAAAGTTGGAGCCCCACACACAATTGGGGTCCGTTTGGTTAGAACACACAAATATTGGATTATCATAAGTAACAGGTATCTCACTGAAGTGTTCACATTTTGATGCACTAGAACTAGAGGTGGTATCTATTGCTTCTATAGGAAATAGTCTACCAGTAGGTCTCCACTTCCTAATAGTCATATCTCTAGAGTTAGTAGTCCTAGTCACTGGGCACATTTTCCTCGGAGTGAATTTCCTTCCAGTAGGTCTCCATTGATAACCAACATTAGTGAACACTTTTCCTGTTTTATTCCAGACTTGTTTTGCTCGTTTAACACTAGAAACATTCATATCTGGTGATCGTATAATAGATTTAAGAAAAGGCACAGCACATGCATCATGATCACCATAAAATAAGCATTTGTTACATGTCTTACAAATAGCATCAGAATTCGAATTAATTACATCATTGTTCACACAAATGTTTGAAATAACTCGATTCCTTTCACTAAGCAACACTTTATTGTTCCTAGATGATTCTTCTACTTCCTTCATAAGTGAGCTCTTAGCCGGCAAAGTCCTATCATTCTTTGTATTGCCCTTAGGCTGTGACTTGCTAGCATTAGATACACCTTTTACTCTTGTAGAAGCAATGATGGGAACATTAGTCTGATTAGTTGCTACTTGTTTACTGGTGATCAAGATGGAGGATTGAGGCATGATTTGGGGAAAGTCAACTGTGACATGCCTGTTGCCAATGAGAGGGTGCAATGCAGTTGTCCTATCCGACTTGGTATCATTCTTGGGGCATGATCCTATGGCATATTCTAACAATTCCTGGGCCCTATTAGTGAGAAAGCACGCACCAATAATAACATCATCAAGTGGTTTAGCAATCCTCTCATCTTCAATGGTTTCTCTAAGTATGGCCAGACAATCCTTAAGATTTCTAAGATAGTTATTATGAACTAACTTATTGTTCCTAAGGGGAAGAGAAACATTCACAGCATCGCACGCATATTTATTACAAGCAGGTATCTTGGACATTGCATGATCACATGAAACAACGGGCATTTTACCCTTTACCATGGTCTTTAGATTCTCAATTTCATTTAATAAAGAAGTGACTTTCTCATTGTTTTGGTCACGTGTTGTTTTGATTGACTCAAACAATTCTTTATAACGTTGTTTAGCGTTGGACATTTCAGCACGAAGCCACTCATTTTCATGTTGTAATTCATTGATAATGCCCTGTTTTTGAAAATTTTGAGAATCCATAGACTTCTGGTAATTGGTATTGATCACATCACTTCTGTTTGATTTTAATTGTGCAATTTGGACCTTCAACTTCCGAATCGTGTTAGAGTGAGCTTGAATTACTTCATCCTTTTTGGCTAATTCAAAACATGAATCAAATTCAGGAACATCCGAAGATATCTTGGCATTTGATATTTTTATACTTTCTTCTAGATGTTGATATTTTAATTGTAGGTTCAAATTATCAACTTCTAGTTTTGAGAAATTCCTGACCATGTTATCATGATCATCGTTTTGAATTTTTTTAATAAGTTTGTAATTCTCCCCCTCAAGCTCAATCACACGATTTTGGAAGACATTCAGAGTAACCGACATTTCATGAAATTGTCGAGCAGATAGCGCAGAGTCGGTAACAGTATAAAACACATCTTTAGCAATGCAGTTAGCAATCAAATTATCATTCATGATGAGAATGTTTTTCCTGTTAATTTCACTGTGTTAGAGATCAATAGCAAGTTGGTTACCCTCACTTTCCACTTCATCAAAAACCTTTTTCATTTGAGTCACATCATCATTAATGGTGTTTTTAAGTCCCTCAAAATGTTCTTTTAGAAGTTTAAAAAATGGCATAACTTCAGTTAGGTAACACTGTTTTGTTTGCTCAAAACCCCTTTCCCCTTCTGTAATCCCTGTAGGTGTAATTCTTATTTTACAGGTTTTCTCAAATTCATTGAACAATTGACCAAGCACATACAGCCCAATTAGAGTGTTACATTGTGTGGGAAGAGTGAAAGGGACAAGGTGCCTGGGTGTGTTCAGGGGATAGGCAGTTGGGTGAGCAATTTTAAACATAGTGCGTGTGTTGCCTACAACTCTTTCAGCTTGCATTCTCTCAATGTCAATATTCCAAAACACTTTTTCAGGAAAAATTCTCTTTTGAGGAACAAAAATTGCAGTGTGATTGTCATTAGCATAATCATAGTGAAACACGAGATTCTTAGCAATGCATTTAGGATCCTTTAACCGTTCAGCAAGTTTTGCCCTAGTTCTATCCTCTGCCTCATTGATGTGGTCATAGGATCGAGTATCAGGAGGTGCATGGTTAGGTTCAAGCATAGTTTTTGCATCATATAATGCAGGTTGTGCACCTAGACCTATTTTAAGGAATCTTGCTTTGGGTTTGGAGGTATCATGTTCACTAAATTCATCACTTAACTTCCTGTGACTTTCCATCATTTGAGCAGATTGAATGGTTTGGCCCTGTGTGTACAACTTATCTTCCAATTTATTTTTTAACGTTTTTAATTTTGAGAAGTCATTTAGAAGTTTAGTTTCTTTATCCTTGAATTCTTGTTTAATTGTAGTCAAACCTTTTTGAATCTCAAGTTTTTGTTTGACGGTTTGATTCAATTGGTTCTTTAAAGAAACTAGTTCCCTTTTTAATGATTCTTGTTTGGAATTATTTTCAGATATGTAAGTACGCAGTTGCCATTCCATTTTCTGCTCACGTTCATTCAACTCAAACTTAGCACGCTGCTCATAAATGTTTACTTGATCCTTAAGGGCGTTAATTCTAGTGATCAGAGAATCATCAGGGTTGTATATAGAGTGCTCATCTATCTCATGGTTACTAGAATCAATAGACGGCATGTCACTCGGTACAACTTGGGTTCCATTGTCATTCACATACATTTCATATGGGATATTATTGGTATTACCCATATGGGTGATGTCTGTGATGACAATATTCTTGAGTTGTACAGAGCCACATGCCCCCTGTACAGGTGCATAATTATTCAGATCATGTTTAGAAGATGTTGGTACCTCAGAGATAGCAGACGTGATGGATGAATCAGGATGCTGTGAAGAGGATGCTGCTGCAGACAGATTAGCCATGAAGATTGTTTGAGCAGTTGGTTCATCATCCACGTCTGAGTCAAATGCATCACACTCTTCAACTTGAAAGATATTTGGATCATTAAGAGCCATGTCCTGAACAGGTTGATCATCCACATCAGCATCAAAGGTGTTCCCATCATTACCAGCCAGAAAGAGCAAAGCTTCTTCATCCAACACAGTCCCATTTTCTTGTGCCTGCATTAGCAGCATCTTGTCTTTGAAGTACTCAGAGTTTTGGGGACGTTTTGGGAGAGTGCAATTCCTAGCAATGTGGCCCAACCCTCCGCAGTTGTAGCATTTCGGTTGCTTAGCTTGTGCTTGAAGAGCATTCCCAACTCTGTACTGCCCATTCTCTCTACCAGCATTTCTTTGGTTGAAGTTCTGTCTTCCCTGCATATTCTGCACCACTACCCGACCATCTTCAATGACTGCCTGATTACGTGGATTAGATGAGATTCTGAGCTGGTTGTTAGTAGATGGGAGTGCAGCCCTGAACTGTTGGACCAGTAAAGACACTTGGTTGGAGAGATTATCAATCATCATGTCAGTGTGAGAATACCCAGAATCAAGTTGAGTATTCAATGCAGATGGTGAGGGAGTTGATGATTGACTAATGGTTGGGGTAGACCTGGAGGATGATTGTGATGGTTGAACTTGATCTTTAGAGGTTTGATTAGGTTGTTGAACATTGGAGACAAAAGCAAGAGATTCATTTGTTGCAGACGGATTGAGCTTTTCTCGCATTAGCCGATCGTAAGCTGCATGTTTCTCATGTTGCTGGAGGTACGCATACAGCTGTTCATGATTGGTATGCCTGAGACCCTTGTTGAGCTTCACAGCCGTGACAAACCTATCCCATTCCGGTGCCATGTTGTTCACGAATTTTGAATTGAGCTGTATGTTGGGCATTGTCATCTTGATAGCTCTCATGTCATTGACCAGCTTGTGAAATCTGACGTAATAGTCAGTGATGCTTTCACCTGGATTCATTTTGAAATGCTCAAATTCATCGTATAGCTGTGACTCACGATCTTCTTTTGTTAACTCAGACCCTGCAAGAAGCATTTTGACATTATCCCAGACCGCCTTTGCTTCAGTGTTGAAGTTGATCAGTTTGTAGACATCTTTGGGAAGGCCTTGAATGATGATATTAGATGCTCTGATGTCTGCATCATAGCGTTTCTTTTCTTCTTCAGACAACTCATTGTAAGTGCGAGGTCTATCAGGACCAAACACGGCCGGTAGTTGATCAGTTGCTTCTGAAATCGTGTCTCTAGTAGTACCCACTTGAAAGGGTCCCTCATCGATGGATTTCAGAATGTTAACCCCATTATCTTTACCTAGACAGTACAGCCGTATCCTTTGAGCCCATGATTCATAGTCAGTTCTGTCCAACATCGGAGGTCGGGTGTCAGACCCCGCAGCTTGAATGTCATCGGAAGAAGTTGACATTACAAATAAGTAAACCACAACTTAACCACAATAAAAACCAACCGCAACTTAACCACAACTTGACCAAACCGCAGAACACAATCCAACCGCAGTATGAGCTAGCCGCAACCAGAGCAAACCGCAGGCCAAAGATACTAACCGCAGAGTACAAACCGCAAGTTATACCAAATCGCAACAAAATCCAGTCGCAATATGAACTAACCGCAACCTAGACGAACCGCAGACCAAAAATACTAACCGCAAGACACTAACCGCAGATTATAACTAACCGCAGAAAAAGTTAACCGCAACACACTTAACCGCAAAGAATCTAACCGCAGTACTTAGAATCAAACGCAAAATATTTAACCGCAGAGCCTAGACGCAATACGCAAGCTGAGGAAGACTTAACCGCAGAATCTAACCGCAGAGACAAAAGTCCAAAACTGTCACTTTCGTTGCGTTTTGTATGTATTCCCGAAATAGTAAACGCAGAAAGTTAATCGCAGCTCGCAGGACTTAACCGCAACTAAGAAATGAACCAGTGGACTTAACCGCAACTAAGAAAAACGCCTAAAATCACTTCCAAACTTCAAATAGCTTGATGATATTGTAACACACTCTACACTACAATGTTCCACAAACACTAATGAACATAAAAGGACATCACAAACATGTATAACAACACTAGAGGGATAAAACCAATATGTTTTCCAAGAAAGTGGCACCAAACTCACAAAACCACTCAAAACATCATCAAATTCGATTCTACAAGGCCCTAAGATGAAACCTTGGCTCTTGATACCAATTGTAGAATACTAATTATGTTGGAAACATGTTCAAGTGGTGTTGAGTGATGCGTAGAGATGAGGAGGAGGGAGGAAAGGAAAGAAAGAGTGGAACCTTGAAAGAAAAAGGAAAAGATTAGATTAAAATGAAATGAAGGTCCAACCCTCTCCACATGTGGAGAGGGGTATTTATAGTTACAATATAATGCCCACTCCCGGGCTGTGGATCAGGCATACAGTGGGTAAAGACCCGTTCCTTCTTCCACGGTGTTACTTAATCTAATACTAATTAACTAATAAACTAACTAACTACGAGCTAACTTAATGCTATTACAATCATTAGGTGACCGAGACTTTTACAGGAATATTTGTATTCCTAACATTATTATTATTGAACTATTTTGAACTTGTACTTAGAATTTGGGCTATTTGGTATATGGGCCTGGTAATTATATACTTCATCCGTCTCACATTAAGTGTCCACTATGACTTTTTTAAGTCTTTTTTCTTCAACTTTGACTTCAAATTTTTTTGTACGTGTTATATAGTACTTGATGCAAGATATATGAATGGATTAAGTTTTTAGTTGTGTTTTCATTTGTATAATTTTCATTAAGTATTATATAACACAAATAAATATATTTAAGGTCAAAGTTGGTGAAAAAAGACTTAGAAAAGTCATAGTGGACACTTAATGTTGGACGGAGGTAGTAGTAAGTAGTAGTTTAAATGACTAATATAGTACGAGTAATATGATCTAAACTTATAAATATACAAATCTATAAATATTTTTTTGACGCTTTAGTTACGCCTTAAGAAACGCAAAGACTCCGTCATGACCCGTAAGGCTTGAGGCGCGGTCATGCCGCCACGCCACGCCTCACGCCTTTTATAACCTTGGTAATTATGACGGTTAGTTAGTGATTTTTACTACTCTACTCTTATAATCAAAACTTGCATTAATTACTCATTTATAGTTTCTATATTAAGTATGAGGGTAAAAATGATATTTTATCAATTAAAACTAACAATAATTACACATATCATAGTTTGTCATTTTTTTTTTGTTGATGAACACTCTTTTTGAGATGGAGGGAGTAGTATAAAACAATGTGCTCAGAGTGCTTGTTAAGACAAAATAATTTTGAAATATAAATTTATTTGTCTTGTTATTTTTGTTTTTCTAATTAAATCTTGGTTTAATTATACATCATTTGTTTTAAAATAATTGTTCACAACTTTACATACATAAAATATAAAAACAACATAACTATTACTACTTATTATTATTATTATTATTATTATTATTATTATTATTATTATTATTTTTATTTGCTAAAAATGATAATTTTACTTTTAACTAATCAACTAATTATTTCTCCATACCAGGTAATTATAATTTCAAGTAAGGGTAGGACAGTAAACTCAATCAAACGTCTCTATCTATTTATAATAGTGGAATGTTAATTTGAGACAACCTAAAATAAAAACTTAGATGACTGATAAGCCAGGACAAGTCAAAGGCTCGCCTTTTTCGAATTATCTTAATAGAAAACACCTCATCTATTCAACGTTTAAATTATAATAAATCAAAATTTCTTAATATGATTTCCTACACAATATAAAATGCACCGGTTATGTTGTGATAAAATGAGTTGAAAAGAGTTATAGGAAACTTAATGTTTATATCAAAGCCATATTTGATATAGGTGGGATCATTTACAAAGTGACAAAAGTTTAAAAAGCCTAAAAAGTTTTTACAACCGTTAGATCAGAAATCAAGATCCGATCAAATTAAAAAAAGAAAATCTACACATAAGGGCATGATGGTCATTCCAATAAAATAAGATCGTTTATTTTCCATCTCCTGTTCCTCTTTATTCCCAATCTTAGATCCGACTATCAGATCCAGCGATCTTTTTGACTGTCAGCACCGTTGCATCGTCACCAGCACTAATTGGTCACCGTCAGCACTAATTGATCCGACTAGCTACCAGACGGTGCCGGTGTGGTGGAGGCCGGAACCAAGTCGAAGACGATGACAAATCCTACACCCTCTTTGCTAAAAAAATGTCGATGAAGGTTTAGAGTTGAGTATATTTTTTAATATATTGTTGTTGGATCCTCTCTTAGGTATTATTGTAGAAGTCTAGCTAGAATGGAAGAAGTAGAAGTCTAGCTAGATGAATCATGGATGTATGGACATTTCCCATCATCTTTGTTGCATTTTCCAAACCTTGTAAAAAATTGACAATACTTTTTCTTTCTGCCAACCAAGATATTGCTGTGTGCAAGCTCCAGTTGCCATTTTCCAATCCGTACATATTAAATGGTAGTTTATTTTTTAATATATTGTTATTGGTTTTAGGTGGTGACTTCATTTTTTTTATTTGATTTTGGTTGTGAGTGTTTGGTTGGTGTGGATCAATTAAGTAGTCATGACTTGGTACTTACAGTAATTTTTAGAAGATTCATTAATAGACATTCACAAAAGAATGTGTTCATCAGTTATTTTTGATAATGTTCATCAGTTTAAGTTAGTATTGTCATCAGTTCAAAAAAATTTCTAATAAAAACACAATGTTTATCGGTTCATCAGTTATCATCGGTTAACGTTCATCAGTTATTTTTTTATAATGTTCATCAGTTATTTTTTATGAAGTTCAGCAGTTTTTTGAAAAAAATAACGTTCATTAGTTATTTTTGATATTGTTCATCAGTTATTTTTTGTAACGTTCATCCGTTATTTTTTTTAATGTTCAGCAGTTTTCGAAAAATAACGTTCATCAGTTATTTTTAATATTGTTTATCAGTTATTTTTATAACATTCATCAGTTATATTTTGATAAAGTTCATCAGTTATTTTTGATAACGTTAATCAGTTATTGTTTATATTTAATGTGCGATATCACACTCATATCATATTGGATTTAATTCAAATTTCTGGGTAAAGAATGACCAAAAAGCTACAATTTTCGTGTTTTAAGTTTTGCAAAATTCGGCCTTTAAACTAGACAAAATTAAAGCCGAAAATGCCGAACATTTCAAGAAAATCAACACCCACATAAAAAGTTGAAAAAAAAGTTGCGATTCATACATCATAATGCATACCAAATTAAAGAGAATTAAATTTTAGAAATTATGATAAAATCGGTTTTTCCTAAAAGTTTGTCGTTTGAAAGTTATTTACGATTGAAGTTTTGTGGTGAAATAAAAAAGGGTTAAAAGGACCAAAATGCCCGCTAACCGAAATTAAAAAGAAAAAATGGAGGGAATGGGTGGGGGACACGTGGCACTAGATGATAGACTTTATAGACTTTTTTATTTTTTCCTTTTTAAAGGATCGCAACTCATTTAATATAACATTTGTGAACAAAGGGGTATTGTTCATCTGCCTTATATATATATATATATATATATATATATATATATATATATATATATATATATATATATATATATATATATATATATATATATATATATTTTAACTTACGGGAAATAAATAGGGATAAATAGTTAAATAGCCCGGTTGCCCTGGGTCTAGGCATATTTAGGCCGATTTTGAAATATTCCCTTTTTAGCCCGGGTTGCCTTAGGCAACAAGCATATAGCCACCCGAATGATGACAAGTGTCATTTTTAGGGGGCAGCTTTTGTATTTTTTGAGCAACTTTTGTAATTTTTGGGCAACTAGAGGACATGTGTCATCATGCTGTTGGCTATACGCTTGTTTCCCAGGGCAACCCGGGCTAAATAAAAAATATTTCAAAATCGGGCTAAAAATGCCTAAACCGTAGGGCAACGGGCCATTTTGGTAATTATCCCAAAAAAATAACTTTAAAAATCAACTAGAGATTACTCTTAAATTTATAAAGTTTGAGGACAGTTATAGTATTTTACATACCAAACTTTTCTTACATAACAAGGGACTCATCCCCATCATCCATTTAAAAAGAAATTAATAGTTGAGATTAAAAACATTTTAATATTTTACTCATTTTTTATAATTTAAATATCTCTTAAACCGTTAATCGTTAAGCGAAAATAATTACACCATCGCGACGAGCATTTAATTATCTTTCTATAAACGGGCACTTTGATATACTTTCGACAAAAAAAATGTTTTTTTTTCACGTTTTATTTTCATGGCCGAAAAAATCACATGTGATATGTAATATCACATGTGATATGTAATATATCACATGTGATTTTTTCAATCACGAAAAAAAGTGAAAAAAAAATTATCGAAAATATATCAAAGTACCTATATATAGAAAGATAATTAAATGCTCGTCGAAACAGTATATTTTTTTCGCTTAACGATTAACGGTTTGAAAGATATTATTATTTGAAAAAAAAAATGATGAAAGTGCGTTTTTAAATTGTTGGGATTAACATCATCATTAGATCAAATAAAGATGGAGGGTGGAGATTAATCCCTTAGTATGTAAAAAAAGTTTGATCCTCAAATGATATTAAATCATAAAGTTTTTAGTTTTAACATCTTAGATATTCGTAAACACTCATTTAATTATATAATACATGATAACATATAAACTCACTAGGCATTTTATTATAACACCCTTGATATTTAAAAGCACACTCTTAATTATACTAATAGTACAAAACTGTCAAGAAAAATCGAAAGCTTTACTTTGTAAGAGCATCCACTATGAGCATTTATGAAAAGGTCTAAAAAAATATGAAAAGGTCTATCATTTTGTTAACTATAGTGAAAATGTGTTTCATGCTTATATGAAATGAAAAGGTTTAATATCTTGAACCTATTCTAAATTTAATACTGTTAGTACAAAACTTGGACACAACTCAAGATTTAGCTATGACTAACCCTTCCGCGGTCGGCCTCGGGTGTGAGAGTAAGTATAATGTATAGAGATAAAATATTTAAGTAAGTGTGAGAGAGAGAGTTTTGTGTTACCCAAACATGATAACTTTTACTCTTTATATAGGTGAGGCATGTTTGTCCTTCTCGATCGTTTATACGTATTTCTTGGAATTGTGCACCTCCCTTATTGTTCGGTTTATCCCATGAACGTGTACCATCTGTACTTTTTGTCTCTGGGCAGCTATATGATAGCTGTCTGTACTGTTGGTCTAATCCGCGACCTAAGTTAGTCCAGATATAAGTCAATACCCACGGTCTGTTATGTTCGACCTAGTGGATTGGGTTATCCTTTGTCACGGAGTGTGTTCTGCGGTCGTATCTCAGGACCGTGGGGTGTCTTGAGGAAATATTGTGATGTGGTTCCTTTGGGTAGGTCTCATTTGGGCGGTCATGGCCTATCGCTTTTGGGTCTGGGGGTATTATACGTGATCAAGCCCCCCAGTCTAGTATATTTGTGGTCTAAAAACAAGTATGCTTGACTATGTGATTTTTCCGTGGTTGTATGCGTCCGCGACACCCAATCTGGTGTGCTGCTGACTAGATTTTCCACTAGCCGTGTTTATCCTATGCCAGCTGGCGTTGGTATTCGCAAAGTGTTTTCGTCCACTTATTTACTGACTGACGTGACGTTTTGACGGCTGACCGTTCGTCTTCAGCACTGATCGCGACCGTTGAATTGAAGTAGTTTTTAACCACACGATCTGGAGGTGGGACACGTGTTACGCACTTATACCCTTGATCTGGGGTACGGGACACGTGTTACCATTTCATTCTTTCGATCTATGAGAGAGGGTGGGTGTGTTTGTGAGTATAAATACCCCCATCGTTTCATTATTTACACTTTTTTATACACACTCAAGATTTTACCACTCTCTACTATCTGTACGTCCGCTTCCCTTTCATCAGCTGTTATTTCGTACTTCCGGCTTTAGGCTAACAGGTTAGGCTTCCCACACAATCTTCTATTTTTTGCGTGTTAATAGTGTAGGATGACAACCGATCATATAGACACCACTTATTCTAAGCTTTCGCAAGCAGAAGTAGATGAGTTTTGTAGGAAATATCACATTCCCGGCCACCTCTTGCCGGAGGCCCCCGGTCCTCTTGCTAGTATTAAAGATGCTCCTGAGGGTAAAATAGGCGTTTACACTAGGTTTTTTGAGTTGGGTAATTTTAGGATTCCCCTTTCGACTTTCCTACTTAGGGTTTTAGAGTATTATCAGATACATCTTTCGCAGTTGTCTGTCCTAGCAGCCTGCCAGATTAGTTATTTTGAAATCTTGTGTCGTGTTCACGGGGGTGTCCCTACCCTGCCTCTGTTTAGGAAGTTTTACTGGGCCGGTGTAAACAATGGTTGGCTGGCCATAGAAAAGAGGAAAGGTCCAAAGTCCCTGGTGGTCCCTGTTTGCTATACCCTGGTTCTTGATTCCGTAAAGCATTGGAAAGACCATTTTTTCTTTGTTAGCGGACCATTTTCCCCCTTTCCGTTGCATGGTATGAATAGGTTTCCATTGACCGTGATCCGCCGCCATCTGACGCGGATATAGACCACGGACTTCTGGAGCTCCTTACTACTAAAAGGGCTGCTTTCAAAAAGTATCCGGAGGAGTTCTTGAACGTTATAGGGCTGAGTCAAACATGGGATGATGATACTAGTCGTTACATTTTTGTGGCCGGATGAACAGGGTGGTGATGTGTGGGAATTGCACCAGGCTTTACCTCTCGAGGGATCTCGAGAAGCTTACAACCCCCACCAGGCAGTGTACCTGATCGTTGTAGTATATATTAGTGATAAGTACCAGGGGATTGATAATTCAACTCAAGAATAGTGTCGCTAGGATTAGAAAGCCTAAAAACTAGGTTTAGAGGTGAGGGATGATTCTTTTTGTATTTTTATATTTTATGAAAGCAAGTAAAAATCTCGGGTTTTAGAAGAGTGGGCGGAATTAGTTGCTAATCAACTAACCCAATAACTAAGATGTAATCAAAATAAAATGACAGAAATGTAAATAAACTAATTTAAACTAGTGGTGTGAACAGTATATGGGAGAATTGTGTTTACTTAGATTTCACTACTCCCTAGATATCTTTTACAGGTTAATTACTTGTTACAGTTGCGTGGATGACGGGTTATATTCCTTAATACCAATCATGGGGTGGCGTACTTACTTCCCCAATTCTATAAGCTCCTACTTCACTCCTATGTCGAGCCTGCAAGAAGTTCCTAACATGGGATCACTAGAATTTGCTCATGCATTAAATACAACCATAAAAACCTAGTACACATCGGTTCATGTTTCTTAAGATGTTCAAGAAAGTTACACAATGGAGATCTGCCAGTTTTCTTAAGCCTAACATTGAAATCATTCATCCATTACAATTATAAACAGGCAATCAACCTATAATCAACATCTAGGTTTCATTACATCTAAGCAAAAACACAAAAGATCTAGCCTAGCATGTTAAAATCAAGATAAGCGTAAGATATATTCAAACAACACATAGACATATTGAATGAATTGAAAGAAAACTTATCTCAATTGAACATGAAGGGTTTCAAGGGGTGAAAACCCTTGAAAATATTGTTACAAACGAGCTAGGGTTTATAAAGTTCGGCCCTAAAATTCTCCACACAAGTTCCACTCTTAATGAATGAAAATTAGAAAAGTATTTATAGATTTCACGAGGTGACGGCGTCAAGAGTAAAATTCTGATGCCGTCATCTCGCCGCCAAAAATCTTCTCGGATTGCCTAGATCTATATCTGACGCCGTCATGTGTATTCTTGTTCCAGGCCGTCACCAAATTTACTCTTGACGCCCTTGTTCTGACGCCGTCACGTTTTCTCTGGGCCGTCATCCATTTTGCTCCTGACGCCGTTATAAAATCCTTCTTGACGCCGTCAGGTACTGTTCCCAGCAAGGAAAATTAAGACTTTGCCGTTTTCTTCACTTTTATGCTCCAAAAACGTCCAAAATGCTTCCTTTTCCAGAATTCACTCCAAAAGTACCTAAAATAAAAAAAGGAACGATTTAGGGCAATATTTGATCAAATAAATTCCAATTCCGGCTTAAATGAACCCCTAAAAACGGATCATTTTTCGCCTCATCATATACCCTTATACTTGAGATTTGCTTTTCCTCAAGCAAATGCGCTTTTATTCTAGTCAAAATACAAGTTAGGGGTCATTTAACACTAATATAAAAGTAATTACAATAAATAATCGTTCCACTAAAGACCAAAGACAAGCACGAAGGTCATATACTAGCACCTCACAAATAGTGTTTAGATACTCACATCTCTCGGGTGTAATAAAGTATATATCACAATATGGAAATGGAAAACATCTCTCACTACCTGTCATAGCAAAATAGATTACCATAGGCTTGGGAAAGGATCAAACCTCCACCACATGGTGTAAGCACCTAGGATAAACTATCAAAGAGGTCTTTTAAAGGGTTGTAACGTTAGGTGTAGGGATATGGAATACACGGTTTTGTTGGATATAGGCAATCTTTACTGGTGGCGAGTTAATCATCTTGGTTAATTACATGTACAATATGGCGTTGCTAAGCCAAGACTAGACTCGGCTTAAGCTAATAAATGAAAAATAACAAAAACATAAAATAAACATAGAATGAAATGGGATGGTAGTCCGTATGTTTTTTTCTCTTTTCTTTTTCTTTATTTTTTCGATTTTTTTTTTATTTTTTTTTATTATTATTTTTTTTGCATACACTCTTACCCTACCAATCCAAAATAATACATCACAGGGAATGAACATTCCCCTTACACTTGAATTTTTACATACTTTACGATAAACTAATCTAATGATTTGAATTAAGATAATCAAAACACTTGGAGTACTTTTAAGATTAATGCACATATGGGGGTAATAAAATGATGTTCTTCCCCATTAGTCCATATCAGTAGTACTTTACCCATGAGTCCCAATCGTCCCAAAATAATATGTACAAGGATATGACTCGACTTAGCAACCATGTAATCAATTAGATAATTAACTAAGGGTTTAAACATGTAACAATAATGCACTAAAGATGAGTGCATACACGGAATGCTAAGGCGATTTGGGTGTACATTTAAGTGGGGTGTAACAAATTCTTCCTTTAAGTAAGATGCTTAAAGTTAGAAACGAAAAGATAGGCTCGGAGGGGTGTACTAGGGGTTTCGTGTACTTAAAATGAGTACAACACTAAGGTGTGGGAAAAATTAATTGACTTAACTAGCCAAGTAATATGACTTAAATGGTCAAGTAATTATAATACGGGTTTAACACAAGGGTGATCCTAATGCCTCTTATCATGTAGTAAATCCTACTACACAAATGTAGTCTCACTAGCGGTCTCGGGATGCGTCACTAACGCAAGTTCTAAAATCTAAATGCTACCGGTACACTCATAAGCACTAATAATGAATGCTTTTCCTATCAAATCTAAAGGCGAACCTCACATATTTGGGTGGAAAATTTTTATGAATGGTACGGTTTTGTGCTAGTAATACAATCTCCTATCCATGAGACGCTTGCTAAGGCTAAAGTTTCACTCCTAAATGTTGTAAAAAATTTTAAATTTGGCGCTAAAATTACACTAACAAGTATTTCTCATAGTTTTATTACACACCTACCATCAAACAAACAAACTCAAGCGCAATTGTATCCTATAAGGTATCATCATTTACCCTCCCCTTACACTTAGGATGAACATTGTCCCCAATGTTCAATTAAAGAATGTAAAAGTAAATAGGTAGAAGAATGAAATCAAATACTCCCCTAATTCGCTCGGTATGGATAGTATGGTAACCAAGTTAGATCTTCCTCCAAGAAAATGAACAATCAAAGCTTCCCTTCCAGAATATAAATCATCTTCTTATCATACATAACCTGTTAAACCTGAGAAAACAAACAAGGCAATCTCGCGTAAAATCGGCGGCAATCTATATATGCTAACAAATCCTAGAAAACAAAGTAAGATATAATGCTTGTGGAATGAATGTTTGCAGATTTCCTGGAGATTATAAAACTAAAGATTCAACAAAAACTTTAAGACTCCGTTAGAAAAACAGAACTGGGAAAATTTCCAGATTTTTACACGTGACGCCATCAGGAGTTTCTTCCTGACGTCGTCAGAAGTGACCTACAGAAATCCTTATGTTAAGTTTCCGGTAAATTTCTGGAAAAACTTTGTCCTACTTCCTGGAAAATCCTGCAAAACATCATTATGACTCGATACAAGCATTTGACTCTAACAAATACGAATATACATGTTCATTTAATATTGTGGAGAATCATGATCGGTTTTGTTTCTTAAAAACATATTTGGGGTTTCCCCTTACATTTATCTTTTGCGAAATACCTTTGGATGAAGTCAAGACAAAGCCAAACAACAAAATAAAGTATTTTCACCATTTTATTTTGAAACATGATCTACCAACAATAAAAATAAAGCATGCATGTGGAAACAAATAACAATCAAACAAATAAAAATCGCACAAAACATGGGTTGCCTCCCAGGAAGCGCTTTTCTTTATTTACGAGTCTTGTAGCTAGACTCAAGGTCATGGGTTACTACGTGACCTCATCATCAAATGTTACATCCTCCTCACTAATCATTTCATTACTATTTTCTTGATAATGTTTTACACGTTGTGTGTTGACAGTAAATTCTCTACTTTCATCGTCTAGTAACACAACAGCTCCAGTTTTAGAGGAACTTTTCACCGTAAATGGCCCATACCATCTAGACTTGAGTTTCCCTGGAAATAACCTTAACCGAGAGTTATATAATAGGACCTTGTCTCCTTTTGAAAATTCCTTGGGTTTCTTAATTCGTTGGTCATGCCATCTTTTTGCCCTCTCTTTATATGTAATGGAAGACTCATACGCTTCTAACCTTAGCTCATCAAGCTCGTGTAATTGCAGGAACCTATTGGTTCCGGCAATTGTATAATCTAAATTACGTGCCTTAAGCGCCCAATAAGCCTTATGTTCTAATTCTACCGGAAGGTGACATGCCTTACCATACACCATGCGGAACGGGGTCGTTCCAATAGGTGTCTTGTAGGCAGTCCGGAATGCCCATAAGGCCTCATCGAGTTTAAATGACCAGTCTTTTCTATTCTGACTAACCATTTTTTCTAGTATTCTTTTAATAGCTCTGTTCGTGTTTTCGACCTGGCCATTAGTCTGTGGATGATAGGCGGTGGAAAATCGATGGGACACCCCGTATCTCCTCATGACCTTTTCCATTTGCGCATTGCAAAAGTGGGTTCCCCTATCACTGATGAGAGCTTTAGGAATCCCGAACCTAGCGAAAAGCTTTTTCAGGAAATGAATAACCACCCTGGCATCGTTGGTCCTAAGGGCTTGTGCCTCTACCCATTTTAAAACATAATCGATGGCAACTAAAATGTATTCATTCCCTCTTGAAGATGGAAAGGGTCCCATGAAGTCAATTCCCCAGACATCGAAAACCTCACATACTTGTATAAAATTCTGAGGTGCTTCATCCCTATTTGATATGTTCCTGGCCTGTTGACATGCATCGCATGCTTGTACCATTTCTTTGACATTACGGAAAATTGTGGGCCAATAGAATCTCGCGTCAAAAATCTTTCGGGCGATGGTGCTTATCCCATGATGGCCCCCAGAGGGGCCAGAGTGACATTCTCTCATGATTTTTACTGCCTCACCTTCCGAAACACAACGTCTGATTATTTGATCAGGACACCTTCGGAATAAAAATGGTTCGTCCCAGAAGTAGTATTTTAATTGGGCAAAGAACCTTTTCTTCTCGTATCTAGTCATGTGTTCCGGAATGAGTCTGCTTGCGAGATAGTTAGCAAAATCGGCTTACCAGGGCTCAGAATCTGTCAGTGACATGAGTTGTTCGTCAAGAAATGAATCCCGAATCTCGCTTCTATCATGCTTACCAAGGGGATTTTCAAGACGAGATAGGTGATCTGCAGCCAAATTCTCTGCCCCCTTTTATCACGGATTTCAACGTCAAATTCTTGTAACAACAGGATCCACCGAATTAGTCGTGGCTTAGGATCTTGCTTAGCAAAAAGATATCGGAGAGCTGAGTGATCGGTGAAAATGACTGTCTTTGAAAGGACAAGATATTGACGAAATTTATCGAATGCGAACACTACGGCTAATAATTCTTTTTCAGTGGTAGAGTAATTCTCTTGAGCAGGGTTCATGGTTTTGCTAGCGTAGTAAATAGGTTGAAATAACTTGTCACGCCTTTGGCCTAATACAGCTCCGACAACATAATCGCTAGCATCGCACATGATTTCAAATGGTAACTCCCAGTTGGGTGTAACCATGATTGGAGCTTGCATGAGCTCCTTTTTCAGGAGGTCGAATGCATCCTTGCATTCTTGAGAGAAATCGAAAGGAGCATCCTTCATCAGTAATTGAGTCATTGGCCGAGCTATTTTGGAGAAATCTTTGATGAATCTCCGATAGAACCCGGCGTAGCCCAAGAAGCTGCGTATTGCTTTAACAGTCGTGAGATAAGGTAACTTAGATATAGCCTCCACTTTAGCTTGGTCCACCTCAATCCCATTCCTGAGATCTTATGTCCTAACACAATCCCTTCTTTTACCATGAAATGACATTTTTCCCAATTTAACACCAAGTTGGTTTCCTCATAGCGTTTGAGCATTTTTTCTAGATTATCAAGACAGCGGTCAAAAGAATTCCCGAAAACTGAAAAGTCATCCATGAAAACTTCCATGCTGTCTTCCATAAGTTCATGGAAGATTGCGGTCATGCATCGCTGAAAAGTGGCGGGGGCGTTACACAGCCCAAAAGGCATTCTTTTGTAGGCCAACGTTCCATAAGGGCAAGTAAACGTGGTTTTTTCTTGGTCCTCAGGTGCTATGGGGATTTGGAAATATCCTGAGAATCCATCCAAGAAACAATGGTACTCGTGCCCAGACAATCTCTCCAACATTTGGTCAATGAATGGTAAGGGAAAGTGATCTTTCCTTGTGGCATCATTGAGCTTTCTATAATCAATGCATACCCGCCAGCCAGTAACCGTTCTCTGGGGTACCATCTCACCCTTGTCGTTCTTTACCACAGTCATTCCTCCTTTCTTTGGTACAACCTGTACAGGGATACCCACGGGCTATCCGATATTGGGTAAATTAATCCTGCATCTAGAAGTTTGATGACTTCTTTCTTCACTACTTCCTTAATGTTGGGATTCACCCGCCTCTGGGGTTGCACGGCAGGTTTATAATTTTCTTCCATAAGAAAGTTGAGTCAATCCCCTTAATGTCAGCTACACTCCATGCAAGCTCAAAACAATCAGTATTCCTCCAAACAACAAAACAATCAGTATTCCTCCAAACAACCTCACTGGTTTGATAGAATGTGTGAAGTTATTACAACTCAACAATCCAAACATGAGGCAGGATCACTTGAAACACCTCCAATGTTAACACCTGGGAACTATGTTCAATGGTCAAGTCGATTCTTACGATTTCTTGAACTAAAGAAACCTCATGGGAAATTCTTGAAACAAGTGATACTTGAAGGACCATTTGAGTGGCCAACAAGATTTGAAATTGGTGATCCAACTGCTGATCCTCCACGTCCTCCTGGTGATAGACCTCTTCCAGAATCTCAACTCACAGAAGAACAAAGATTACATCGTGAAGCTGATGAGTATGCAATGGCTTATATACTTCAAGGTATACCTAATCCAATTTATCAAAGTGTCGATGCTCAGAAAACAGCCAAAGCTATGTGGGAACATGTTCATCTCCTTATGGAAGGCACTCAATTGAACAAAGATGATATGGAATCCAAACTCTACATGGAATACACTGACATCAGAATTGAACCAGGAGAGTCACTTGAATCCTACTATCATCGTTTCACAAATGTGGTCAATGATCTGGAACGTCACAAAATCACAGTACCTAGGATAGCAGTGAACTCCAAATTCGTTGGTAGTCTTGGTCCTGATTGGCATAAATATGTGACATTTGTTCGACAAACCAAAAATCTTCATGATGCACCGTATGGTTTGTTGTATGATTTTCTGAAACACCATGAACCTGAAGTGGAAAAAGATAGAGCTATTCGAGGAGGATACTCACCATCACCAACACCAAATTCTTTGGCACTCGTAGCTCAATCTCCCTATGCTCCACCACCTAGGTCAAATCATGCATATGTTCAAGAGCAAAACTACTTCAGTTATCCACAATCATCTACCTCGAACCAAATGGTCCCTTATGATTCATCTCCACAGAATATTTCTACTCAACTTGTTCCATTAAACAACAATGATGCAGTGTACTACTCCAACTCCAATGAAGATGACGACGATGACTTTAATACTTTGAATCAGGGACTTGCTCTTATTGCTCGTGCTTTCAGCAAATTCTCCAACAAAACAAACAACCGTCAACATTCGTCTTCTAACACAAGGAATCAAGCTGTTGTCAATGATGGAAGAGTGGAAATTTAGAATCGTAACTATGGTCGATCTGGTTCAGGAAGTTCTTCAGGAAATTTTGGGAATGGTCAGAGGTTTTATAACAATGGGGGGTTCAGGAACAACTCAGGATCTTCTCAGCAAAGGTCTGAACCAGTTGCAACTAGGAACTCCAACTCAGGGAATGCAGTATGGTGCTATAATTGTAATGCACAAGGTCATATAGCGACAGCATGTCCCAAACCGAGAACTCGGGGTAGTAAGTTTCACAAGCAGGCATTACTCATGGCTCTTCAAGATGAAAAAGATGGACATTTCCCTGAACAAGATAACAACTTCATGGAAAATGTGAACAATGATGATGACATGGAAGATCTGGAAGCCAATGCAGCTGTGATGCTTATGGCCAACATGCAGGAACTTCAGTTTAATGATTCAGGTCCAGTGTATGGCACTGATGGCTTGTCTCAGGTACATGACCAAAAAGCATGCCTAATACATGAAATAGCCTCACCCTCTGCTTCTGAATCAGATATGGCGCAAGTTGTTCCATCTGAATCATCTTCATCTTCTCAAACAGATGAACAAATAAGCACAGTTGTCATATTTGATGATGACACAGCTGTTTCATTTGATGATCCTATTGAGAATGATAAACATGATCATATAGAACAACATGAACCATCATTTGATCCAGACCCTGACCTCATATTGTTATCTAAACAACTGGATGCACAAAAATTGCAAATCATTAAATGCAACGAGAAAAACAAAGTTTTAAAAGAAAAAAATGTGTCACTTGCAAGAGATATTGAGTGTTATAAAATTCAACTTTCAAATAAGGAAGACAAGATTAAACATGCAAAAAGTTTTGAAAAAGCTTTTCAAGATTCTTATAACAAAGAGCAAGATCTTCAACACAAAATGCAAGATTTAATTGAGTCAAACGGAAAGTTGATTTCTAAACTTGAAAGTGAAAAGTGTGAACTAAAAATGCAAGTTGAACGTCTTCAAACAGTACTTTCAAAAACTGAAACAGAATTGTCCAATTGCAAAAAGGATTTTTGTGAACATAAAATACGAAAAAGGAAGTACATAGATAACTTACTTGGTGAGATTGTTGATCTTGAAAAACAACTCAAAGAATTTCGTCACATTGTTTACAAACACGGGAACTCTGTCACAACAATTCAGAAATTTTCTTTAAAACCGAGACCCGATAAAGGATTTGCACTTTGAGATTTCAAATCAATGTTTCTTCACACAACATTCAAAGAAAATCCTAAAATTTACAGTATGGACCACATGCTTGATAATACGATTGTGCGTGCTGTTGTTTTTGATACTGAGGAAGAAGAAGAACTTGAAGACGAGAGTCGATCAAAAATGAGTTATGTTCAATATTGGACACCATATGATTATTCACAAGCTCCACACATTTCTAAATCTTTTGTTCCTCAAAAGGAATTACCTGAGAAATCATGGTATGTCACAGAATCATATGTTTCATCCTCTAATGCGGCCCCTGTCCAAACTGTAGCACAAGTAAATGATCCTTTACCATCATCCGGTGAACTTACACCTTTACCAAAAAGTTGTCGTGTCTTAAATTATTTCAAAACTTTTATGGAAGACATCGAAATTTTGGAGGAAACAATTGAACGTAATTCTGAAATAAAAATTGAAACTTTTCAATCCGCTTACGAGCGAGAAAAGAGAGATATTTTTCAAAAACAAATGTTGCCAATTGTCAAACACCTCCGTCTCTGTGCTACACGTTAGGATCAGGAACTTCAAAATGAGGTCAAAAATATGATAAACGTTTTCAACTCAACTGAAAATGAGATTTTGGTTCAAAAGCAAAGAAATAGAATTTTAAAAAATGATGCTGATCGACTCTTGGAACAAGTTCTCAATGCTGATATTTTGTCTGTTATCATGAATGATCTCTATAAATCTGGTTCTTCAATGCTTATGGATGATCTTTGTGTTGATAATAACTTGTTGAATGTGGAAATTGAGACACTCAAACAGGAAAATGATAAGCTGAGAATAACAAATGATGATGTGACAAAACAATTTTCAAAAGAAATTTGTTTACTCAAACAAAGGCTTGAATGGTGTCAAGCTCAAAGTATTCAAACGGAATTGAAACTTCAAAGTCAAAATATTTCAAACTCTTGTCAGCTTTGCAAAAATAATGAGTCTTTAAAAAGTCTGTGTCTCAAATACGAGAATGAAATTGCGGATTTAAAAAGAGAAAACGTTGAATGGCAACAAAACCGCGATGACATTAATTATTGCAATGTGAAACTTGAGTCTGAAATTCAGGATAAAAATCACATCATCATCGATTTGAAAGAGAAAATTAAGCTACTTGAAAAAGGAAAGATGGTTGACACCATGGTGATAGCACCAGGAATGTATCAATTAGACAAAACTGCTAAAGGAAATGTTGTTCAAAATACTAATGTTGATAACTCCACTTCTACAGGACTAGTCTCCACTAATAGCATTAGCAGACCCAAGCGAAAAAGTAAAAAGAAGAATAGGCTCTGGCAACGTAAAAGAGGACAACTAGAAGCTCAAGAAGTAGAAGATCAACTTAGGAATTTGAATAAAACTCATGTTGCATCAGATTTAGATTCTAATTTGGCAAATTGTAATCAAAATCTAAATGTAATGAATGATGAACCTTTGAATGTTTTGAATATTAATGCATCTTGTGTGTTTTGTCGTAAAAGCGTATCATCTGGTGATCATACAAAATGTATAGCTAATTCTCTACTTAATCGTCATAAGAAACGTAGGACACGCATTCCTTCTAGGCCCACTACTGCCTCTAAGTCTATCTTAGGAAAGCCGTCTTCTACGGTTTCTAATGAAATTGAAGTTACCCCCATAAGTGCAGAGAACAAATCTAGGAATAAGCCAACTACTAGTGAATTCAACATTAAGAAAGCAAGAACTAGTTGGAATTGGCAACGTTGGTTACAATATAAACCAGACTTTAAATGGATTCCTAAAATGTTGAATACATGTGCTTCTAACCAACAGGAACCCGTAGTTTCTTTGGGTTCCACCCTTACTTCTGTTCCATCCGTGTCTTCTTCTTGTGATGCAGGTGGTACATAATTGTTGATAGCTGATGCACCCGACATATGACAGGCAATCTCAAACTGTTACATAACTTTGTCTCAAAGTTCATTGGTACTGTCAGATTCGGGAATGATCATTATGCTTTAATCATGGGATATGGTGACTATGTCAGTGGGAACATTGAAATCAGTCGTGTTTATTATGTGGAAGGCCTTGGACACAACCTTTTCTCTGTTGGTCAATTTTGTGATGGGGATCTAGAAGTTGCATTTCGTGAGAAAACTTGTTTCGTTCGTGACTTACAAGGAAACGATCTAATGTCTGGCTCATGTGGTTTTAATCTTTATACAATATCAATGTCAGATATGATTGCTAAATCTCCGATATGTCTTCTCTCCAAAGTAGAATCGACTAAATCTTGGTTATGGCACAAACGTCTTTCGCAATTGAATTTCAAAACCATGACTGAACTTGCTCGTCACAAACTTGTTTATGGATTTCCAAGATTCCGTTTTACCAAAGATCACTTATGTTCAGCCTGTGAACAAGGAAAAAGTACTCGGGCTCATTTTCCTAATAAACCTGAGCACAGTACGAATCATGTGTTACAATTGCATCATATGGATTTGTGTGGCCCGATGCGTGTTCAAAGTATCAACAGTAAACGCTACATTCTTGTAATTGTGGATGATTACTCCAGATGGACTTGGGTTTATTTCTTACGAAGTAAAGATCAGGCTCCTTCAATGATCATCACCTTTCTCACTAAAATTCAAGTTCAGCTACGCAATACGGTTCGAATCGTCAGAACTGACAATGGAACTGAATTTAAGAATCAGACACTTCGATCATATTTTGAGAAAATGGGAATTGAACATCAAACATCTATTCCTAGAAGCCCAGAACAGAATGGTGGTGTTGAAAGACGCAACAGGACGTTAGTCGAAGCTGCTAGAACTATGTTGATTAATGCTCAATTACCAGATTACTTATGGGTAGAAGCTGTTTCAACCGCATGTTATACCCAAAACCGTTGCATGATCACTAAACGCCATCGCAAAACACCTTATCAAATTGTTCACAAAAGAAAACTGAACATCGATTACTTTCATGTATTTGGAGCACTTTGTTATCCGAAAAATGATCGTGATGATTTAGGTAAACTTAAAGCAAAGGCTGACATAGGAGTGTGATGAGGCAAAAAATGATCCATTTTTAGGGGGTCATTTAAGCCCGAATCCGACTTTATTTGATCAAATATTGCCCTAAATCATTCCTTTTGTGATTTTAGGTACTTGGAGAGTGAATTCTGGAAAAGAAGCCATTTTGGACGTTTTTGGAGCATAAAAGTGAAGAAAACGGCAAAGTATCAATTTTCCATGCTGGAAACACTAGGTGACGGCGTCAAGAGTTATACCCTGACGGCGTCAGACATCATGAATAAAATACCGTAGTTGATGACGGCGTCAAAAGTCATCCTGACGGCGTCAAAAGGCCAAGAATAAAATACCGTGGTTGGTGACGGCGTCACACAGGCCGTCATAAGTAGATCAAGGCCGTCCGAGGAAGTATTTGGCAGCGAGGTGACGACGTCACATGGTTGTCTTGACGCCGTCAGCCCAGTTTTCCTTTATATAGTTTTCTAGTTTTTCAATTAAAAAGAGAGAAGTTTTGGAGAAACCCTAAAGACGAATTTGGTGCAACTTTTACAGGTTTTTCAAGGGTTCCAAACCCTTGATACCTTGCATTGTAATTGAGATAAGTGTTCTTCTAATTCAATCAATATGTCTATGTGTTGGTTGTCTATATCTTGTTCTTGTTTTAATTCCATTATGCTAGGCTAGATCTCCTTTGTGTTTGCTTAGATCTAATGAAACCTAGATATTGATTATGTGTTGATTACTTGTTTATTCTTGTTCTTGGATGAATGATTTATATGTTAGGCTTAAGAAAACTGGCAGATCTCCAAATGGTAACATGCTTGAACGTCTTAAGAAACATGAACTGAGGCGTACTAGGTCTTTATTGGTTGTATTTAATGCATGAGCCACTGTTTACAATCCCTATAGTTGTGCTGGGTCATGGTGTAGGAGGAGATAAGAGCTCATAGAATTGGGGAGTTATGTATGCCACCCCATGAATGGTATTAAGGAATACGATCCGTCATCCATGCAATTTTAACAAGTAATTAACATGTAAAAGATATCTAGGGAGTAATGAAGTCTAAGTAAACACATTTTCTCCAATTACTGCTCACAACCTTAGTATAAATTAGTTTAATTTCATTTTTAGTATTTTATTTTGATTGCATCTTAGTTTTGGGTTAGTTGAATAGCAACTAATTCTGCCCACTCTTTCAAAACCCGAGATTTTACTTGCTTTCATAAAAATATAAAAAGACAAAAATAATCATCCCTCACCTTTAGAACTAATAATTAGGCTTTCTAATCCTAGTGACACTATTCCTAAGCTGAACGATCAATCCCCCGGTACTTGTCACTATACTATACTACAACGATCAGGTACACTGCCTGGTGGGGGTTGTAAGCTTCTCGAGATCCCTCGAGAGGTAAAGCCTGTTGCGATTCCCACGCATCAGAGTGTTCGTTGGATACTGTGAAAATTCTAAAGGTTTTCAGATATGGAATCGTCGAACAAGAGAAATTCAAGAAACTATTCACGCTAATTTTGATGAACTCACACAAATGGCTTCTGAGCAACACAACTTAGGACCCGAATTCAACCATCTTAACTCTGCGGATTCTTCGGCTGAACCATTGCCACTCAATCGCAAAGAATTGGAAACCTTATTTGCTCCACTGTTCGATGATACAATTGAATACCGTTCTACTGAGGTCTCACCTAATTCCGCTGCTCAACCTGACAATATTCCAGTACCTGACTCACCTCAGCAAACCACTACAACTGTTGAGAAAGACGGTCCTCCAATTGCATCACCATTTACAGCAGAACAAACTGTTTCTAACTCCCGACAATCAGCTGAAGATTCTACACCACCATCAGTTCCACAACCCGCAGAGCATGATCCTGATGCGTTCTTTAACCCATTTGCACCGGCTCCTACCTTTCCTGATATAGCTGAGTCGTCTACATGCAATTTGGATCCTGCCAACATGCGAGATAACTATCAACTACACCCTTCAACACACAAATGGACTCGAGACCATCCACTAGTTCATATTATTGGCCATCCAGATGCACCTGTAATGACAAGACAACGACTTCACACTGATGGAGAAACTTGTATCTATGCACTCACAGTTTGTCACGAAGAACCTAAGAACATTAAAGAAGAAATGACTTATGACAACTGGATTGAATCTATGCAAGAGGAATTTCAGCAATTCATAAGATTAGAAGTCTGAGAATTAGTTGAAAGACCTGACGGAGTCTTTGTCATCGGGTTAAAATGGATTTGGAAAAATAAGCTTGATGCAGAAGGCACTGTCATACGTAACAAATAACGCCTGGTTGCAAAAGGATACTCCCAACTAGAAGGACTTGACTTTGCAGAATCCTTTGCTCCAGTGGCTAGACATGAAGCTGTTCGGATCTTTTTGGCCTACGCTGCACACAGGAACATGATTGTTTACCAAATGGATGTGAAAACTGCATTTCTTAATGGAGAACTCCGTGAAGAAGTATATGTAAGCCAACCAGACGGCTTCGTTGATCCTGAGCGTCCTAATCACGTTTACCGACTCAAAAAGGCACTCTACGGACTTAAGCAAGCCCCACGGGCGTGGTATGACAAACTGTCCACTTTCTTGCTGGCCAATAAATTTTCAAAAGGATCGGTGGATCCAACACTATTTACAAAAACCTACGGGGAGGACTTACTTGTTGTTCAAATATATGTCGATGACATTATTTTTGCCTCAACAAAAAGAAGTTACTCTAATGATTTTGCAAAATTAATGAAAGATAATTTTGAAATGTCCATGATGGGTGAACTTTCGTTCTTTCTAGGACTACAAGTTCATCAATCACCCCGTGGAATTTTTATAAATCAGTCTAAATATGCTCTTGAAATTTTAAAGAAACATGGAATGATGACTTGTGATACTTATAATACACCAATGGGCTATACCACAAAACTAGATGCTGACTTACATGGGACTCCTGTTGACCCTACCAAATACCGCAGTATGATTGGGTTACTCATGTATCTCACAGCTAGTAGACCTGATATAGTATTTCCTGTTTACATGTGCTCTCGCTATCAGTCTAAACCAACTGAAAAACACCTCAGTGAGGTCAAAAGAATCCTTCGATACATAAAGGGAACCATTAACGTGGGAATCTGGTATCCGAAGGATTCTGGTTTTGAACTAATTGCTTTTTCAGATGCTGACCATGCAGGATGTTTAGACACACGCAAAAGTACATCTGGTGGATTACAGTTTCTCGGAGACAAACTTGTGTCATGGCAATCAAAGAAGCAGGACGGAACATCACTGTCGTCAACAGAATCTGAATATGTAGCCATGTCTGCTTGTTGTGCTCAAGTCATCTGGATGAGATCACAACTTAAGGATTATGGCTACCTATTCAACAAGATTCCAATCTACCGTGATTCCAAAAGTGCCATTGCTATCTCCTGCAACACAGTTCATCACTGCAAATCCAAACACATTGATCTCCGATATCACTTCATCAAAGAGCATGTTGAAAAGGGTACCGTTGAACTGTATTTTGTTGGGACTAAGTACCAATTGGCGGACTTACTTACCAAATCCTTAGCACCATCAAGGTTTGCTAGTCTAGTTCACCAAATTGGTATGCGATGTTTGACTCCAGATGATCTGGAAAAGTTTTTAAAACACAATTGATTGTCAAACATCAAAACTATCTTTGTAAATATTCAATTTATCTTAAAAAAAAATGCAAGTATACACCACCTCT
The DNA here is from genome assembly GCA_030686995.1 of Artemisia argyi. Classification (NCBI taxonomy): domain Eukaryota; kingdom Viridiplantae; phylum Streptophyta; class Magnoliopsida; order Asterales; family Asteraceae; genus Artemisia; species Artemisia argyi. The sequence goes on from CM060687.1 coordinate 94,753,265, forward strand.
TTCAACACTATTTTTATAAAATGTCTTTAATTATTAAAAACAAGTGTTGAGGGGGAGGAATTAAAACTTTCTCAAAAATATTTACTTTTATACTTGCATTTTACCAAAAATATTAGTTTTTTTTTTTTTTTTTTTTTTTTTTTTTTTTTTTTTTTTTTTTTTTTTATCAAAAGTGATGCTTCTAAAGTGTTTCGGGATACTCACCTTGACCATTATGATTAAATTCTTTAATTATGAACAGACTTCGGTCTATGGTCGAGGGGGAGTAAAAATCCACAAGTTGTTCTTACCATAGCTTGGTGTAGTTAACAATAGTTATATATGATAGTTAATTTGGGTATTAGGATTGAATGCAACATTAGGTTTAAAGGGTGTTGGGATCATACTTTAGTATTTAGTCAAGTCTCGGTCATTACATTTTGTAATAGGTTGCTTTAGTATTATTTATGATTATTGTTTAGTTAATGGGCAACATGTAAAAGCCCATAAGGCCTTAAAAGCCCACGTATGAAAGGATAAGGGAGGAAGGGAGTGTTGCCCTAGCTCCTCCCTTATAAATAGAAACCTTATGTTACATTTTATGTTGTTGGTTATTTGATTATCTTAAGGAAACTCTTGCACTTTCACCTTTCATATTGTCTCATAATCAACCACCTCTCATTCTCATCTTATTTCTTTATCAATCATACTTGTGTTTACATAAATGGTGACCTAACAAGTGGTATCATTCGCCTACTAGTAGTTTGAAGTGTGTTTCTTTGTTTAACGTGGGGTTTGGTGCTTAGTTCTTCATCTTTTTGCATTTTTCTTTGTTTCTTTCACTCAAATCTTGAAGCTTGGACAAGTTTCAAGGTTGATATAGTGATTTGAAGCTTAGTTGTTGCATAAAGTTGTGATTTTTAAGGTTTTGTTAAGGTTTTATAGCTTCTTTGATATTGGAAAACTAGTTTTTGGTAGCTACATCTTATAAAGTTAAGGTTTTCTAAGTATTGGTGAAGTTATTTGATCAAAAGTACCTTATTTCTAAGCATTTTCTCATCAAAAAAGTCACTTTTTTGGATGAACAGTACGTTTTACGCGTAAGTTGGTCGGAAATAGTACTATCTCCAGCTGTCTACAGTGTTTTTTGGTCGGTTTACGCATAAGTTTTGGTCTAAACCCTTTTCTACGCGTTAAATAGGCTTAAACCCTTTTCTTACGCGTTAAATAGGTCCAAAACCCTTTTCTTACGCGTAAAATAGGTTAAAACCCTGATCCTACGCGTAAGTCTACTTTACGCGTAATTTGCCAGAATCTTCACGTAAGCTTCATCAACGATCTTCTTCTTGTGCTCCGGTGACTCAGTACTTCCCTAGCTTGGATAAGTTTGTGGATTACTTCGACTTCGGATATCTCTCAAGCTTGGATAAGTTTGGAAGATTTGTTTGGTTGTTTAAACCTTACACATAAGTCTAAACTTACGCATAAGCCTAAGCTTACGCGTAAAGAGGAAACTTACGCATAAACTATTAGTTTACGCATAACCTACTCTTTACGCATAACCTAAAGTTTACGCGTAAGATTAAGTTACGCGTAAGAATTGAACTTACCCCAAGGATTTTGCAACTTACTCAAAGGAACGTGCATTTCAATCTTCTACAAAGATCCATTTCTACACAAGTGTTCTAAAATGTCTCAACCACCTAATCACTACTTCCCTCACTCTTATCCTCAGCAACAACAACCTCAACAGTATCAGCAACAACAACCTCAGCAGTATCAGCAACAACAATACCTCCCGCACATAATGAATCAACAACCTCCTAAATACAATCCACTACATAATTACCTAATGATGCAACAACAGATCATTCCTCAACCACAACCATATCAAGTGCCACTACAAAACACTCAGTTTTCCTCCAAACAACCTCACTGGTTTGACAGAATGTGTGAAGTTATTACAACTCAACAATCCCGACATGAGGCAGGATCACTTGAAACACCTCCAATGCTTACACCTGGGAACTATGTTCAATGGTCAAGTCGATTCTTAAGATTTCTTGAACTAAAGAAACCTCATGGGAAATTCTTGAAGCAAGTGATACTTGAAGGACCATTTGAGTGGCCAACTAGATTTGAAGCTGGTGATCCACATGCAGATCCTCCACGTCCTCCTGGTGATAGACCTCTTCCAGAATCTGCACTCACTGAAGAACAGAAACTACATCGTGAAGCTGATCAGTATGCAATGGCTTATATACTTCAAGGTATACCTAATCCGATCTATCGAAGTGTCGATGCTCAGAAAACAGCCAAAGCTATGTGGGAACACGTTCATCTCCTTATGGAAGGCACTCAATTGAACAAAGATGACATGGAATCCAAGCTTTACATGGAATACACTGACATCACAATTGAACCAGGAGAGTCACTAGAATCCTACTATCATCGTTTCACAAATGTGGTCAATGATCTGGAACGTCATAAAATCACAGTACCAAGGATCGCGGTGAACTCCAAATTTGTTGGTAGTCTTGGCCCTGATTGGCATAAATATGTGACATTTGTTCGTCAAACGAAGAATCTTCATGATGCTCCATATGGTTTGTTGTATGATTTTCTGAAACACCATGAACCTGAAGTGGAAAAAGATCGAGCTCTACGAGGAGGATACACACCAACTTCAACACCAAATTCTTTGGTTCTCGTAGCTCAATCTCCCTATGCTCCACCACCAATGTCAAATCATGCATATGTTCAAGAGCAGAACTACTTCAGCTATCCACAATCTTCCACCTCGAACCAAATGGTCCCTTATGATTCATCTCCACAAGATTCTTCTACTCAACTTGTTCCGTCAAACAACAATGATGCTGTGTACTACTCCAACTGCAATGATGATGACGATGATGACTTTAATACGTTGAATCAGGGACTTGCTCTTATTGCTCGCGCTTTCAGCAAATTCTCCAACAAAACAAACAACCGTCAACGTTCATCTTCTAATACCAGGAATCAAGCTGTTGTCAATGATGGAAGAGTGGAAATTCAGAATCGTAACTATGGTAGATCCGGTTCAGGAAGTTCTTCAGGAAATTATGGGAATGGTCAAAGGTTTGGTAACAAGCGAAAAAGTAACAAGAAGAATAGGATCTTGCAACGTAAGAAAGGACACCTAGAAGCTCAAGAAGTAGAAGACCAACTTAGGAACTTGAATAAAACTCATGTTGCATCAGATTTAGATTCTAATCTGGCAAATTGTAATCAAAATCTAAATGTAACGAATGATGAACCTTTGAATGTTTTGAATATTAATGCATCTTGTGTGTTTTGTCGTAAAAGCGTATCATCTGGTGATCATACAAAATGTTTAGCTAATTCTCTTCTCAATCGTCATAAGAAATGTAGGACACGCATTCCTTCTAGGCCCATTATTGCCTCTAAGTCTAACTTAGGAAAGCCGTCTTCTACGGTTTCTAATGATGCTGAAGTTACCCCCATAGGTGCCGAGTACAAATTTAGGAATCAGCCACCCACTAGTGCATATAACATTAAGAAAGCAAGAACTAGTTGGAATTGGCAACGTTGGTTACAACACAAACCTGATTTTAAATGGATTCCTAAATTATTGAATACTTGTGCTTCTAACCAACTGGAACCCGCAGTTTCTTTGGGTTCCACCCTTACTTCTGTTCCATCCGTGTCCTCTTCTTGTGATGCAGGTGGTACAGATTGTTCTCTGGATTGTTGATAGCGGATGCACCCGACACATGACAGGCAATCTCAAACTGTTACACAACTTTGTCTCAAAGTTCATTGGTACTGTCAGATTCGGGAATGATCATTACGCTTTAATCATGGGATATGGTGACTTTATCAGTGGGAACATCGAAATAAGCCGTGTTTATTATGTGGAAGGCCTTGGACACAACCTTTTCTCTGTTGGTCAATTTTGTGATGCGGATCTAGAAGTTGCATTTCGTGAGAAAACTTGCTTTGTTCGTGACTTACAAGGAAACGATCTTATGTCTGGCTCCCGTGGCTCCAATCTTTATACAATATCAATGTCAGATATGATTGCAACATCTCCGATATGTCTTCTCTCCAAAGCAGAATCAACTAAATCTTGGTTATGGCACAAACGTCTTTCACACTTGAATTTCAAAACTATGACTGACCTTGCTCGTTATAAACTTGTTGAAGGATTTCCAAGATTCCGCTTTACCAAAGATCACTTATGTCCAGCCTGTGAACAAGGAAAAAGTACTCGTGCTCATTTCCCTTCTAAACCTGAACACAGTACGAATCACGTTTTACAATTGCTACATATGGATTTGTGTGGACCGATGCGTGTTCAAAGTATCAACGGTAAACGCTACATTCTTGTAATTGTGGATGATTTTTCCAGATGGACTTGGGTTTATTTTCTACGAAGTAAAGATCAGGCTCCTTCAATGATCATCACCTTTCTCACCAAAATTCAAGTTCAGTTACGCAACACGGTCCGAATAGTCAGAACTGACAATGGAACTGAATTCAAGAATCAGACACTTAGGTCTTATTATGAGAAAGTGGGAATTGAACATCAAACATCTATTCCTAGAAGCCCAGAACAGAATGGAGTTGTTGAAAGACGCAACAGGACGTTAGTGGAAGCTGCTAGAACTATGTTGATTAATGCTCAATTACCTGATTACTTATGGGCTGAAGCTGTTTCAACCGCTTGTTATACTCAAAACCGTTGCATGATCACAAAACGCCATCGAAAAACACCATATCAAATCGTTCACAAAAGGAAACCGAACATCGATTACTTTCATGTATTTGGGGCACTTTGTTATCCGAAAAATGATCGTGATGATTTAGGTAAACTTAAAGCAAAGGCTGACATTGGAGTGTTCGTTGGATACTGTGAAAATTCTAAAGGTTTTCGGATATGGAATCGCCGAACAAGAGAAATTCAAGAAACCATTCACGCTAATTTTGATGAGCTCACACAAATGGCTTCTGAGCAACACAGCTTAGGACCCGAATTCAACCGTCTTAACTCTCCGGAATCTTCGGCTGAACCGTTGCCACTCAACCGCAAAGAATTGGAAGCCTTGTTTGCTCCACTATTTGATGATACAATTGTATACCGTTCTTCTGAGGTCTCACCAAATTCCGCTGCTCAACCTGACAATATTCCAGTACCAGCCTCACCTCAACAAACTACTACAAGTGTTGAGAGAAACGGTCCTCCAATTGCATCACCATCTACAGTAGAACAAACTGTTTCTAACTCCCACCATTCAGCTGAAGATCCCACACCACAATCAGTTCCCCAACCAGCAGAGCAAGATCCTGATGCGTTCTTTAATCCGTTTGCACCAGCTCCTATTGTTCCTGACATAGCTGAGTCGTCAACACGCAATTTGGATCCTGCTAACATGCGAGATACCTATCAACTACACCCTTCCACACACAAATGGACTCGAGACCATCCACTAGTTCATATTATTGGCCATCCAGATGCACCCGTTATGACAAGACAACGCCTTCACACCGATGGAGAAACTTGTATCTATGCACTCACAGTTTGTCACGAAGAACCGAAGAACATTAAAGATGCAATGACTTACGACAACTGGATTGAATCTATGCAAGAGGAATTTCAGCAATTCATAAGACTTGAAGTCTGGGAATTAGTTGAAAGACCTGACGGAGTCTTTGTCATTGGGTTAAAATGGATCTGGAAGAATAAGCTTGATGCTGAAGGGACAGTCATACGCAACAAATCACGTCTGGTAGCGAAAGGATACTCTCAACTTGAAGGTCTTGACTTCGCTGAATCCTTTGCTCCAGTGGCAAGACATGAAGCTGTTCGGATCTTTTTGGCTTATGCTGCACACAGGAATATGGTGGTTTACCAAATGGATGTGAAAACAGCATTTCTTAATGGAGAACTCCGTGAAGAAGTTTATGTTAGCCAACCTGAAGGCTTTGTTGATCCTGAGCGTCCTAATCACGTTTACCGACTCAAAAAGGCTCTCTACGGACTCAAGCAAGCCCCACGGGCGTGGTATGACAAACTGTCCACTTTCTTATTGGCCAATAAATTTTCTAAAGGATCGGTGGATCCAACACTGTTTACAAAAACCTACGGGGAGGACTTACTTGTTGTTCAAATATATGTCGATGACATCATTTTTGCCTCAACAAAAAGAAGTTACTCGAATGATTTTGCAAAATTAATGAAAGATAATTTTGAAATGTCCATGATGGGTGAACTTTCGTTCTTTCTAGGACTTCAAGTTCATCAATCACCCCGTGGAATTTTTATAAATCAGTCTAAATATGCTCTTGAAATTTTGAAGAAACATGGAATGATGTCTTGTGACACTTATAATACACCTATGGGCTATACCACAAAACTAGATGCTGATTTACATGGGATTCCAGTTGACCCTACCAAATACCGAAGTATGATTGGGTCCCTCATGTATCTCATAGCTAGTAGACCTGATATAGTATTTGCTGTCTACATGTGCTCTCGTTATCAGTCCAAACCAACTGAAAAACACCTCAGTGAGGTCAAGAGAATCCTTCGATACATAAAGGGAACCATTAACTTGGGGATCTGGTATCCGAAGGATTCTGGCTTTGAACTAATTGCTTTTTCAGATGCTGACCATGCAGGATGTTTAGACACACGCAAAAGTACATCTGGTGGATTACAATTTCTCGGAGACAAACTTGTGTCATGGCAATCAAAGAAGCAGGACTGCACTTCACTGTCGTCAACAGAATCTGAATATGTAGCCATGTCTGCCTGTTGTGCTCAAGTCATCTGGATGAGATCACAACTTAAGGATTATGACTACCTATTCAACAGGATTCCTATCTACTGTGATTCAAAGAGTGCAATTGCTATCTCCTGCAACACTGTACATCATTGCAAATCCAAACACATCGATCTCCGATATCATTTCATCAAAGAGCATGTGGAAAAGGGTACAGTTGAACTTTATTTTGTTGGAACTGAGTACCAATTGGCGGACTTACTTACCAAATCCTTGGCACCATCCAGGTTTGCTAGTTTAGTTCACCAAATTGGTATGCGATGTTTGACTCCAGAGGATCTGGAAAAGTTTTTAAAACACAATTGATCGTCAAACATCAAAACTATCTTTGTAAATATTTTTTCAAAAACAAAATACAAAAATATAAAACCAATCAAAACCTCAAAAAGATTTTTGGTCTTGCACTTAAAAAAAAAAAAAAAAAAAATGCAAGTATAAAAACTCTTTCAACACTATTTTATAAAATGTCTTCAAATGTTTAAAACAAGTGTTGAGGGGGAGGAAAAGTAATGTTTTACTAATTTCTTAAAATATATTTTACCTTTTATACTTGCATTTTACCAAAAACAGATACGTTTTTATCAAAAGTGTTGATTCAAAAGGATTTCGGGTTACTCTCCTTGACCAAAACCAATTAATTTTACTATGATCAAAGGTCGAGGGGGAGTACGACAAGTTGTTCTTATCATATCTTGGTGTTGTCTTACGAAAGTTACATGTGTTAATGGGATTAGGCCCTTCGTTAAATGTTTTGTTAGGTTAAGGGACTAATAATGTCAATGTGCATAACTTGAATTAACCCTAGTCAAAACCAATTTGACCACACACATTTACTTCTTCTGCAAAAACATTTACTACCCTCAACAACCATCATCAACGACCCAAAATCATCTGCATAATCTGAGTACCAATCTTCTAATCTGTAAGTGTGATTATGTTTTGATCATGATTTATAACAAAGGTTTTTAATTTTATAGCAATCCAACGGCTCAATCAATCACAATTGTTTAATTTATCTTTTGAGTTATGCGTAAAATCAGAACCCAGAAATAAGTTGTGTTATGATTGATTTTGTTAGTGGGAAATGGTTCTTGGATGATCATAAACATGTCTCTTAAACCCAATCACACCCAGATACATTAATCGATCGAATTTGATATTAGGGTTCATACGTGTGATTTGGGGAATCTTGATTTTAGACATTAGGATGATAATTAATGATGGGGATAATGTTCTTGTAGTCTTAGGATCATGTCATCATGGTTTAATTGCATCTTAATCGTGTTTTGGTTGTGAATCAAAGGTTTAGGGTTCGAATGACACTAGCAGCTATGATTGTTTGATTGTGTGGTTAAATCTTGTTGTAACTTGGTCCATATGATCATTAGGTTGTTAGAATCATTTGCCCCATGCTTAATCATACCCAGAAACATGTTTGATTAAGGTTGTGATTTGTTGTTCATACATGTTTACGCGTTATGTTGTATTTGGCATGTTTACGCGTTGAAATGTGTAAATTAAGTGTGTTGGGTTAATTAATGATCAGTGGTAATGTGTATACACTTTCAGGAAACATACTACTCGCATTTCAAAGGTGAATTTCTGGAAAATGGCGTGTTTACGCGTTAAATGTTCATCCTACGCGTAAGATTGAATCTTACGCGCAAGATTCGACACGTGGACAAATTGTGTCTTGGATAAGACATAGTTTACGCATTAATGAAAATCTTACGCATAAGTTCTGATCTTACGCATAAGTCTAGAACTTACGCATAAGTCATTACCTACGCATAAGATACAATCTACGCTTAAGGTTAATCCTACGCGTAATTTCAATTTCTACGCCTAAGACTTATCTTACGCTTTAAATTGATCTTACGCGTAAGATTCACTTTACGCGTAACATTCTATCTTACGCATAGCTTTTGCACTTACGCATTATTTCTAAAACTTACGCTTAAGTCAGGTTACGCGTAAAGTTTCCCACTTACGCGTAAACTTGTCAAAATCCAAATTTTTCTAAGTGTTGAGAAATTTTCCAAAGTGTAACTTCTTGTAATGATAAACTTATGGTGTAACTAAATTATTTTATGTTTCTACCAAGTAATATTACTCAAGTTTGTCACGTATCAAAAGTTTTCACACACACAAAACCCCACTGATCAATGTAATACATGCAAAGCTAAATGCACACATCTTAAATGAATGTCTATGCTAACATTGTCAACAATTGCCATGTTTGTGTGTGTTTATGATCTATTCAGATGGCAGAACACAACGATATTCCTCATGTACCAGTGCCTGAACCCTTACGTGCATGGGAAAACACCTTTCCTGAGAACTACTCCAGAAAGATAGGAAGGAACAATCTGAGAGTCAACTTCAACAGAATTACATGCAATGAGTCTTCTTGCCTTGTTGCAGTAGATGCTCTTATCTATCACCTGTGCAAAGTTCTACTCACCAAATCTGCTGCAGTGGCATGCTTCTACATACATCAGTTTTGGCACACAATACACTTGGACCTCCTTGAAGAATCCTTTACTTGTATGCTTCACATGAGACAAGTCACGGTCGACAAGGATCTTCTCCGTAGTGCTCTTGGACTTCCCGAACTTGAACCCAATGAAGAATATGACCAAGTTCCCAGTGAAGAAGAATTGATAGAATGGCTGAGAGATATTGGGTATGATGAGTCTGAAGGGGTCATAACTAGGCACTCTAAGGTCAATATCAGATTTCTTCCACAGCCTTGGAGAACTCTCTACATCATAATTGCCAAGTCACTATCTGGCAGAGACACAGGCCATGAACACCCTAAGCTCCAACATCTCAAGCTGTTCTGGGCTATCGCTAATGTCAAGAAGGTTGATTATGCCAGCATTATCTGGGAAGACATTGTGTGGCACATACAACGCAAGACGACCAATATTCCTTTCGTCCGTTTCACCAAACATCTCATTGCAAGCTTCATCCATGAATATGATGACATACCTCAACGACTGAATGATGAGTTTCAGCACACATACAAGAATGAGGACACACTTAAGGTCATCAAGAGAATGGATACTAGTACAAGGAAACAAGGAAAGAAACTTCCTGATTGTCTTCTGACTAAGAAGGTTCAAGAATGCAATAACTACAAGTACTACCTTCAAGCTCTCGAAGCAAATAAAGTTGGATTTCTGGACGAAGATGTTCTACCCCCGTTCATGCAAAAGAAGGGTAAGAAAGATAGTAAGACTGGGAGCTCCGGCAGTTCCACTCAGTCCAAGAAGAAGAAGGGTACTCCAAAGAGAAGAATTCCTACCAAACAGCCTGCTTCTATGTCCGAACCTGGGTGGTTTCCCCCTCCTCAATCTTCTCCAAAGCCGTCTGACTCTGAACGAACTGAATCCGACGAAGGTCCTCAGTATAGTGAAGCATATGCTAATATTGAGAAAGATGAGAATCTTGATGACATCGATTGGGATAAAGACATTGATGAATTTGCTGACAATGCCGTATATCCAACATATCTCACTCAGAGACCGTTCACTAAAGAACAGTCACTCTTGGAAGAAGAAAGGATCAGGAGAGCGAAGCTAAAGGAACCCGTAACTGCTGAACCAGAGCCTGAAGGACTTTCAGTAGAAGAAGAAAATGAAAGGTCTCTCAACCTTGGTCTCCTCCACAGCCGAATTGATGCATTCAATGCTGATATGCCTCCACCACCAGTCTTCTCTCAGACCACCGAAGCTGGCGGATCAAGCAGCATCCCTGAGCCTACCACAGGAATCTCCTCAGACTTAGTTGCTTATGATAATCCCTCAGTAACTCCCACCGATACTGAAATGACTATGGGAGAGGAAGAAGAGGAAGATCCTATGGATACCGATGCTCCAAGACTTATGTCTATGGAAGAAACGGAGCGTAGAGAAAGGGCTCAGGAAGAGGAACTGAAAAGAAAACAAGAAGCTGAAGAGGCCAGACTTGAAGAGATTGCTCAAGCTAAACTGGAAGAAGCATCATCAACCCCAACCGGACACCTCACCTAAAGGCACCGAACCTAAGAAACCCAAAACCGTCCTTAACTGGCTAGACCAAGACAATAGTGCCGAATACTCCTGGTTTGAGAAGATGATCAATTCGCAACCACCACTGGAAGACAATCATGAACCTCAAGATGGTCGAACGGTGGAATATGCTCAAATGATTCAGCAAAAGTTTAAGATGAAAAAGATGAATAAGAAAGAGCTGCGAAGAATCAAAAATGATGCTTTCAATCTTCTGAAAGATCGGTCTGCTAACTCAATCGAGCTTGAATACCATCTGGAAAATATTGCTCGAGCTATGTCAAGCAATATTGACTGGATCAATCCTGAATCATATGTCGATCCGGTCACAAAGAAAACTGCACCTTACATTACTGACTGGTCCAAACCACTACCAATGATTGGGAAGCCTAAGGAACCAAAGATCCCGTACAAGTTCTTCTACAACACAGACTTGGAATTTCTGAGACTTGGCAGCAAGATCGAAAAGAAGTACGTTACCTCACTCGCCTTTCTCCCTGCAGCTCGATATCTCAACAATGCCATCGAAGAAGAAGCTTCAGCACTATTCATCGACAAAATTGTTGAATATGACCGGAATGCACTTTATGGTATTCATCACTGGCCAGACAACCGGGCACAATACTATCGAAGCAGCAGACTTAACCAAACGATGGGCGAAGTGACCAGTGATTTGAAGATCGTCTCGATTCAATTTATTTCGACTGTCACTCACTTTGGGTACCCCTTCCTCAGCAAAATCACACTTAAAAGATTTGATGAAAAGGAGTACGATATTTCCGAGTCAGACTTTCCACGACTACTTCTCAATGATATCGAAGACATGTACCTGCTCAAAGTTCAAGGAAAACTCTGTGGCTTGCCCAAAAAGATGCAACTTGCCTTTATCCAAGCTCTACTCATCTTCATCAGGCAAATAGTCATTAGAGAAAGAGTCGAAGATCTTCAGTTAGGAGTGGAAAGTTACCAGAAGAAGCTCAATCTCACCAAACCAAACCTGTTTGACATCCCCGATCTTCAACATCTACCTCAATACTCCCTGATCAGAAAACCATTTGGGTTCACATACCGCAGCATCAACGGTCGCAACTGCTTCATGGCTTACGACGAATTACATAAGTTCTGTGATGAGACCTTGAAGTTCGTAAGAGATGGAATCAAAAGCAGATTGGATGACATTGCTCTGGGTAAGTCTAAAAGGTGGAAAACCAATGAGGCCAGGGAAGCTCGCAGATTCATCTTAAGGATTGAGAACAGACTGAGGCGCAGGAATCAGTTTCGAAGGTTGGAAAGCTATGTGGGAGGCAGATCCAAATTTCCGGTGTTGACATTTCAGAGGCCTGATTGGTAGATCATTGTAAGAATTTGATTTGATTTGTCAATAATTTACTTCATAATGGTTTGTGTACGCATTACAGTACACAACCCGAACTTATAAAGAAAGGACCCTGAGGTACGCATCAGTGCCTCAATCCTAAATATAAGGAGCGAAGGCTTCTTACTTTTGAGTAGAATTAATCCAACTTTTATGATTTTTCACAATTCTGCTCAAAAGGACAAGTATTTCACCTCAATAAGACCTAATCACTTGTTAAGGGGGAGCACTTGTCAAAACAAAATACTTTGTTCAAAATCAAAAGTTCTTGGTGAATCTCCCCATAAGACTCAAAAAGGCATATTTTAATCAAAAAGTTTAACAAAAACAACATCTCATATGCTATTTTTGAGGGGGAGAAAATGAAAAAGTGATTAAAATATATGAAGCTAAAGCTGAAAAGTTGTATCTTGTGCGAGCTAGACTCAGATTCACCCAGGAATTGACGAGATAATTAAAGTTTGTAATATCGAAAAGACTTATCCTCGACGGGTAATAACATCAAGTTAGTTCCTAGAGCTAGTTGTCACCTAAAAGCTGACAATGCATCTCTTTAACTAACCACGTAAGCGTGTCTCGAAAAAGGATTAGTCTTAGTAGAAATGTACCGTCTCGAGAAACTTTCTGTGGACTTGACCAGGCCGGGTAATAAATTCAAGCTAGTTTAACTAGTGATGTAAGCGTGTCTCGAATCGGTCTAGTTCACGGAAAGTGGATCAATTCAAAAGAGCTTGCTCCTCCCGCATGTGCAAATTTATTAAACACATATGAGCACATGTGCAGGGGGAGCCCTTCAAAAGTGTACACAAAACTCTCAAAGTGTTAACCAAATTATTTGATTATCACAAACACTTTGAGAGATTTTCAATTAAAGGTTTCTTGGCTAATGTCGGAGTTATAAGGTGATTAAGATAGGAATATCCGTCCTATGATCCGCCAGAGCCGGAGGGATCTACCCAAGGACATCACCATTAGTTAGAAGTAGAAGTCCTTAGGTATGATACGAAAAAAAAAGGAGAAATGAATGAAAGGGAAAGAAGGAGTTGAAGAATTAAAAAGAAAAGTAAAGAAAAGGGGTGAAAAGAAATAGCCCTCCAGATGATTCAACCTTAGGGCAGACACCGGGTTCAACACGTATGCTACTGGTTGTTGCTAAGGCGACGCCGGTATTGAAGATTAAGTCGTCATGGACCCAGTGACGCAATGCACTAAACCTTCTTAACCACTCAAGTTCTCTTAAAAGAGCTTGTTTCATTCTCACGGGGAACCTGCGTAACCTATCGACCTATCTCTTAGAGACGGTTGATATAGAAGCAGGAGACTCATCCCCAGTCTCCGCATAGGAAACCTAGGTGTGCACTTATAGAGTCTAGAGCCTTGAGATACATCAAAGATCTCTTAGGAACACTTAGTATTTCTACAACTGGTGTTCTTTAATGGGCATTAGTTGTAAACTATCGAGTCCTTCGCAGATCTTAGCAATCTGCCGAGAACGTTTATGAGAGGATTACTTATGTATTTCTCAATGATTGAACGGAAATCCTGCCAGGGTCAACATCAAACAGCCCTGACAGCAGGTCACTTCGGTAACCCCACAAGGGTTACGCTTAGTGTTTGCGGTGGTTCCATTACGGTCTACAGTCGTGGAGTGATCCCCAGCGACTCACCCAGTCATTGAGCTACTTAGTAGGTCTCGTAAGCTCCTTCGGGAGTATCTGATATGGGAACGGCCTGGATAAGGATTAGAAGGAGTCTTCACAATATGCTGTTGATGAGCTCTAACTCCTTATCCGTAAGTACCGGTTGTTTTATTGCTAACTGTTTACTCGCAGGTACCTCACTTCCATGATGGTAGATTCCAACATGCTCATACATACATCTTGAAGTCAAAGAAAGCTCCCCCAAAAGACTTTAACAACACAAAGTTCAAAGAAAGATTCTACACCAATAAGAAGAATCTACAAAGTATAAAGACAAAGATCTCAATGCATGTAAAGGAACTTCTTGTACGTGAAAGATTAAAGTCTAAAGATGTATGAGTATGTTGGAATGGCGGACAACCACTACAGACGCAGGAGTGACGAACGGCAGACAACTTCATAACCTAATCACTACATCATCACCAAAGAACAAAGACAAAGAGCAAAGTATATTCATTATCATTCAACCAATTTTGAAGACGTCTAGAGTTTTACATGTCACAAGTGAACGACAAAGATGAAGACGTCGAGCAACCGTGATGACCGACCCTTATGGGGAGATTGTTGGGATCATACTTTAGTATTTAGTCAAGTCTCGGTCATTACATTTTGTAATAGGTTGCTTTAGTATTATTTATGATTATTGTTTAGTTAATGGGCAACATGTAAAAGCCCATAAGGCCTTAAAAGCCCACGTATGAAAGGATAAGGAAGGAAGGGAGTGTTGCCCTAGCTCCTCCCTTATAAATAGAAACCTTATGTTACATTTTATGTTGTTGGTTATTTGATTATCTTAAGGAAACTCTTGCACTTTCACCTTTCATATTGTCTCATAATCAACCACCTCTCATTCTCATCTTATTTCTTTATCAATCATACTTGTGTTTACATAAATGGTGACCTAACAAAGGGCCAAATGTGTCAATATCTTAAACTTGTTTTTACCTCTAGTCAAAACAAATTTTGACCGGTCATTCATTATACTGACACACACATTTACTATCCACACCAACCCAATCCACGGCTCAAAATCAAACTATTAATCCGGACATCTATCTTCCAATCTGTAAGTCATAACATGTTTTGATTATCATTCTTAACAAGGGTTTTAAAATTTATCTTAATCCAACGGTTTAATTTGTCACAATCGTTAAAATTGATCTAGGGGGTTGCGTTAAGATTGAACCCAGAAACTTGTTTTGTTATGATGAAATTTGTTAGTGGGAAATGATCCTTAGATGATAATAAACATGATACTAAACTCCAATCGTACCCAGAAACACTAAATCGATTGATTTGAATTTAGGGTTCATACAAAGTTTTTTGGGGATTCTTGATTTTGTGTATTATGATTGAAATTGGTGATGGGGATAGGGTTCATGTATGCATAGGATCATGTTATTATGGTTTAATTGTTTCAGAAACTTGTGTTGATCATTAATCAAAGATTTAGGGCTCGTTGCACTAGCAGTTTTAATCTTTTGAATTTGTGGATGAAAGTTGTTATAATTTGAACCACATGTTCCTTAGGATGTAAGAAACACTTGCCCTAAGTTTATTTCAACCCAGAAACATGATTGAATCAGTTTGTGATTAAGTGTTCATAAGATCCTACGCGTAAAATAGGATTAAGGCATGTTTACGCATAATATTGTGTGTCCTAAGTATGTTGGTACGAATATTGATCAGTGGTTATGTTTGTACACTTTCAGGAATCAAACAACTCAAATTTCTAAAGGTGATTTTCTGAAAAAGGACGTTTTTACGCATAAGATGTTCATCCTACGCGTAAGATTGAATCTTACGCGTAAGATTCGACACGTTGACAAACATTGTCTTGGATAAGACAATGTTTACGCATAAAGATTAACTTACGCATAAAGTATTGTTCTTACACTTAAGACATGATCTTACGCGTAAGTAAAAACCTACGCACAAGTTATATCTTACGCATAAGGTTCAATCCTTTGCATAAGCTCTAATCTTACGCATAAGATATAATCCTACGCGTAAAATTTAGCCTACGCAAAAGATTGAACTTACGCGTAACATATAAAGTTATGCGTAGACTTTGCACCTACGCTTAATATCATTAATTAAACATAAGTCAAGTTATGCGTAGGATTTTCCACTTACGCGTAACATTGTCCAATTCATGAAATTTTCTAAGTGTTGGAAAAATTTCCAATGTGTAATCTCTTGTAATGATAAACTCATGTTGTAACTTAATTGTTATAAGTTTCTACCATGTGATAATAACACAAGTTTGTCATATAACAAAAGTTTTCACACACACAAACACCCACTGATCAATTCATAATATGCACAATCATGTAATTGAATGTCTGAGCAAACAAAGTAAATCATTGCCATGTTTGTATTTGTTTATGATCGATTCAAATGGTAGAACATAATGACATTCCATATGGACCAGAACCTGAACCAAAACTATCATGGGAAGAGACCTTTCCCGCTGATTACACCAGGAAGATAGGAAAGAACAACTTACGTATCAACTTCAACAAAATCACATGCAACGAATCCTCATGTATTGTTGCAGTGGATGCTCTCCTATATCACCCCAACAAGATCTTGTTCACTAAGTCAGCTTCAGTCTCCTGCTTCTACATACACCAGTTTTGGCATACACTTCAGCTAGACCTTGGGGAAGCTTCCTTCACTTGCATGCTTCATAACAAACAGGTCACTGTGGACATAGACACACTTAGGAATGTTCTTGGGTTACCCGAACTTGGCCCAGATGAAGAATATGATCAAGTACCCACCGAGGAAGAGCTGATAGAGTGGTTACGGGATATTGGCTATGATGAATCAGAAGAAGTTGTGACAAGACATTCTAGGGTCAACATCAAATTTCTTCCACAACCATGGAGAACCCTGTATATTCTGATTGCCAAATCCTTATCTAGCAGAGACACTGGCCATGAACACCCCAAGCTCCAACACCTCAAACTCTTCTGGGCAGTGGCAAACGTAAAGAAAGTAGATTATGCCAGCATCATTTTGGAAGACCTTGTGTGGCACATTCAACACAAGACCAACAACATTCCATTTGTCCGTTTCACAAAATTACTCATCGAAAGCTTCTTTCGAGAGTATGATGATATTCCACAAAGACTTGATGATGAAGCCAAGCACACTTTCAGAAATGAGGAAACTCTCAAAATTATCAAGAGACTCGACACCAGCACACGCAAGCAAGGAAAGAAATTTCCCGATTGTCTATTGAATGCCAAAGTGAAGCTTTACAAGAACTACAAGTACTACCTTCAAGCTCTTGAAGCAGACAAAGTTGGTTTCTTAGACGAAGTAATTCTACCTTCGTGCATGCAGAAGAAGGGTAAGAGAGGCAGCAAGACTGGGAGCTCCGGCAGTTCTACCCAGTCTAAACAAAAGAAGAAGGGTACTCTTAAGAGAAGACTTCCTGCCAAAGAACCTGAGTCAATTCCTGAACCTACACAACCATCTGACTCAGAAACCGAATCCGACGAAGGTCCAGTGTACAGGGAAGCCTTTGCCAATATCAACGAGAATGTTAATCTTGAAGACATTGATGATAAAGACTTGACTTTCGAAGATTGGGAGAAAAAACATTGATGAGTTTGCTGATAATGCTGAATACCCAGCATATCTCAATCAAAGACCGTTCACTGAAGCAGAGTCAATATTAGAAGAAGAAAGGATCAGGAGAGAGAAAATGAAGAAACCAATGATTGCTGAACAAGAGTCTGCTCAATCAAACATAGGCCTTTCAGTTGAAGAAGAAAATGAAAGAGCTCTCAAGTTGGGTCTCCTCCACAGCAAGATAGATGCATTCAATGCTGATCAACCTCCACCTCCAATGTTCTCTCATACTGCCGATACTGGCGGATCTAGCAGCATTCCTGATTCTACTACAGGAATCAATACTGACTTGGTCGTCTACGACACTCCTTCGGTATCTCCCACAGACATAGAAATGACTAATGCTTCAGCAACGGGAGAAGAGGAAGAGGAAGATCCCATGGATACTGATGCTCCACATTTGCTGTCTATGGAAGAAATGGAGCTCAGAGAAAGGGCTCAAGAAGAAGAATTAAGGGAAAAGCTAGAAGCTGAGGAGGCTAGGCTTGAGGAGCTTGCACAAGCCAAACTGGAAGAAACTATCCGTATGGAGGAAAGCAGGAAGGCTGAAGAAACAGCTAAGCTGGCAGAAGAAAAGTTAAAAGGAGAAGAAAAAGCCAAGCTTGCTGAAGAATTAAGGCTTAAGGTCGAGGCTGACAAACTAGCTGAAGAACAAAGGTTGGAAGAGGAAGCAGCCAAAGCAAAGAATGTTGAAGAACCCGAATCACAAAGAGGAGATGATAAGGACGTTACTACCAACATAGAATCTTCACAATCATCACCTCCTGCATCCGAATCAACCCACGACAAATCAATCAAGAAACCAACAAGCACCAAAGCCTCTGCTGCATCCAAGTTGCTAAAGTCAGCATTTAGAAGAGTTCATGAAAAGAAGAAAAACAGATTGGAAGATCAGGTTGCATCACTAGCAAGCCAAGTTGCTGAACTGACAAAGCTCAACACGAATGTCCAAGAGCTGCAAGAAAAGGTTGACACCTTCCTAGCTAAGGATGTGCAAGAGAACTTGGAAGCCACATTAGCTGCTCAAGCACACCAGTACATGGAACAACACTTAGTCGCTGAGTTGAAAGAGCTGCTGGCACCTATGAGAGATGAACTTACCAAGTTCGCAGAGCAAGCAGTCAAGAAAGTGATCCGATCTACCACGTTTACTCTTCGAGCTGACAAATCAACTGTTCCACTACCGGGGTTATCTATGGACGAATTGGAAGCCCAGCTCTTGGACAAACTAGCAAGCAAGTTCACATTATCACCTGAAGAAGCTAAAGACCTGGAAGCTTTGAAAGCCAAAATGACTAAAGAGACTTGCAGCACAGAGGCGGACAAACTGAAACGTCCAAGAGATGATGAAGATCAGGATCCTAACTCTCAGGCAAAGAAACATAAGCAAGCCGAAGGACCCTTATCTCAATCAAAAGCACCGGTCATCCCTCCTACTACTACAACATCTTCACAACAACCTAAGGCATCTGGTTCCGCTCCCAAAGCACATGACCACTTTGAATACACAGGTGGTGACGAGATTCCTCAGCCCGATGAAGTACCAGAACCGTCTTCCAAGAATAAGAAAGAAAGGAAACGAAAGCACCATCAACACAAACCGGACACCTCATCAAAAGGCACAGAACCCAAGAAACCGAAAACCGTCCTCAAATGGCTAGACCAAGACGAAACTGCCGATTACTCCTGGTTTGAAAAGATGATTAATTCGCAACCGCCACTTGCAGACAATCAAGAACCTCAAGATGGTCGAACAGTGGAATACGCTCAGTTGATTCAACATAAGTTTCAGATGAAAAAGATGAATAAGAAAGAGCTGCAAAGAATCAAGAATGATGCGTTCAATCTTCTGAAAGATCGGTCTGCTAACTCCATCGAACTTGAGTACCATCTGGAAAATATTGCTCGCGCTATGTCAAGCAATATTGACTGGATCAATCCTGAATCTTATGTCGATCCGGTCACAAGGAAAACCGCACCATACATAACTGACTGGTCCAAACCACTACCGATGATTGGGAAGCCTAAGGAACCAAAGATCCCTTACAAGTTCTTCTTCAACAATGACTTGGAATTTCTGCAACTCGGCAGCAAGATTGAGAAGAAGTACGTCACATCACTTGCCTTTCTCCCTGCAGCTAGATATCTCAACAATGCCATCGAAGAAGAAGCCTCTGCCTTATTCATCGACAAAGTTGTTGACTATGACCGGAATGCACTCTATGGTATACATCATTGGCCAGATAACCGGGCACAGTATTATCGAAGCAGCAGACTCAATCAGACGATGGGTGATGTGACAAGTGATTTGAAGATAGTCTCGATTCAGTTCATTTCGACTGTCACTCACTTTGGGTACCCCTTCCTCAGCAAAATCACACTCAAAAGACTTGATGAAAAAGAGTATGATATTTCCGAGTCAGACTTTCCACGACTACTCCTCATCGACATTGAAGATATGTACCTACTCAAAGTTCAAGGAAAGCTTTGCAACTTACCCAAAGAGATGCAGCTTGCCTTTATCACAGCTCTCCTAATCTACATTAGGCAGATAGTCATCAGAGAAAGAGTAGAAGATCTTCAACTGGGAGTGGAAAGTTATCAGAAGAAGCTGAATCTCACCAAACCAAACCTGTTTGACATCCCCAACCTTCAACATCTACCTCAATACTCCTTGATAAGACATCCGACATTTGGGTTCACCTACCACAGTGTAAACGGTCGTAACTGCTTCATGGCCTATGGAGAAATACATAAGTTCTGTGATGAAACCTTGAAGTTCGTCAGAGATGGAATCAAAAGCAGATTGGATGACATAACACTGGGTAAATCTAAAAGGTGGAATACCAATGAGGCCAGGGACGCTCGCAGATTCATTTTAAGGATTGAGAACCGGTTGAAGGCAGGGATTAGTTTCGGAGATTGGAAAGCTATGTTGGAGGCAGACCAGGATTTCCGGTGTTGACATTTCAGAGACCTGAATGGTAGATTGTTGTAAGAATTTGATTTGATTTGTCAATATTATACTTCATAATGGCTTGTGCACACATTATAGTGCACAACCCGATCTTGTAAAAGAAAGGACCCTGAGGTACGCATCAGTGCCTCAATCCTAATATAAGGAGCGAAGGCTTCTTACTTTTGAGTAGAATTAATCAAATGCTTATGATTTTTCATAATTCTGCTCAAAAGGACAAGTATTTCACCTCAATAAGACCTAATCACTTGTTGAGGGGGAGGACTTGTCAAAAACAAAATACTTTGTTCTAAATCAAAAAGTTCTTGGTGAATCTCCCCATAAGACTCAAAAAGGGCATATTTTAATCTAAAAGGTTTGTCAAAAACATCATATTATATGCTATTTTTGAGGGGGAGAAAATGAAAAAGTGATTAAAATATATAAGTAGCCAAAAGGCTAAAAGTTGTATCATGTGCGAGCTAGACTCAGAATTGACCAAGGAATTGACGAGACAATGAAAGTTAGTAATATCGAAAAGACTTATCCTCGACGGGTAATAACATCAAGTTAGTTACTAGAGCTAGTTGTCACCTAAAAGCTGACAATGGATCTCTTTAACTAACCACGTAAGCGTGTCTCGAAAAGGATTTGTCTTAGTAGAAATGTACCGTCTCGAGAAACTTTCTGTGGACTTGACCAGGCCGGGTAATAACTTCAAGCTAGTTTAACTAGTTATGTAAGCGTGTCTCGAATCGGTCTTGTTCACTGAAAGTGGATCAATTCAAAATGCTTGCTCCTCCCTCATGTGCTAATTTATTAAATACTCATGAGCACATGTGAAGGGGGAGCTCTTCAAAAGTGTACACAAAACTCTCAAAGTGTTAACCAAAATATTTGATTATCACAAACACTTTGAGAGATTTTCAATCAAAGGTTTCTTGGCTACTGTCGGAGGTATAAGGTGATTAAGATAGGAATAACCGTCCTATGATCCGCCAGAGCCGGAGGGATCTACCCAAGGACGTCTCCCATAGTTAGAATTAGAAGTCCTTAGGTATGATACGAAAAAAAGGAGAAAAGAATGAAAGGGAAAGAAGGAGTTGAAGAATTAAAAAGAAAAGTAAAGAAAAGGGTGAAAAGAAATAGCCCTCCATATGTTCAACCTTAGGGCAGACACCGGGTTCAATACGTATGCTACTGGTTGTTGCAAAAGACAACACCGGTATTGAAGATAAAGTCGTCATGGACCCAGTGACGCAATGCACTAAACCTTCTTAACCACTCAAGTTCTCTTAAAAGAGCTTGTTTCATTCTCACGGGGAACCAGTGTAATCTATCAACTTATCTCTTAGAGATGGTTGATATTGAAGCAGGAGACCCCTCCCTAGTCTCCGCATAGGAAACCTAAGTGTGCACTTATAGAGTCTAGAGCCTTGAGATACATCAAAGATCTCTTAGGAACACTTAGTATTTCTACAACTGGTGTTCTACATCAATGGACACCAGCTGTAAATTATCGAGTCCTTCGCAGATCATAGCAATCTGCCGAGAACGTTTATGAGAGGATTACATATGTATTTCTCAATGATTAAACGGAAACTCCTGCCAGGGTCAACATCAAGCAGCCCTGACAGCAGGTCACTTCGGTAACCCCACAAGGGTTACGCTTAGTGTTTGCGGTGGTTCCATAGTGATCTACAGTCGTGGAGTGATCCCCAGCAACTCACCCAGTCATTGAGCTACTTAGTAGGTCTCGTAAGCTCCCTCGGGAGTATCTGATATGGGAACGGCCTGGATAAGGATTAGAGGGAGTCTTCACATTATGCTGTTGATGAACTCTAATTCCTTATCTGTAAGTACCGGGTATTTATTGCTAACTATTTACTTGCAGGTACCTCACTTCCATGATGGTAGATTCCAACATGCTCATACATACATCTTGAAGCAAATGATAGCTCCCCCAAAGATCTTAGCACCACAAAGTTCAAAGAAAGATTCTACGTCAATAAAGAAGAATCTACAAAGTATACAGACTTAAAGATCTCAGAATGTGAAAAAGAACTTCATGTACGTGAAAGTATAAGTTCGAAGATGTATGAGTATGTTGGAATGGCGGACAACCACCACAGACGCAGGAGTGACGAACGGCATACTACTTCATGACACAATCATTACATCATCACCAAAGAACAAAGACATAGAGCAAAGTACATTCATTATCAGTCAACCATTTTGAAGACGTCTACAACTTTACATGTCACAAGTCAACGACAATGATGAAGACGTCAAGCAACCGTGATGACCGACCCTTAGGGGAGATTGTTGGGATCATACTTTTGTATTTTAGTCAAGTCTCGGTCATTGCCTTTTGTAATAGGTTGCTTAGTTATTTATCTCATTATGTTTTATGTTACAAGGCTTAGGTACTAAAGTCCAATGGGCTTGAAAGCCCACGTTTATGCATGATGAGGGAGGAAGGGAATGTTGCCCTACTCCTCCCCTATATATACCAAGCTTATGTAAACATTTTATTTTGTTGGTTATTTGAATACATTAAGGAAACTCTTGCAATTTATCTTCTCTCATTTCTTATAATCAACCATCTCTCATTCTCATCTCATTTCTTTCATCATCATATTTGTGTTTACATAAATGGTGACCTAACACTTTAGGATTTCTAAGAGCTTACCTTTTTGTTCAAGTTCGAGGGAAGAGTTTATGATTACCGGTAGTTGGTCCTCTCCCTGAAGGAAGGCATACTCTAGATGGCTAGGGAGTTCTTTAAGATCTAGCTTAGGGGGTTCGATAATAGAAGGCTTAAGCTTGTTTTCAGGTTTTCGGAGTTCGAGATGTTCGGTGGTCTCCTGTATAGGGTAGAAAGAGACTGCTCCAACATCCTCCATCTTTTCTACCTCCAACAAGGGGAGAAAACTCTCATCCCGTAACCAGCCTTCCTCGATCTGTTCATCAATACAGTCATCAATGACATCCGTGAGTTCATCGACCTCTCCAATGAAATAGAGCCGGTTAGCTGCTTCGAGAGAGAGGTCCATAGTGTCTTTAATGTCGAAGGTTAAGCTATCGGTTCCTACTCGTAAGGTTAACTTTCCGTCATGAACATCAATGACTGCACGAGCGGTAGCAAGGAATGGTCTCCCTAAGATGATGGGTACCAAGTCATCCTCCTCCATCTTCAAGATTACGAAGTCAACTGGGAATTTGAATTTTCCAACCTTGACTAGCACATTCTCACATATCCCTACGGGGTATTTTACTGATCTGTCGGCTTGTTGGATGTTCATACGTGTAGGCTTTAATCCGGAGTATCCTAGTTTAAGGAACATAGAGTGAGGCATGAGGTTGATACTCACCCCAAAATCGGCAAGAGCATTCTTTATCGATAGAGATCCTATGGAACAGGGCAAGGTGAAGCTATCTGGATCGTCTACCTTTTTTGGTAACCCTCGATGGGTCACCACCGAACATTCTTCCCCCAGATTCACAAGACCCTCGAGTTTCTTTCGGCTGGCGAGTAATTTTAAAGTATGTGCTATACTTTGGCATGTGATAGCAAGCATCAAGGAGGGGTATGGTGATCACTGAGTCTTTTAGATATGACAAGAATTTTTTATTATCGTTCTCAGTTTTCTGGTTTTTTAATCGGGATGGGAATGGGACTCTCACAGGTTGGTTAGGCGGGGTCGATGGGGATGGGGTCGCCAAGGGAGGTTGTTTAGGAGTCTCGCTGCTCACATCACCCTCCTCTTCGCGAGGCTTGCTTGGATCGGGGGTGATGGGGTGTGAGCTCGGGTAAGGGGGTCCTTGGTTGTTGTCCCAGCTCGAGTGGTTATCGCGAGCATGGGGTCTTTTTGGCTTACTGACGGCATGTCTAGGTTATCAAAGGTGGAGTTAAGCTTGTTGAACCATTCTCCGATGTCATTCTGTTGCTCATCGACAAGTTCATCAAGACCTTTTAATTGTAAGCCTTTTTCTTGAGTGAAGTGACCAAGGTCATCTTCAAAGGTGCTCCTGATTTCAAATTCAGGGCCTTCCTCTCCTTCTTTTCTCCTTACCAGATTTCCCTAAAGGGTGTAATCGTCTTTTTGGTAAAAAGGCAAAAGGGAGGGGTCAGCATAGATGTCACCACCTGACAAGCACGCATGTTCAGTCGTGGGTTCTCCTCCGCATTCCTCTACCTCATGCGGGCCCCCACAGTAGTCGCAAATTAAGTAAGGATTTGAAAGTTGTTTAGGTAATTGCGACCCAGCTAGGTATTCCATTCTTTTGTGAATTTTTCTTAGCCGATCTGAAGATGTTGAGGTGTTTTCAGACATGCTAGCAGTCGACTCAGGTTCATCCCAAGTGTCATCCTGGTCTTGAGCATATTCCTCAATCCTATTCCATCCTTCATCGGCACTAAGATTGGCTAATCTCCCTTTTCTAGAATTGTTGATCCCGTTTTGGTCATTTGAAGAGACATTGTCGTAGAAGATTTGGACCAGAAGCCAGAATTCGATGCCATGATGAGGAACTTGTCTTATTAAATCCTTGAATCTAATCCATGATTTATGGAAGGGTTCGTCCTTCCCTTTTCGGAAGCGGAGGATCCTATCTCTAAACGCTGAGGTTTTCCCTGCTGGAAAGAACTTCTCATAAAATTTGGATATGAGTTGCTCCCATGTGAAAATAGATTCAGAAGGAAGTTTATCATACCACTCTTTGGCTTTTTCATAAAGGGTGAAAGGGAAGAATCGTAATCAGGACGTGTTTCTAGTAGCCCCATCCGTATGGAGGGTGTCTACTATTTTTAAGAAGTCCTTGATGTGTTGAATCGGGTCATCATCATCTAGTCCACAAAACTTGCACATACTTTGGACAAGCCAAACATCGGCCGCATGCAAGACCTCATTGGTGTGTTCGTTTGGGTAGACAATGGCGTTTGAGAAGCCACGAGGGTTTGGGGAGGAGTAGTCCTTAAGGCGCTTAGGAGTGGGAGTTGCGGGGGTACTCATATCGTTGTTGGATTGGGCGCTAAGGGTTGTAAGATGATTTTCTGAATTTTCTTCAGAAAGGGGTGCATCAAAATCGATGGCTATGCTGGATGGTTCAGGTATTGAGTGAGATCCTCTTAACCTACGCATTTCTCTATCAGGTTCTGCATAGGGCAAAACAAGGTCTCTAGCAGAACTACGACTCCTAGTGACTCTAAGGTTAGAGAATTCGTCGGTTGCCATGATGGCAAATGGTAAAGTGTTACGAACAAAAACACGAAGAAATAGATAGACTAAAGAAAACCTAAAAATAAAAATAAAATCTTACCAGAAAGGAATCTAGCAAGTAGACCTAATAAAAAGAAATTCTAACCTAGACAATAACTATTCCCCGGGCTGCGGCGCCAAAAACTTGATGCGTGGGAATTGCACCAGGCTTTACCTCTCGAGGGATCTCGAGAAGCTTACAACCCCCACCAGGCAGTGTACATGATCGTTGTAGTATAGTACAGTTACAAGTACCAGGGGATTGATCGTTCAACTCAGGAATAGCGTCGCTAGGATTAGAAAGCCTAAAAACTAGGTTTAGAGGTGAGGGATGATTCTTTTTGTATTTTTATATTTTCTGAAAGCAAGTAAAAATCTCGGGTTTTGGAAGAGTGGGCGGAATTAGTTGCTAATCAACTAACCCAATAACTAAGATGCAATCAAAATAGAATGACAGAAATGTAAATAAATTAATTTAAACTAGTGGTGTGAACAATATATGGGAGAATTGTGTTTACTTAGATTTCACTACTCCTTAGATATCTTTTACAGGTTAATTACTTGTTACAGTTGCGTGGATGACGGGTTATATTCCTTAATACCAATCATGGGGTGGCGTACTTACTTCCCCAATTCTATAAGCTCCTACTTCACTCCTATGTCGAGCCTGCAAGAAGCTCCTAACATGGGATCACTAGAATTCGCTCATGCATTAAATATAAGCATAAAAACCTAGTACACATCGGTTCATGTTTCTTAAGATGTTCAAGCAAGTTACACAACGGAGATCTGCCAGTTTTCTTAAGCCTAACATTGAAATCATTCATCCATTACAACTATAAACAGGCAATCAACCTATAATCAACATCTAGGTTTCATTACATCTAAGCAAACACACAAAAGATCTAGCCTAGCATGTTAAAATCAAGACAAGCATAAGATATATTCAAACAACACATAGACATATTGAATGAATTGAAAGAAAACTTATCTCAATTGAACATGAAGGGTTTCAAGGGGTGAAAACCCTTGAAAATATTGTTACAAACGAGCTAGGGTTTATAAAGTTCGGCCCTAAAATTCTCCACACAAGTTCCACTATTAATGAATGAAAATTAGAAAAGTATTTATAGATTTCACGAGGTGACGACGTCAAGAGTAAAATTCTGACGCCGTCATCTCGCCGCCAAAAATCTTCTCGGATTGCCTAGATCTATATCTGACGCCGTCATGTGTATTCTCGTTCCAGGCCGTTACCAAATTTACTCTTGACGCCCTTGTTCTGACGCTGTCACGTTTTCTCTGGGCCGTCATCCATTTTGCTCCTGACGCCGTCATAAAATCCTTCTTGACGCCGTCAGGTACTGTTCCCAACAAGGAAAATTAAGCCTTTGCCGTTTTCTTCACTTTTATGCTCCAAAAACGTCCAAAATGCTTCCTTTTCCAGAATTCACTTCAAAAGTACCTATAATCACAAAAGGAACGATTTACGGCAATATTTGATCAAATAAATTCCAATTCCGGATTAAATGACCCCCTAAAAACGGATCATTTTCGCCTCATCAGGTGGGGTTTGTTTGTTTGTTTGTTTTTTCGTTTTGTTTTTTTTTTTTTTTTTTGTTTTTTTTTTTTTTTTTTTTTTTTTTTTTTTTTATTTGACGCGTTTGCGTGCGTTTCTTTTTGTAGAGATGGATTTGTTCGCTTTTATCAGTCAACCGAATCCTTTCAAAGTTAAAACTGAGGAGAGAACTTTGAAGGAGGGTGAGCCTACGCTGCGTGCGGAGACGGCGAGCCGTGTGATCGAGCCATATGAGAATGTGGTGTCGTTGGTTCAGCACACTGTAGTTGAGGAGATAGCTTATGCCAAGGCTGGGAAGAAGGCGGGGAAGAGGAAGGTGACCATCAGTGCCCCTTCCAAGCCTAGCAAGAAGAGGCTTGTTTCTTTATCCGCTAAAGAGGCCGGAGGAGGTTCAAGTATATATCTATCCTTTTTCTTTTCTTCGTGCTGTTTTTTTTTGTTTTTGTTTTTTTTGTTTTTGTTTTTATGTTTTTCTTTTTGTTTTTTTTTTATTTACTCTGTTTTTTGTTCTAGGTGTTACGCCTGTGGAGACCACTGATTGGCTCCAAACGGTCAACCTAATTGACCAGGTGATGGTCAACCAAGTCAAACTGCCTAGAGTCAATGCTCCGCGGAATATAGTGGTTTCCCCGGGTCGTTATGTCCCGACGAGGTGTGGATTGTATTCAAACGGGCTTGTGATCGGGTGAATTTGGACAGAAAAGGGGTTGTGAATGGTTATACTAAGGAATCTACAAAGAAATAGCTTAAACAAGCTATATAGATGATTACGTAAAAGTTAGATACCTAAAAACGTTTAATAACTAAAAACATGTATGTTCAGATTAAATTTACGCGAACGTACAAAATAAAAAGTGAAATCTGAAATCTGAAAACCCCCAGGGGGTGAAAATGACTTTTTTACAAACTAGAGGATGAAAGAAACATTTTAGAAAAAGAAAATAATTTTTACACTGATTAATTATTTAATATTAATTAAATACTATTTAATACTAATTATTAATATTTAAAATACTTAAATTCAATATAATATTAATTTAATACTAGAAAAATGAAAATTAAATTTCTAAAATTATAAAATAACTAAAAACAAGATTTAAAATTAAAAATATGTATTTTTGTCTTTTTTTGATTTTTCTATTAATTAATTACTAATTAAATTAATTAAACTATTTAAATTATTTTTAAATTACTCATAATACTAAAAGTGGCTAGAAAATTATAGAAAAATTTATAAAACTAATTAACCATCACAGGAATCCTAAAAAATTATAAAAAGTTTGTTTTATAAGTTTTTACATTATTTTACTAATTATTAAACTAAATATTAATTAATTACTAATTAAACTAATTAAATATAAAAACTAGGGTTTACTTTATAAAAACTAATTTTGCTATTTAATTATTAATTATTAATTAATAAAACTAATATTAAATCTAATTAATACTAAATGACAAAATTAAAATCTAGAAAAATTACTAAAAATACTTTAAGGTAAAAGGTAATTAATAAAAATATAAAAATGCCAAGTACATAATAAAAATCTAAAAAGGAAAATAAAAAGATAACTTCTGTTAAATAGAAGCTATCACTTGACTTAAATTTGGTTTTTGTGGACTTTTCTTTTTGAAAACTAATTTACACCTAAAAACAAACAACTTTTACAAAAACAACTTTTTTCTATCTTAAAAATAAGCCATGTGGGCACAATAAGCTTGGACAGTTGACTTTGGTCAACTGTCAGAGCTAAAAGCTTTGAAATAAGCTTTAAGCTGAGACCAGGG
This sequence comes from Artemisia argyi, assembly GCA_030686995.1. Taxonomy (NCBI): domain Eukaryota; kingdom Viridiplantae; phylum Streptophyta; class Magnoliopsida; order Asterales; family Asteraceae; genus Artemisia; species Artemisia argyi. The sequence continues at coordinate 94,782,445 of CM060687.1, forward strand.
GTGGATTAAGGTGAGAATAAGCTAAAGGGACTTGCGTGAGGATAAAACAACAAAAGGTGGTCCCTGGATAAGCCAATAAGTCCAAATAAGCAATCCAAATGACTTAAACAACAAGCAGCTCTGTAGTTAACTTCACAGGCACTTTCAGCTTATGAAATAAGCTGATAAGCTCAATGTGGGAACTGAGGTAGCAAGATGGGGTGGTAGACTTATCAAAAAGCCCAAACTCACCCTGTGGGTCCCACTTATAAATCCTGGGAGGGCTTGGAAATTGGGTGTTGGGACAAGGTCTGTGTAGTAGGGCATAGGCTTGCCCTGCAACCTACTTTGGACACCAATTCATCCCTTAAGAAAAAATCACAAAAATATGAAAATGACTGATTCCTAAAGCTGAGGTGGGATAATTTATACACAAGAAATTTCAACTCCTGAAACCCACCACAAAAATCACATTAATTCCTACAAATTTTGAGTTTTCTGCCTAGGAGTGCAAGTTTGACTTTTTAATATGCAACCTACTTTGACTAAATTGAAGTTTGGTTGAATCCTATTGACTGATTTTGCTAATATAAGCTAAAGTGAGACTAACATAAGCTACTCAAACTACAAATGAGCTGATTAGATGATTATGGAACTAAGTAATGCTAACAGTGAACAAATCCAAGGAATCAAAGTCGTTTTTGACTTTCTGTCAACTAAGACAGGTTTTAAACCTTCAATTTCCCTTAAATAACCTAATGCAATCTAACAATACTAAATTGACAACAAAATAAGCACAAGACTACCTAGAATAGTGTTAAACCAAACACTCCTATACTACTGTTTTGGAAATTTATGAAAGGCAATTGGTGACTGAGGCAATCCTTAGTGCTTCTAACCTAGGATATAAGCTATGGGGACTGAATGTAACTAAATTTAACAGAAAGCAATCACAACAAATAGCTCAAAGAGATTAAGCAATATTATGATTGAAGTGCAAAAATCAAGCAAAGGAAAGGTGATGACTCACAACTGCTTCCTGCTTACACTAGGGTAAATTAGATCCACATTGAGCTCAAAGCAAAGGTCTAAGGGTCTAGGTGTCTGTAGCTTTAGAGAATAAGCTCCAAAGCTTATCTCAATAAGCAGTTTGACTTATTGACTTTTCTTAATATTGAGAGATTTGAACTGAATAAGCAAAGACAAGCTTACAAAAAGCTATAAAGAGCTTATATAAACCTGTATAAATAGAGATTAAAGCTTTTTGAAGCTTATGAGACTAATGAACTATTTTATTTTTCAAATGATTATTTTTTTATTTCTTTTTGTTGCTAAGCTAAACTTGGAGTTTTCACTACCTTGAGCTTACAGAAGCTGTATAGTAAGCTTATATGTTATTAAAGTAAATTGAACATTTCACTTGCAAATACAAAATCTGAAAAGATGGTGAATAAAGTTGTTATAACACTACAAATGCTGATTACAACTTTTTCAACTGAGGATTACAACTAAAAAAGGGAAATTTATAAATACGACATTATGTTTTTAACAAAAAAAAAAAAAAAAAAAAAAAAAAAAAAAAAAAAAAAAAAACCTAACTAACTACTCTTCTCTGCTTTCTTTTCTTGACTTTTATAAGCCCTTGAGCATGCCTCTGTCTTTCCCACTTGGTTTTAAGCCGTTGGATGGCTCCCAATTGATCCTAGCCGTTCAAATTGGTTTTATGGGAATTGGAAATTGGACAAGTTTAGTGGGGTTTGGTGAGAAATTAATGAGGAGGGGGGGGGGGGTTGGAATGGTAGTTGGGAGTATTGATGATGGTTGCTTGTGTTGGTGATAAAGTGGGAGGAGGGGGGAGACAAAGGACCCTGGTTTTAGGGGGAGGTTAGGGATGAACAGTGGTCAAGGGTGGAGGTTTGACCGTATGTTTTGACCGGGGGTGTAATATCAAAGGGTTTGGAATGTTGGGCCTGGTGTGTTGGGCTTGGGGTATTGGATCAGGGGTTGGGTTGGATTTGGTAGTGTTTGGTTTTGGATTTGTTTATTAAAGTTAAAAATCACAAGGACTATTCATGTATTTTTCTGAAAATCCAAGGGGCTGTTTTGCCATATTCCCATAGTACAAGTAAGGATGAAACATGCCAAGTCTTCATAGTCCAAGGATATGATTTGTGATTCTGCATTTTCGAGTGCGTATCAAAAGTATACAAGGTAGACGTGAGTGGAATTCACAAATCAACCTTTAGGAAAAGGAAGATTTGCGAAAACTCGTGAATACAATATATATATGTGATACCGGGTAAGTGATTACCCGGGTCGTGTCCCAACGATGTGTGAATGGGCAATATCGTGTGAGATTCGAGATTAAAATGCTTGTAAGAAATGGTCTTGATTATTTGGTACTGTGGACTTACGAGAAATTAAATACTGTACGAAGAATTAAATAAACGTAACCAAAATGCAAATTCAAACAAGGAATGACAAATAAATCTTAAAAACTATTTAGAATTCTAAGGGAATGAAAATTAGGAAGCTAGGGAACCCTAAACATAATCTAATTTTTAAAACGCGAAATTTAATTAAAGAAAACGCGAGTGCGCAAAAGAAAACGTGAATCTTAAGCTACGTCAATCATACGGGTATAAAAATGATTTTTCTACTATTCTAATGATAAAAGAAAATTTTTGAAAAAAGAAAAATATTTTTTTGCTTTTTTTTTAATTATTTATTATGAATTAAAAACGAAAGTTATAAAATAAATCTTAGAAAAATAGTAAAACAACTTGAAAAATTGTGAAAATTTTTAGGAAACTCTAATATACTAATAAGAAGCTAGGAAAAATGAAAACATGAAATAAGAAGACAAGAATAAGCATAAAATAAGCAGTACGGAGGACTGAAAATAATAATAAGCAAATAAAACTGAAATTAATACTTCAAATATAAAGCAAAGGAAAAAGTTAACAAAAAGGCTAGATAGCACAGATGGTTGTGGTGGTATTGTTTGGTGTACTGGTGACCAGGGTGTCACAGGTTCGATTCCTGCATCCCCCAACTTTTTTGCAATTAATTAATAATTTTTTGTTCTTTTAAAAAGTACCAAGAAATACCAACTTTTACTTTTTCTGAAAACTTCAAAATAAGCGGGGCTAATCTTATGGAACTAGCAGTTGTGACCAACTCCAAGAATTACTTATCTTTAGCTTGACTGTTTCAAAACCAAACCTCACACAAGCTTATAAAAGCTAATAACAATACCTAAAGCAACTACCACTACCTTACTTATCCCAAAGACTAACAATTCAGCTATTTGAACTTGTTACTAGTGACAGTTAACAAAGGAAGGAAAAACAATAAGCTAATATTGGGCTGTTATAGCATATGCACAAGCACACAACCAATAAGCGGTGAAAACAAACCAAACAGCCCTGAAGGGGTACGTTTGAAGCACAAAATAAACTAGCAGAGATACGCTAATGCAATAAGGTAAATTGACGAGTAAAATCAACATGCCAAAAAAAATGAATTCAAACTTACATCTAATTCGAGCCCACTTTGGACTTGAAAGACCAGCTGGTATGTGGAACGATGGACAGCTAGACTGACAGTCCTAGAGAGCTTATTGCAGGCTCAAAATAAGCCTAAAAAACTGAAGTAAGTGGGAATTTATGAACACAAGTCTACCAACAATCAACATGACCAGGATTTTAACACTAACATAAACTTAAATCTAAGACTAAAAATGGGATTTGGGACTGATGGGCACTGATTGTGCAGGCCAAGTGGGGTTCAAAACAAAAGCATTAAAACTGCTAGACTAAGGCTGGCTGGGGTGGTTTCAAAGGGTCAAATTGGGACTGATGGGCACAAGGAAGCTACATCAGTCGGGTCAAAGTGGGCTGAAACTGAGTTTTTTACTAAATGGAACCTAAATACTAACCCATGACTAACTTAGATTAACTAAAGAAGACTATTGTGAAGCAAAGTTAACAACTATATAAGTCTTAATCTACTTCTACCCTCAGCTATTTATGAAATAGGTGTAATAAAAATAATCTTCGAAAACAACTCATATACCTCAAACCTAAATAGAAAGGCAGTATATCCCTTTAAAATTCACTAATGATGGACTACTGAAATCGATTGAGTGAAAAGAAAAAGGGTGAAAACAATATTTGGAAGGAAAATAATACAATAAGCTAAATTGAAGAAAAAGCACTTTATGAACTGAATTCTTGAAAGAAAATAATACAATAAGCTAAATTGAAACTTAATGAGCAAAAGTAATCAGTAAATAAGCAGATATAATAAGCAAAAAAAATAAATGAGCAGTTTGAAAAATACTAACTAAAAAACTTAAATTGCATTGATTTTAGAAAATAAAGAATACATGGACTAACAACTGAAGTAAACTTAAAAATCTAACTAAAACCTACTTAGTACTACTACTAAAACCTAATGCCTTCACAAGGCTTACAACACCTCTCTTTATACCACTAAGAATAAAAAAAATAGATTTTCTTCTCCCTTTCTTCTTTGTCTGTTTCTCGTGTGCTGCTTGTGTGAGTAAGAAAACAGCTTAAGTCCCATAGTGCTAGTTTGGTTCTAATCTCAGCCTTCAATTGGCCTTGGAGACCACTTCAAGACATCTCAGCCATGGGATCAATTTTGAGGAGTGGAGGATTGCCAAGGTGGCAGAGGTAGGTATGGGATTTAATGGAGTTAGTGGGAATGGGAGATGGGTTGAAGGACAAAGGGGTGAAATGGATGGTGGAGATGGTGATGGGGGGAGGTTTGGAAGTATGCAGGTTCACGGGGTGTGATTTTGGGAAGAAAGGGATGGCGTTTTTTTATTCATTGACCAGGTCAAGGAAAAAGGGGGGAGGAGTAGTTGTATACGTTTAGGTTTAGGTGTAAATTGGGCTTGGGTTGTGATTTGGATTGGGCCAGGGATGGGAAGGATTTGTAACATGATGGACTAGGCTTAGTGGTTTGGATTGGTATTTGGTTTTAGATTTTAAAGGTACCCGTTTGGTTTGTAATTTGTAAAACACAAGGACCAATCTTGCACATTGCTGAAACTTGAGGGTTCATTCCACCAAATATTCCAAGGTATTACAAGGACTAAACATGCCATATAATCAATTCCCAAAGGTCCTTAATGTTTAATTTTCCAAAATGAATTTCTCGAGGACCAGTTTTGCCAACTTTCAAACTTCAAGGATCAAACTTGTAAATTTTCCAAAGGTTTTTTACCCAAAGACCATTTATGATTTATTTTGACTTTTAAAGAGTTTGGGTTGACTTTTCTTTGAAATGACTAACCAGGGACTAGTTTTGTAAAACTTTGAAAGTTGGGGGACTCAAACTGCCAAATATGCAAATTTTGTTCATTTTTCGTTTGTTTTCACTTGTTTTGCATCAGAAACATATAAAATAAGATCTTTGGGATTTTCTTCGTATTTGGGTGCGTTCTTGAGTGTTTTCTCGTGTTTTGGCAGTAAAAATACGGTAAAAATGATGAGTATTCACACACTCATCAATCCCCCACACTTGAGTATTACTAGTCCCTAGCAATCTTTTTGAGAAAAATTAATGGATTTGAAGTCTCTTTACCAAAAGCTATCACTTCTGGAGTAGCCAGGTCTAAGAACTGTGGCACACCTGATAACCGTGTGATTTTGAGCAAACCACCAGCTGTCAATGGATTTGATTAGTCTTTACCAGAAGCCGTTTGCTCCTGGACTAGCCAACTCTTGATGGAATAGTCAACATCTTGGTGAGTTGATTACCAATTATGGTTTTTCCACTGCCTTTACCACAAGCCATAATCTTGCTGGCTAGCCAACTCATTAGCTTTTTAGGATGATGGGGAGTTGAGGAACCATACAATTTTTGGCAAATTGCAAGCCATCAACGGGTTTGAGTTATCTTTACCAAGAGCCGTTTGCTCCTGGATTAGCCAATCCCTTTTGTCGTTTAGACAAGGCGGACTGATAAGCACAAAAAAATTTGAACTTTAGTGAATTTTTTATTAAAAAATTTTTGGTCAAAAATTTGGGGTATTAGATAGTAAAGTGTGATAAAATTTGCTAGAATAACGAAATACCCCCCCCCCCCACACACTTAGAATGAATATTGTCCTCAATATTCAAAATCCCGGCTATTATGCCGACATTTTGAAAGTAAAAAGGCAACATTACAAGCTAAGTGTGGAAAACAACATTTTGTTTGTCACTTTTGTAACCATAGCATGGGTGACTCCCCCACACTTAGGGTGAAAACCCTATATGCATGCTACTGTTTTTGTTTACCGAGTCGCTAGCTTGACTCGACCCCGAATTTATTTGTCCTTGGGGAAGCATGATATGGAAGAGACAATCTCAATCGGACTTTCATTCAAGATGTTTGGACAAACATTTGAAGCACGTGAAAGTTCCACACCGATGAGATAAGTACCTGGCTCAAGATAATGGTAAATGAAAATGCCGGGATCAAAGATGGTATATTCATTCCCGAAGGAGTGAAGAAGAGAGGAAGTCACCTTATAGGTGAAGAAAAGGAAGAAAACCATGATGAAAATCATGATATGATCTTCTTCCTCGAGAGCAGGCTCATTAGCCTAAATTTGGATTTCAAGGGTTAAGCTCAAAAACATCCCGGGAGGGAGGGTGGGAATTTGCAAATCCTCATGATTGAGTGCATCTCCCCCCGGGTTATCAAACTCTGGAGGAGTCATGATATGATGAGTGAGTTCACCGGAGAACTCCTCATGAAGAGAACTATTCACAAGATGTGAATCTGTGAACTCATGTTCCGGAATAGACTCATCACAATCCTCAATCTGAGTACCAAAGATTGGATTATCAGAAATCAAAGTGAATTCAGATTCGAATTCAAACAAAGGATTGGTGAGAGTCGTATTAAATGCTTCAGGAACAAAGTGATTAATATTCTCACTTGGACTGCTGGGATAAGAACTGAGTGACTGATCATGATAGAGGAGACTTTCAATCTCTCCAAGATCGGCTTCAAAGTCAACGAGATCATCGTCACTTCCCGTTAGAAGTGGATTGATGTGAGTGAGTTCATCGGCGAACTCCTCAAGAAGATGATCAGCATCAGAATGTGGAACTGATGCCTCAACATACTCGATGTCTCCATAAGATGCATAATCATCGATAAAATCGGAGAAAGTCTCAAATTGATCGTTCGAACACTCAAGAGGGGAAAGTAAATCACACATATGGTCCAAAGTTCCCTGTGACTCTCCTGGGATTGGGACAAGGTTCTCAACACTAGACTTTATGAATTCGTCCGATTCCTTATCAGGAACAGTGCTAAGATACTCATCCTCCATGTTTAGAGAGTGAGTGTGAACTTCGGGTGTGACAACAACAGACTGAGGGAGTTGAGAAGAGCTAGCATTCATGGATTGTACGAGTTCCATTTGATCATCTGCTAGTAATTTCTTCGTCACATTATTTTCTCCCTGATTTTCAATGGAAGGAATTACAACCGATGAATCTGATGAATCTTTTTGAATAATAACAATGTTATCTTCATCATCATCACTGTCATCATCGTCATCATATAGAGCAGCATAGCAAAGATTGGCACGTATTTTAGCTGCTCTTTGCTCCGCAAGTAATTCTTCCATGCTCATTTCGTTTCTAGCATCTCGTTCTTCAGCAAGTAATTCTGCCATGGATTTTTCACGAGAATCTTGAAATGATGTAGTAGCCAACTCCTCCTTAAGTTCTTTTAATATTTCAAGAGCCTTTGGACAAGGTTCTTGCTGAATTTCTTGAGGAGTTGTGTGAATCATTTGGTACTGTGGAGGTTGGTCATGATGCGGATAGTCATAATTGTAACAAGGAAAAGGATTCCTTGTTTGACAATCCGAGCTAAAGTGAGGACCTCCACAATACTCACAAGAAACATTCGGTGCATTTTGAAATGATGTATTATTGAAATAGTATGGTTCTTGTTCAAAGGAATTCTGAGGAGGGTAACTGAAATCGTTTTGAAAATTTGGGAACGCGAATGTATTTTCGATTTCAAAAGTGCAACAAGTACAAAGCCCATGGGTAAACCCACATTCCTTGCAAAAACATTGGTTACAAAGTGAACCATCTTCTAAGAGATCTCTACAAACATAACAATAGTGTTGATCAAACAAGGATAGCTGGGGTTGTGGAGGGTGGTCGGGAAGACTTTGAGAATCATTGAAAGCATTCGGATTTGCTTTGCACCATTTACAAAATCCATCACTAATATCACTCCCACACCGCCTACACACGCACTTGTAACAACGATGATTGCCATCCACTAGACCTTTACAATGAAAACAATTGTAGTCGAGTGACGACATAAGAATTAAACATTAACGAGGGATGAGAAGAATTAAACGTACAGGAGACGAAGATTATTTTTGGATTTTTCGAAAAAACACATCAATTAAAACGAGACCAACTCAAAAAGACAATTGTGAACTTATACCAATAATCACAATGTAAATGGCTTCTTTGAAAAAGGTACACCAATTCACAAGGATACAATGGCAAGTTTTAATCTTTTGTTTGGGAACTTATTAATGTTCACACCCCCAGTTGGTAGGTGTTCAGCCTTGGTTCTCGGCGGTGTGTTTTATGTTTATTTTTATTTAACAAGAAAAACGGAAAATGTTTTTGTATTTTTATATGATAAATATATATACAAAAGGAAAGGAAAATATTTTTGTGTTTTATAAGTTTTTGAAAACGATAACTTCTTGACGAAGGTTCTACAAGTCACTAATCGTTGAAATCAAAACGATATTGTCGCAACACAGCCTCCCCGGCAGCGGCGCCATTTTGATTCTGCGTTTTCGAGTGCGTATCAAAAGTATACAAGGTAGACGTAAGTGGAATTCACAAATCAACCTTTAGGAAAAGGAAGATTTGCGAAAACTCGTGAATACAATATATATATGTGATACCGGGTAAGTGATTACCCGGGTCGTGTCCCAACGAGGTGTGAATGGGCAATATCGTGTGAGATTCGAGATTAAAATGCTTGTAAGAAATGGTCTTGATTATTTGGTACTGTGGAATTACGAGAAATTAAATAATGTACGAAGAATTAAATAAACGTAACTAAAATGCAAATTCAAACAAGGAATGACAAATAAATCTTAAAAACTATTTAGAATTCTACAGGAATGAAAATTAGGAAGCTAGGGAACCCTAAACATAATCTAATTTTAAAAACGCGAAATTTAATTAAAGAAAACGCGAGTGCGCAAAAGAAAACGTGAATCTTAAGCTACGTCAATCATACGGGCATAAAAATGATTTTTCTACTATTCTAATGATAAAAGAAAATTTTTGGAAAAAGAAAAATACTTTTTTGCTTTTTTTTTAATTATTTATTATGAATTAAAAACGAAAGTTATAAAATAAATCTTAGAAAAATAGTAAAACAACTTGAAAAATTGTGAAAATTTTTAGGAAACTCTAATATACTAATAAGAAGCTAGGAAAAATGAAAACATGAAATAAGAAGTCAAGAATAAGCATAAAATAAGCAGTACAAAGGGCCGAAAATAATAATAAGCAAATAAAACTGAAATTAATACTTCAAATATAAAGCAAAGGAAAAAGTTAACAAAAAGGCTAGATAGCACAGATGGTTGTGGTGGTATTGTTTGGTGTACTGGTGACCAGGGTGTCACAGGTTCGATTCCTGCATCCCCCAACTTTTTTGCAATTAATTAATAATTTTTTTTCTTTTAAAAAGTACCAAGAAATACCAAGTTTTAAATCAACACTTTTTCTGAAAACTTCAAAATAAGCGGGGCTAATCTTATGGAACTAGCAGTTGTGACCAACTCCAAGAATTACTTATCTTTAGCTTGACTGTTTCAAAACCAAACCTCACACAAGCTTATAAAAGCTAATAACAATACCTAAAGCAACTACCACTACCTTACTTATCCCAAAGACTAACAATTCAGCTATTTGAACTTGTTACTAGTGACAGTTAACAAAGGAAGGAAAAACAACAAGCCAATAACTACCTAACTTTAATCAATAAGCTAATATTGGGCTGTTATAGCATATGCACAAGCACACAACCAATAAGCGGTGCAAACAAACCAAACAGCCCTGAAGGGGTACGTTTGAAGCTCAAAATAAACTAGCAGAGATACGCTAATGCAATAAGGTAAATTGACGAGTAAAATCAACATGCCAAAAAAAATGAATTCAAACTTACATCTAATTCGAGCCCACTTTGGACTTGAAAGACCAGCTGGTATGTGGAATGATGGACAGCTAGACTGAGCAGTCCTAGAGAGCTTATTACAGGCTCAAAATAAGCCTAAAAAACTGAAGTAAGCGGGAATTTATGAACACAAGTCTACCAACAATCAACATGACCAGGATTTTAACACTAACATAAACTTAAATCTAAAACTAAAAATGGGATTTGGGACTGATGGGCACTGATTGTGCAGGCCAAGTGGGGTTCAAAACAAAAGCATTAAAACTGCTAGACTAAGGCTGGCTGGGGTGGTTTCAAAGGGTCAAATTGGGACTGATGGGCACAAGGAAGCTGCATCAGTTGGGTCGAAGTGGGCTGAAACTGAGTTTTTGACTAAATGGAACCTAAATACTAACCCATGACTAACTTAGATTAACTAAAGAAGACTATTGTGAAGCAAAGTTAACAACTATATAAGTCTTAATCTACTTCTACCCTCAGCTATTTATGAAATAGCTGTAATAAAAATAATCTTCAAAAACAACTCATATACCTCAAACCTAAATAGAAAGGCAGTATATCCCTTTAAAATTCACTAATGATGGACTACTGAAATCGATTGAGTGAAAAGAAAAAGGGTGAAAACAATATTTGGAAGGGAGTTGAGCTTATGTCAAACACCCCTTTATGCCTAGGCTGTGGGAAATTTTTGAAGAAAAAGCACTTTATGAACTGAATTCTTGAAAGAAAATAATACAATAAGCTAAATTGAAACTTAATGAGCAAAAGTAATCAGTAAATAAGCAGATATAATAAGCAAAAAAATAAATGAGCAGTTTGAAAAATACTAACTGAAAAACTTAAATTGCATTGATTTTAGAAAATAAATAATACATGGACTAACAACTGAAGTAAACTTAAAAATCTAACTAAAACCTACTTAGTACTACTACTAAAACCTAATGCCTTCACAAGGCTTACAACACCTCTCTTTATACCACTGAGAATAAAAAAAATAGATTTTCTTCTCCCTTTCTTCTTTGTCTGTTTCTCGTGTGCTGCTTGTGTGAGTAAGAAAACAGCTTAATTGCCATTGTGCTAGTTTGGTTCTAATCTCAGCCTTCAATTGGCCTTGGAGACCACTTCAAGACATCTCAGCCGTGGGATCAATTTTGAGGAGTGGAGGATTGCCAAGGTGGCAGAGGTTGGTATGGGATTTAATGGAGTTAGTGGGATTAGGAGATGGGTTGAAGGACAAAGGGGTGAAAGGGATGGTGGAGATGGTGATGGGGGGAGGTTTGGAAGTAAGCAGGTTCACGGGGTTTGATTTGGGGAAGAAAGGGATGGCATTTTTTTATCCATTGACCAGGTCAAGGAAAAAGGAGGGGAGGAGTAGTTGTATACGTTTAGGTTTAGGTGTAAATTGGGCTTGGGTTGTGATTTGGATTGGGCCAGGGATGGGAAGGATTTGTAACATGATGGACTAGGCTTAGTGGTTTGGATTGGTATTTGGTTTTAGATTTTAAAGGTACCCGTTTGGTTTGTAATTTGTAAAACACAAGGACCAATCTTGCACATTGCTGAAACTTGAGGGTTCATTCCACCAAATATTCCAAGGTATTACAAGGACTAAACATGCCATATAATCAATTCCCAAAGGTCCTTAATGTTTAATTTTCGAAAATGAATTTCTCGAGGACCAGTTTTGCCAACTTTCAATCTTCAGGGATCAAACTTGTAAATTTTCCAAAGGTTTTTTTTACCCAAAGACCATTTATGATTTATTTTGACTTTTAAAGAGTTTGGGTTGACTTTTCTTTGAAATGACTAACCAGGGACTAGTTTTGTAAAACTTTGAAAGTTGGGGGACTCAAACTGCCAAATATGCAAATTTTGTTCGTTTTTCGTTTGTTTTCACTCGTTTTGCATTAGAAACATATAAAATACGATCTTTGGGATTTTCTTCGTATTTGGGTGCGTTCTTGAGTGTTTTCTCGTGTTTTGGCAGTTAAAATACGGTAAAAATGATGAGTATTCACACAATCATCAATTTGCAATTTTCCATTTTTGGTCCTTTAGGGACTAAAACTGCCAATAGGTGAAACTTCAGGGACTAAATTGCAAACTTCTTCAAAATTTCATTTTAAGGACTAAATTTGACACTTGTGATTTTCCAAGGACAAATAATGATTTTTCTTCCAATAATTTCCCACCAGGGACCAAATCTGTCAATTTTTGAAACTCCAGGGACCAAAATTGTAATTTCCTAAAACTTTTGAGATTTTTCACCAAAGGACTAATAATGTTTATTTGTGATTTAAAAGGACCTTTGGTGACTTTTTCATATTTTTAGAATAACCAGGGACTAGTTTTGACAACTTTTGAAAGTTGAGGGACTGAAATTGCCAATTATGCAAACTTTGTTCGTTTTTCATCTGTTTTTACTCATTTTGCATCTAAAACATATAAAACACATTTTTGGAATATTTTATGTATTTTGATGCCTTTTTGAGTGTTTTTAAATATTTTTGCAGTTAAGATTGACAAAAAATGATGAGTGTTTGAGCACTCATCAATCCCCCACACTAAAATATTGCTAGTCCCTAGCAATAAACTGTTTTGAAAACTTAATGGATTTTAATCACTTTACCAAAAGCCATTACTTCTGGAGTAGCCAAATGTCTCATTTCAAGTAAGAACTATGGTCCACTTGATAACCATGTGATTTAAAGCAAACCACCAGCGGTCAACGGATTTGATTTGTCTTTACCAAAAGCCGTTTGCTTCTCCAACTCTTGATGGACATAGTCAACATCTTGATGAGCTGATTACCAATTATGGTTTTCCACTGCCTTTACCACAAGCCATAATCTTGCGGGCTAGCCAACTCTTTCACTTTTTAGGATATGGCGAGTTGAGATACCGTACAATTTTGGGCAAATTGCAAGCCATAAACGGATTTGATATATCTTTACCAAGAGCCGTTTGCTCCTGGATTAGCCAATCCTTTTTTTGGTTAGACAAGGCGGACTGATAACCACAAAATTTTTGAAGCACCAGTGAAAATTTTTAAAAATTTTTGAAATTTTGGCCAAAAACGGGGGTACTAGATAGTAAAATGTAATAAAATTTGCTAGAATACCCCCCCCCCCCCCACCCCCCCAACACTTAGAATGAATATTGTCCTCAATATTCAAAGTCCCGACTATTATGCCGACTCTTTGAACGTAAAAGGGCAACATTACAAGCTAAATGTGTAAACAACATTATTTTTCACTTTATTGGTAACCATAGCATGGGTAACTCCCCCACACTTAGGGTGAAAACCCTATAAGTATGCTACTATTTTTGTTTACCGAGTCGCTAGCTTGACTCAACCCGAATTCATTTGTTCTTGGGGAAGCATGATGTGGAAGAAACAATATCCATCGGACTTTCATTCAAGATGTTTGGACAAATATTTGAAGCACGTGAAAGTTCCACACCGATGAGATATAATCCCGGCTTTAAATAGTATAAACTATAAGCGGGGATGCCGGGGGTCAAAGATAATGTCTTTATTCCCGAAGGAGTGAAGAACAGGAGAAGTCACCCTGTAGGTGAAGAAAGGAAGAAAGATCTTGATGACAATCAAGATTGACTCATCATCATCAGAAAGAGAATTCATGATTGGTATATCATGGATCTCATCATTTAAGCTAGTATGATTTAGACATATTATGGGTGGGAGGGTTGGGATTTGGTATCAATCAAATTCTCAAGGTTGAGAATATTTCCCTCTGGAACACAAAGATCATCTTTGTCTAGATCAAAGTAAAAGTTATCATACTCCGGTGGAGATATGATATGAGTGAGTTCACCGGAGAACTCCTCAAAAGTGAATGAATCATACTCGGGGAGAGAAATTTGAGAATGGGAAGTGGTACTGCCACTAATCTTCTCTCCCATATGATCAAAAGTAAAGGCTTCAAACTCCGGTATAGGGTCATCGGAAAAAAATGTCACTATCCTTAATGGGGATAGGGGATGAAATAGGTTTCTCTTTGAAAGCCTCGATTTTAGAAATGAGGAGATTGACATTCAATAATGTTGCACGAAGTGCTTCATCCTTGATTTCAGTGTCAATCTCATCATTCTCTTCTTCTAAGCTAACTAGCTTAGAAGGTAATTCTTCGATATAAATGATGTCTCCACAAGATAACAAATCATCATCATTAGAATCAGAGAACATCTCAACATGATCAGTTGGGAAGACAAGAGGAGGAGGGATATCACAAATATGATCAAGAATTCCCTGTGACTCTCTTGGGATTGAGACAAGGTTCTTAACACTAGACTTTATGAATTCGTCCGATTCCTTTTTAGGAACAGTGTCAAGAGGCTCGTCCCCCGTGCTCAGAGAGTGAGTGGGAACCTCAGATGTGATAACAGTGGGTTGAGATGGAATCTCAACTGATGGAATTTCAGCTGATGAATCTTTATAAAATTGAAGAATGTCAAGTGTATCTTCATCATCATTGTCATCAGGAATGAAACAGAATCGAGAGCTAGATCTGGCTGCTTTTTCTTTTTCAATTGATTCCCTAATAGATCTTTCATAGGCATCTTGGGAATTTATTTTAGCAGCCTGTTCTTCAACTAACAATTCTTCCATCGATTTTTGGTTTGGATAATCTGGGGTGTGTTTAATTCCTTTTAAATCTTTCACTAAATCCAAAAGATCAAGGAGAAGACTTTGAGGAATTGGCTGAGGTGGAGGTTCGTCATAATACGATGTGTCAAAATTGTTACAAGGAAATGGATTCCTTGTTTGACAATCGGAGCTGAAGTGTGGACCTCCACAGTAATCACAATAGTAAAACTGATCTGGCTGTGAGTCGTACGTGCTAGAGTCATAATCGTTATCAGGAAACTGCTCATAGACAAGCGTGTTTCCCGATTGACAATCAGAACTGTAGTGTGAACCACTACAGTACTCACAACAGTAAAACTGCTGAGTCTCATGGTGTGGTAGCTGATGGAATAAATCAGTGGTGTCATGGTAGGAATAGGGATTCTGGTTATAGACAGACCCGTTTCCTGACTCTACCATGCCACAACTGGGGCAATTACCACCATTATGAGGATTACCACACCATTCACAAATCAGAAGGTGTGGATGAGACATAGAAAGAATCAAAGGTGTATAGAGGGGTAGGGATGGAGAATCAAAAGGGTAGGAGGGTAAAGGTGAATATTTTTGGGTTTTTGGAAAGACATTTTATATACAAATAGGAAAGAAAATCTTTTTGGGTTTTTTGTGTTCGTTGAAAACTAATTTTAAATAGTTTTCGGAAACTATTTTGTTTTTTTATGAAAATAAGAAGATAATACGAACAAGGGTGGGTAAATATACAATGAGTGTATATCCCGATTCACTAATATGCAAAACCGTTTAGAATAACGCGCACAACCTCCCCGGCAGCGGTGCCAAAATTTTGATTAGCTCCAAACGGTCAACCTAATTGACAAGGTGATGGTCAACCAAGTCAAGCTGCCTAGATTCAATGCTCCGCGGAATATAGTGGTTTCCCCGGGTCGTTATGTCCCGACGAGGTGTGGATTGTATTCAAACGGGCTTGTGATCGGGTGAATTTGGACAGAAATTGGGCTGTGAATGGTTATACTAAGGAATCTACAAAGAAATAGCTTAAACAAGCTATATAGATGATTACCTGAAAGTTAGATACCTAAAAACGTTTAATAACTAAAAACATGTACGTTCAGATTAAATTTACGCGAACGTACAAAATAAAAAGTGAAATCTGAAATCTGAAAACCCCCAGGGGGTGAAAATGAGTTTTTTACAAACTAGAGGATGAAAGAAAAATTTTAAAAAAAGAAAATAAATTTTTACACTAATTAATTATTTAATATTAATTAAATACTATTTAATACTAATTATTAATATTTAAAATACTTAAATACAATATAATATTAATTTAATACTAGAAAAATGAAAATTAAATTTCCAAAATTATAAAATAACTAAAAACAAAATTTAAAATTAAAAATATGTATTTTTGTCTTTTTGTGATTTTTCTATTAATTAATTACTGATTAAATTAATTAAACTATTTAAATTATTTTTAAATTACTAATAATACTAAAAGTGGCTAGAAAATTATAGATAAATTTATAAAACTAATTAACCATCACAGGAATCCTAAAAAATTATAAAAAATTTGTTTTATAAGTTTTTACATTATTTTACTAATTATTAAACTAAATATTAATTAATTACTAATTAAACTAAATAAATTATAAAAACTAGAAGATAAACATTAGAAATTATAAGAAAAATCCTAAAATTATTTTATAACTTAAAAAAGCTAGGAAAAATATAAAAACTAGGGTTTACTTTATAAAAACTAATTTTGCTATTTATATCTTAATTATTAATTATTAATTAATAAAACTAATATTAAAACTAATTAATACTAAATGACAAAATTAAAATCTAGAAAAATTACAAAAAATACTTTAAGGTAAAAGGTAATTAATAAAAATATAAAAATGCCAAGTGCTTAATAAAAATCTAAAAAGGAAAATAAAAAGATAACTTCTGTTAAATAGAAGCTATCACTTGACTTAAATTTGGTTTTTGTGGATTTTTCTTTTTGAAAACTAGTTTACACCTAAAAACAAACAACTTTTACAAAAACAACTTTTTTCTATCTTAAAAATAAGCCATGTGGGCACAATAAGCTTGGATAGTTGACTTTGGTCAATTGTCAGAGCTAAAAGCTTTGAAATAAGCTTTAAGCTGAGACTAGGGGTGGATTAAGGTGAGAATAAGCTAAAGGGACTTGTGTGAGGATAAAAAAACAAAAGGTGGTCCCTGGATAAGCTAATAAGTCCAAATAAGCAATCCAAATGACTTAAACAACAAGCAGCTCTGCAGTTAACTTCACAGGCACTTTCAGCTTATGAAATAAGCTGATAAGCTCAATGTAGGAACTGAGGTAGCAGGCTGGGGTGGTAGACTTTCCTATAAGCCCAAACTCACCCTGTGGGTCCCACTTATAAGTCCTGGGGAGGGCTTGGAAATTGGGTGTTGGGACAAGGTCCGTGTAGCAGGGCATAGGCTTGCCCTGCAACCTACTTTGGACACCAATTCATCCCTTAAGAAAAAATCACAAAAATATTTAAATGACTGATTCCTAAAGCTGAGGTGGGATAATTTATCCACAAGAAATTTCAACTCCTGAAACCCACCACAAAAATCACATTAATTCCTACAAATTTTGAGTTTTCTGCCTAGGAGTGCAAGTTTGACTTTTTAATATGCAACCTACTTTGACTAAATTGAAGTTTGGTTGAATCCTATTGACTGATTTCGCTAATATAAGCTAAAGTGAGTCTAACATAAGCTACTCTAACTATAAATGAGCTGATTAGATGATTATGGAACTAAGTAATGCTAACAGTGAACAATCCCAAGGAATCAAAGTGGTTTTTGACTTTCTGTCAACTAAGACAGGTTTTAAACCTTCAATTTCCCTTAAATAACCTAATGCAATCTAACAATACTAAATTGACAACAAAATAAGCACAAGACTACCTAGAACAGTGTTAAACCAAACACTCCTATACTAACTGTTTTGGAAATTTATGAAAGGCAATTGGTGACTGAGGCAATCCTTACTGCTTCTAACCTAGGATATAAGCTATGGGGACTGAATGCAACTAAATTTAACAGAAAGAAATCACAACAAACAGCTCAAAGAGATTAAGCAATATTATGATTGAAGTACAAAAATCAAGCAAAGAAAAGGTGATGACTCACAACTGCTTCCTGCTTACACCAGGGTAAATTAGATCCGCATTAAGCTCAGAGCAAAGGTCTAAGGGTCTAGGTGTCTGCAGCTTCAGAGAATAAGCTCCAAAGCTTATCTCAATAAGCAGTTTGACTTATTGACTTTTCTTAATATTGAGAGATTTGAACTGAATAAGCAAAGACAAGCTTACAAAAAGCTATAAAGAGCTTATATAAACCTGTATAAATAGAGATTAAAGCTTTTTGAAGCTTATGAGACTAATGAACTTTTTTATTTTTCAAATGATTATTTTTTTATTTATTTTTGTTTCTAAGCAAAACTTGGAGTTTTCACTACCTTGAGCTTACAGAAGCTGTATAGTAAGCTTATATGAGCTTATGGATCACAAACAAACAACTTTTAACATTATTAAAGTAAATTGAACATTTCACTTGCAAATACAAAATCTGAAAAGATAATTTGGAATTAATGGTGAATAAAGATGTTATAACACTACAAATGCTGATTACAAACTTTTTCAACTGAGGATTACAACTAAAACAGGGAAATTTATAAATACGACATTAAGTTTTTAACAAAAAAAAATGACACTATACTAACTACTCTTCTCTGCTTCCTTTTCTTGACTTTTATAAGCCCTTGAGCCTGCCTCTGTCTTTCCCACTTGGTTTTAAGCTGTTGGATGGCTCCCAATTGATCCTAGCCGTTCAAATTGGTTTTGGCGGGAATTGGAAATTAGACAAGTTTAGTGGGGTTTGGTGAGATATTAATGAGGAGGGGGGGGGGGTTGGAATGGTAGTTGGGAGTATTGATGATGGTTACTTGTGATGGTGATAAAGTGGGAGGAGGGGGAGACAAAGGACCCTGGTTTTAGGGGGAGGTTAGGGATGAACAGTGGTCAAGGGTGGAGGTTTGACCGTATGTTTTGACCGGGGGTGTAATATCAAAGGGTTTGGAATGTTGGGCCTGGTCTGTTGGGCTTGGGGTATTGGATCAGGGGTTGGGTTGGATTTGGTAGTGTTTGGTTTTGGATTTGTTTATTAAAGTTTAGAAATCACAAGGACCATTCACGTATTTTTCTAAAAATCCAAGGGGCTGTTTTACCATATTCCCATAGTACAAGTAAGGATGAAACATGCCAAGTCTTCATAGTCCAAGGATATAATTTGCAATTTTCCATTTTTGGTCCTTCCGGGACTAAAACTGCCAGTAGGTGAAACTTCAGGGACTAAATTGCAAACTTCTTCAAAATTTCATTTTAAGGACTAAATTTGACACTTGTGATTTTCCAAGGACCAATAATGATTTTTGTTCCAAAAATTCCCCACCAGGGACCAAATCTGTCAATTTCTGAAACTCCAGGGACCAAAATTGTAATTTTCCAAAACTTTTGAGATTTTTCACCAAAGGACTAATAATGTTTATTTGTGATTTAAAAGGACCTTTGGTGACTTTTTCATATTTTTAGAATAACCAAGGACTAGTTTTGACAACTTTTGAAAGTTGAGGGACTGAAACTGCCAATTATGCAAACTTTGTTCGTTTTTCATCTGTTTTTACTCATTTTGCATCTGAAACATATAAAACACAATTTTGGAATATTTTCAGTATTTTGATGCCTTTTTGAGTGTTTTTAAATGTTTTTGTAGTTCAGATTGACCAAAAATGATGAGTGTTTGAGCACTCATCAACCACTCCCGCGCATCAAGAGCTTCAGGACGAGTCCGGTGATGGGTTGGAACATTTGGGTCCACACAAAGATGCTAACATAATGAAGAATGTGACAATACTTTCCTCTGACTCCACCGCGTCTCCTCATCCAAAGACTACTGAACAGCCTGCTACCCCTTTTGCTTTTGTCGCGACTCCTCAACTTCAAAGCAAGACTATTGAGGATCCTCGTGCTACTTCTGCTGGGTCTACTCATGTTCCGTCAGGTTCAGCTGAACTTCATGTGGAGAGTCTGGGATCCGCACCTCTTGAGGAAACTTCCGGGCATCTGAATGCCGTTAATGAGAATGAGGGGGACTAGGATGATTTTTATCAGTCTCTGTCTGTTGATACTGCCCAAGCTCCATCTATCTACGTTCCTAAGTGGGTAGCTACTAACGGTTTCAAGATGGATGATCCATGGGTTTGTCGGAGTCTTGTGGATAACTTTCCCACTCCTGGCTATGTGTCCATGCTCAGGAATATGGGAGCGAAGGAACTGTTGGACCATTATAATCTGTTATCCTCTCAACAGTTTAGCGCGGGTGGAGAAGTAAGGCTGAGGTTGGAGCATGATTTGCAAGCCGTGGGTAAGCTGGAGCGTAAGTTGCAGAGGAAAGACAAAATAATTGCTTCTTTGAGAGAAAAACTTAGTGGTTTTGAAGGCAAGTCTTCGCGGATGGCCGAAGTTCGCGGTAAAGTGTCTGAGTTAGAAGGGATAGTGGAGTCTAGGGACAAAGAGATCGCTGACTTGCGGTCGGAGAACGCCGCTCTATCTAGGAAGGTTGAGCAGCTTACTGGGCTGTCAGAGTTGGAGACTCAGAACAAGGAGTTGGAAAATGCAAACAAGGAGTTGTCTGAGAAGGTTGCTGGTCTAGAGATTGTTTGTAGCACTCTTGAGGAACAAGTGAAGGGAGAGGAGTATTTGAATAAAATGTTTGAGGAGAGGGAAGAGGCTATCCGGGATGGCTTCAAAGAACAGATAGCTGAGTTGGATGCCCGACTAAAGGTTCTCAACTCTGAGTTTGATACGGAGTTGTTTCCTCAGATGCTGATGGGCGTGGAAGGAAAAAGGTGGGTTATTGGTCATGGTTTCCGCAAAGCTTTCCAAAAGTTTAAAGAGTGACGAGTTGCGGACGAGGCTTGGAGTTTGTATTTCAGCCGCTATTGCTGAGGGTCTCCGTCAGGGGTTGCAAGCTGGTGTAGAACATGGTCGTAAGAATACCAAGCTTGAGGACGTGGAGGCGTATGATCCACGGGCTTAGGAGAACTATACTGAGGCTGTGATTAGGTTGGGGAATGTACCGTTCCCAATGTTGGATTCTCTTGAAGCTTGCAAGGATTCTCCCCTAGAGTTTCTGATGTCGCAACTTGTGTTGGAGGAAGCCTGCCTACCGGGGTCGACTGAAGTTACCTTCGGTCCCCCGGTCGCGGAAGAGCGTATCTTGCCTGATTCCCTGCTGAAGCGATTATGCAGCCGACCGCGTGCTATTGCTTCTTACAAAGATATCAAGAATAAGAAGTATGGCAAGCAGTTTGACTTTTCCTTGACGGTTCCCCGCTTGATTCCTTTCTGGGACCCGGAGTCCGTGGCTCCTTCCGAGGGTGGGGTGAATGTTAACCCTTCTGCCCCTTTCATTGGTCCTGAGGGGGACGATGAAGCTCAGCGTGATCTGGAGTATACTGATGACGAGTTATTTGATGCCACCGTCCTTGATCAGCCTGAGAACCCCACTGTGGAAGAGTCACAAGATGAACCCTCTTTGGAAAAGTAGTTTGATCCTTTGGCAGTATTCTAGGGGTATTTTGACTATACCACCCTTGCCAACATTTCGTGAAGCTCTTTCAGTCTTAGTTGTGGTAGTGGTTGCCCGGATGTTGACATCCGGTGGTAGTTATAGGGGCATCCGCAGATTGTGTGGTTGCCAGTAGTTTTGCTCCTTATATGTATGTGTCAGTAGTGACTGTGAATCGATATTTTTGTTTTTGTGTTTTTGTTAATATCTTGATATGGTCAATGGGCCTGCAGTTCCATTTACATGCCTTAGTTATTTTTGTTAATTCTCATGCCGGGTTTGTAACACTATTTTTAGATTTTCCGGGGAGAGTGAGTTATGGTCAATGGGTTTGCAATACCACTTGTATGCCTTAGTTTTTTTTTTCTTTTTCTTATATATATATATATATATATATATATATATATATATATATATATATATATATATATATATATATATATATATATATATATGCTGGGTTTGCAATACCACTTACGCGTCTATGACTACCCACGTGTGTTCGTTTCGGGGATAGTTACGGTCAATGGGTTTGTAATACCACTTATATGTCTTGGATATGTTATGCACATGTATATAAATGAAATAAAGAAAATAATAAAATAAAGAAAATAAGGCGAAGTAACTGTTGGAAAACACTTGCGGAGTTGATCGGACTCCACGTTTTATTAATGAAAGGAAATGTAACATAAACTAAACGTTCATAATGATGGGCTCCTGCTGCCGGGTAGGACCGCGGTCAGTTTACAGAAAACACTTACATTTAACAGGTATCATATGTAGCATTTTTTCAAGTTGCTAACATTCCATGTCCGGGGAAGGTCTCGTCCTTCTCGGTCTCTGAGCTTGTACGATCCCCTTCCTAATGCTTCTGTAACTTCGTATGGCCCTTCCCATTTTGGACCCAGTTTTCCGCCGCTTTCTGCGTGGCTTGTGTCATTGCTCCGGTACACAAAGTCACCGGGTTTGAAGGATGTGCCGCGGACCTTGGCGTTGTAGTATTTTTCCATTTTGGCTTTGCTTTTTGCTTCTTCAATGGCCACGACTTCTCTTTTTTCCTCTGCGAGGTCTAGATTGACGCGCAAAGCTTCATCGTTTGTTACTGGGTCGAAGAGGGCACACCTGAGTGACGACATGCCTATTTCGACCGGGATTACCGCCTCCGTGCCGTATGTTAAAGGGAACGGAGTATCTCCATTGCTGGACTTTATCATGGTGCGGTGTGCCCATAACACGTGCGATACTTCCTCTAGCCAGTCCCTTTTACCCTGATCTATCCTTGCTTTGATTCCTTCTCCTAAGCTTCTGTTTGCCCGTTCCACTAACCCGTTTGCTTGCGGGTGTTTAACGGACGCAAATCGTTGCTTGATGTTAAGTTTTTCACACTAATCTTTGAAGGGGTTGTCTCTGAATTGCTTTCCATTGTCCGATACTATTTCTCCTGGTAAGCCGTATCTGCACACGATGTTGTCCCAAACGAACTTTTTTACCTGGTTGCCAGTGATGGTTGTGAGGGGTTTGGCTTCAATCCATTTTGTAAAATAGTCAATTCCCACAATTAAATATTTTATTTTCCCTGGGGCTTCTGGGAAAGGACCGCTGATGTCTAGGCCCCACTTGTAGAACGGCCAGGGGGAAGTGATAGGGACTAGGTTATGCTGCGGATTTTTGGGTACTGGCCTGTGAACTTGGCAGTCCTGGCATCGTTGGATAAGTTCTCTTGCGTCTTTGTGCATGCTGGGCCAATAGTATCCGGATCGCAGAGCTTTTGCTACTATGGATCGCTACCCTGAGTGCATGCTGCACTCCCCTTCGTGAATCTCTCTTATTACGTAGTTGGCTTGCAGCGAACTAACGTAACGGAGCCATGGTTCTAGGAATATCCTTCTAAAGAGGACCCCATCGACTACGGCGTATTGCCTTACCTTTATCTTCAGTTTCCGAGCTTTCTTGTCTTCTGCTGGCAGTGTTCCATTTTGCAAATAATCGAGGAGCGGTGTCATCCATGTGTCTCCCTCTTCTTCTACCACGGGCATGACTTCCTTCTCCTTAATGGATTTTTCCTTGAGAACCTCCACTAGCACTTGTGTAACACCCCAACCCGACAAGGGTAAAAATGTCACAATAATATGGTGTTACATCAGAACAAACAGAACAGATCAAAAGCGGAAGTCTTAAATAAGTAACTTACTTTAAATGACTATTGACAAAATCTTCAATTCAACTCTACTCCGAATCCCCAAAAGCTATTGATTCGTTGTGTTTTGGTGTGTGCAAACAACAATTTATCAAAATATCAACAAACGTGAGGTCTAAGTTCTCGTGAGAAAACTAGACGTGAAGTAATACGAGTAAACCGTTTAGGAAAACGATTACCTCGCAAAACTTGTGAAAGTGATATTCCGGGAAGTGATTTCCCGGGTCGTACCCCAACGAGGTGTGAATGGAAAGCTTCGAATAAGATTGGGATTAAAATCTTGTATGATTGGAAAGGTTATTTGGTTTTGTGATACGTTAAATTAACGAAATTGAAAATTAACGAACGAAAGTGAAAATAATTAACCTAAGGCAACTAACAAACTAGGAAAAACCTAAAACACTACAGGAAAACATAATAAGGTATCGGGAATCCTAAAATGTTAACTAAATCAGAAACGCAACTTTAAATTAAAAAATTACGCGAGTGCGCAATATAAAACGTGAATTTTGAGTTAGAAAGGTCCTACGGGTTTACGAATAATTTTCTAACGCACTAAAAGACAAAAGAAATTTTTAGGAAAAAGAAATTTATTTTTTTTAACAAAAACTCTATTTATTTAGAATTAAATACTAATTTACACTAATTAAATTCTAATAAATATTAAAACTTTTCTAAAAATTCTGAAAATTTTTTGGTAATTAAATAAACTTAAAAATAACCTGGGAAAAATAAAATTTTGAAATAAGCAGTCAGAAATGAGCAACAATAAGCAATACAAAAGCTGAAATAAAATAAGCTAATAAAATTTATCTAATTTAAATTAAAACTAAAAGGAAAGATATACAAGAAAGGTTCCTAGCTCAGATGGTTAGGGGGCTGTGAGTGTGATCTGTGAGACCCAGGTTCGAATCCTTGGTTTGGCACTTTCTAATATTTATTTATTTTTATTTTATTTTTCTTTTTCTCTTTTTGAAATCAGTAGACAACAACAATAACAACAATTTCACCACAAGGAATTTTTCTTAACGAGAGCAGTGAAACAAGTAATAAAGAGAACAAGCATCTAGGGCTGAGCATCGCATGTTCAAAACCGAACCGGACCGATGAACCGGACCGAACCGACAAGAACCGAACCGGACCGACGGCCCGTCGGTTAGGTTTCGGTTCCGGTTTTTATTGAATTTCGGTTTCGGGTCGGTTCAGTTCGGCCCAAAACCGACAAAAACATGCCAAAATACACATGGACCGACAAACCCGAACCGAACCGACGAAAACCGAACCGAACCGACGGCCCGTCGGTTCGGTTTCGGTTCTGGTTTTTTGTGAAATTCGGTTCTCAGTTTTTTTGGGTCGGTTCGGTTCGGGTCGGTTCCGAACCTGTGCTCAGCCCTACAAGCATCATTGTCAAACAAACCAAATAAGCTTAGATGGGCAAACTAATTGCCACAATTCTATTGGTAAGCAATAATAACAACAACTAGATGCTAATAAACACTTTTAACCAAAAATCATAACCACAACACCATAGTAGCAGCAGTCTCACAGTGCCCAAAAGATGGCATCTAATAAGCACTAAAATAAACTTAAACACAAACTACCAGCTAAAAAGAAACAAGCTGAGCAATACTAGAATTATTCTAATGAGCAAACAACTAGCCAAGACAAGCACAAGAGCAAGAATTAAAGGCAACACAGATCATCCTGACCACATGCTACTGAGGTCAGATTCATAACATTAATCAAACAACCTATGATTAAGCTAACACACATTAAACAAGCTCGACCCATACTGGGTCATAAATGGGTGAGTTAAGGGAACGAATTGACTGTCTAAACGAGCTACCAACTGAAAATCAAGCTGAAATACCTAAACTTTGAAGCTTCTTACAAAACCAAGAATTCACCACCCATAACACCTAAAGCTATGGTATTAATGATGGTGAAGAGGAACGGTTGGGACAGGGGGCTGCTGAATGCAGCAGGCCAAATGGGGCAAAAAAAAGCCATCTCAAGGTTGCTAATAAGCTAATACAAATAAGCTCATACAGTCACAGATCATGCAAGTTCTACAACTACTGAAACCTAACAATTTAGCTAACCAGAAGCTTATTTGAGGCAGTTTTGGGAGCTTAAGAGAAGCAGGTATGCAGGGGGAAACTTAAAGTTCAAAAGATGTTGATCAAACAAACTCTAAACTCAAGAGTACGCTTAATAATGAAAGGTATATACTAGACACTAATAAGGGAACCAACAATAAATCCTAACTCTACAGCTAAGGTTTTAAACACGTTGTTAAACATAACATCAACTACTCAAGCTTACACTAATATGATGTAAATAAGACTCACACTACAATTATGACTAGTCTAAAGCTAATTTGAAACTTGAAAAGTGACCAAAACAAGCTATGATCGAAAACTGCATTTGCGCCAAACATCCTTTTAGGGGTTCATTGTTGAGGTTTTCAATAGATAAACAATATTAGAAGCTAATACTCAGTGAAGAATTTGTAAGGCAGACCATAACTAAACTAGGTGAACAACATTAAACTTAGCAGTAAACATTACATAAAAAAAAATGAGTAGTTGCATCAGTAAGAACTTTAAACTTTCATTGCAAGGAATTAAAGAGTACAAAAGATTTTAAGAACCAAAGATACTGAAAACTAAAACTAAAAACCTGAATTGACTTCACTGAAAAAAAAACTAGTTTCGACTACTAAGAACCCAATACAAGACTTAGAAAACTAATACAAGACTATTAAAAAAAAACTAAATACGAGACTGCCCCTCATGGGCTACAACATCCTCAATTTATATTCCACTCAATCTAGGGTCTTGTCTTCATTTCTTCTCTTTGTGTTGTCTTCTTGTGTTTCTTTAGGTTGAATCCCAGCCCTTTGATTTATCTTCCAAGTAATCACAGCCCTTGACTTGATTTTTGGCGCCCAATTGATGGATGTGGATTGATGACATGGAGGTGTTAGGTAGGGTTTGTGAGGAGGGGGAAAGGATAGTGGGATTGGGGTTGGTGTTTGAGGGTGATGGGAGGATGGTGATGGTTTGGAGGGTTATAGGTTCACGGGGTGGAGATAAGATGGGTGAAAGTGATGGTGTTATTTTTTTTATTTTCGTTTGACTGAAGGTGGGAGATGGTGTACGTTAGTTGTGTAGGGTTAGGGTTTAGTTTCTGGGGAGAATGTTTATTAAACGTAAAAGAGGGGGTGGCATGGTGATGGGCTTTGGTGCAATTTGGGCCATTTGGTGTTTTTTGGGGTGTAAAAATGGTGGTGGGCTGCTAATTGTAGATTGGACACAAATGTTGGTCCGTTTGGTATGATTTATAGAAACACCACAAGGATCAATCATATAAGTTCCTGATTTTTAGGGACCATTCCTGCCAATGTATCAATTTTAATTCAAGTGACTTTCTTAGCCATGTTTCAATTTCCAAAGGATCATTTTAATTTCCAACATTAAGTACCCGAGGACCAAAATTGCCAATCTTTGAAACATGAGGGACCAAAGATGTAAACTTGTACACTTTTGAAAGATTTTAACCCAAAGATCATTTTTGGTAACTTTTGATTTTTAAAGAGCAAGGGTTGACTTTTCTTTGAAATGATTGACCAGGGACTAGTTTTGTAAAACTTTGAAAGTTGGGGGACTGAAACTGCCAAATATGCAAATTTTGTTCGTTTTTCGTTTGTTTTCACTCGTTTTGCATCAGAAACATATAAAATACGATCTTTGGGTTTTCCTTCGTATTTTGGTGCGTTTTTTAGTGTTTTTGATCGTTTTGCAGCTCAGATTTGACTAAAAATGATGAGTATTCACACACTCATCAATCCCCCACACTAAACTATTGCTAGTCCCTAGCAATATTTTTGAGAAAAATTAATGGATTTGAAGTCTCTTTACCAAAAGCCATCACTTCTGGAGTAGCCAGGTGTAAGAACTGTGGCACACCTGATAACCGTGTGATTTTGAGCAAACCACCAGCTTTCAACGGATTTGATTTGTCTTTACCAGAAGCCGTTTGCTCCTGGACTAGCCAACTCTTGATGGAACAGTCAACATCTTGGTGAGTTGATTACCAATTATGGATTTTCCACTGCCTTTACCACAAGCCATAATCTTGCGGGCTAGCCAACTCATTAGCTTTTGAGGATGATGGGGAGTTGAGGAACCATACAATTTTTGGAAAATTGCAAGCCATCAACGGGTTTGAGTTATCTTTACCAAGAGCCGTTTGCTCCTGGATTAGCCAATCCTTTAGTCGTTTAGACACGGCGGATTGATAACCACAAAAATTTTGAAACTTGAGTGAAAATTTTTTTAAAATTTTTGGCCAAAAACGGGGGTATTAGATAGTAAAATATGATAAAATTCGCTAGAATAGCGAAATACCCCCCCCCCCCCCCCCCCACACTTAGGATGAATATTGTCCTCAATATTCAAAGTCCCGGCTATTATGCCGACTCTTTGAACGTAAAAGGTTAACATTACAAGCTAAATGTGGAAACATCATTTTGTTTTTCACTTTATTGGTAACCACAGTAGGGGTAATTCCCCCACACTTAGGGTGAAAACCCTAAGTACATGCTACTGTTTTTGTTTACCGAGTCGCTAGCTTGACTCGACCCCGAATTCATTTGTCCTTGGGGAAGCATGATGTGGAAGAAACAATCTCAATCGGACTTTCATTCAAGATGTTTGGACAAACATTTGAAGCACGTGAAAGTTCCACACCGATGAGATAAGTACCCGGCTCAAAATAGTATAAACTATAAGCGGTGATGCCGGGGTCAAATATAATGTCTTCATTCCCGAAAGAATGAAGATCAGGAGAAGTCACCCGATAGGTGAAAAAGAGAAAGAAAGTCATGATAAACATCTTGACTAACTCATCATCAGGAGGAGGATTCATGGATGCATCATCATGAATCTCATCATTTAAGCTCATGTGATCAAGACATATCCCGGGTGTGTCTAGATCAAAGTAGAAGTTATCATACTCCGGTGGAGATATGATATGAGTGAGTTCACAAGAGAACTCATCGAAGGTAAATGAATCATATTCGGGATTGATGTGAGTGAGTTCACAGGAGAACTCATCGAAGGTAAATGATTCATAATCAGGGAGAGAGTTATGAGAATGAGAAGTGGTACTGCCACTAATCTTCTCTCCCATAGGATCAAACGTAAAGGCTTCAAACTCCGGAATAGGATCATCGGAGAAAATGTCACTATCCTTAATGGGGAAAGGAGATGAAATAGGTTTCTCTTTGAAAGCCTCAATTTTAAAGATGAGGTGACTGACATTTAATAATGCAGCACGAAGGGCTTCATTTTTGATTTCAATGTCAGTTTCATCATTCTCTTCTTCTAAGCTGACAAGCTCAGAAGGTAATCCATCCACATGACTGATGTTTCCAGAAGATAAAGAATTTTCATCAGTATGTGAGGTACTAAGCTCGATGTTGGGATTAGAATTTAAAAGGTTTTCAATTTCTCCCAAATCGGCTTCGAAATCAAACAGATCATCATCACTTCCCAATGGAAGTGGACTGATGTGAGTAAGTTCGTCTGTGAACTCCTCAAGGAGAAGGTCAACATTAGAGCGAGGCAATGATGCCTCTACATACTCAACTTCTCCATAAGATGTACAATCATCATCAAAGTCGGAGAAAGTTTCAAAATGATCTTTTGGATTTTCAGGAAGGGAAGGTGAATCACACATATGATCAAAAGTTCCCTGTGACTCTCCTGGGATTGGGACAAGGTTCTCAACACTAGACTTTATGAATTCGTCCGATTCCGTTTCAGGAACAGTGCTAAGATGCTCATCCCCCATGTTTAGAGAGTGAGTGTGAACTTCGGGTGTGATATCAATAGGCTGAGGGAGTTGAGAGGAGTTAGCATTCATGGATTGTACAAGTTCCATTTGATCTTCTGCTAGTAATTTCTCCGTCACATTATTTTCTCCCTGATTTTTTACGGAAGGAACCACAACTGATGAATCTGATGAGCCTTGACGAATATCAAGGGTATCTTCATCATCACTATTATTGTTATCATTGTCATCGTCATCGTAGATGATAGTTTAACGCATTCGAAGTCTTACTCTAGCTGCTTCTTCAGCTTCTTCGGCTAGTATTTCTTTGTAAGACTTCGGACGAGGTTCTTCCGGAGCAGGTTTGTTAACCAAATCCTCAAGAGTATTTAAGACGTTTTTCAAAAGTTCTTGAGGAAATGGTTGAGGTTGTGTTTCAAAAGTTTGGTATTGTGGAGGTTGATCGTGATAATTATTGTCACAAGGAAAAAGATTCGTAGTGTGACAATCGGTGCTAAAATGTGGACCTCCACAATACTCACAACCGTATTGTTGTGAAGTTGGTGCATTTTGAAACGATTCAGCATTGAAATTTTGATAACACGGATTATGCTCGTATGAAATGAAATTGTTTTGTGGCTCATTGCAAAAGCTCGAATTAGAATCGTAAGCGAATGAATTACTCGAACCACAAAACAAACAACTTCCGTTTTGAATATCATTACCACATCGTTCACACGTGCACCAACGACATGGTAGACCGAAAAGTGGCTCACCACAACCGACGCAAGGAATGAACGATTGCCTTAGAGAAGGAATCGGGTCATTCAAAGAATAAACAAAATAATTCGAATGATTATCAAGTCTCGAAGAACATTTTGAAAAATTCGGAGGTGGGACAAGTGGGATGCTCTGAGAGCTAGGAATTTCTACCACTTCCGTTATGGTCCCCGGTTTTTGTTCTTGATAAACGTGATGATCAGGCAAGTCGTTTATTTTAGTCACCGTTTTAAGCTCAGTACGTTTACTTGATAAACTTCGAATCGTAAATTGTGAGAGTTGTGGATCGACTCTTGACGGTTTGCCATTCATAGTTCGTATTTCGGGATGTGAGGGGAAGTCGGAAGAATTTTGAGAATCATTGAAAGCATTCGGATTTGCTTTGCACCATTTACAAAATCCGTCTCTAATATCACTTCCACACCGCTCACACCCACACTTGTAACAACGAAGATCGTCATCCACCGGACTTTTACAATGAAAACAGTGATAGTCGAGTGATGACATAAGAATTAAACATTAACGAGGGATAAGAAGGAGAATTAAACCGTAGGAGACGAAGATTATTTTTGGGTTTTTCGAAAAGCACAACAATTAAAACAAGACCAACTCATAAAGACAGGGGAACTTAAACCAATAATCACAAACGCAAGGTTAACTTCTAAAGAAAAACGCACAAAGGAGCGGGAGAGAAGAATGGATCTCTCACTGGGCGAAGTTCGTTGGATCGCCACATACCTTTTCGACTCCTCATAAAGTATGTTTCTCATTTAAAAGTTTTCCAAAACGCAAGTGATACAAAGGCAAGTTTTGATCTTTTGTTTGGGAACTTATTATGGCCACACCCCCAGTTGGTAGGTGTTCTGCCTTGGTTTGCGGTGGTAAGATTTTAATGTTGTAATTATTAAACAATGAAACGGGAAAATCTTTTTGTGTTTTTCTTTATCTTATATAGATATAATACATATACTAGAAACAAAAGAAAAATATTTTTGGTTTTTTATACGTTTTATAAAAGCGTAACTTCTTGCGAAGGTTCTGCAAGACTACTCGTCTAAACCTTATCGAGACTTTCGACACACAGCCTTCCCGGCAGCGGCGCCATTTGATTCGTTGTGTTTTGGTGTATGCAAACAACAATTTATCAAAATATCAACAAACGTGAGGTCTAAGTTCTCGTGAGAAAACTAGACGTGAAGTAATACGAGTAAACCGTTTAGGAAAACGATTACCTCGCAAAACTTGTGAAAGTGATATTCAAATTGTGAGACCGGGAAGTGATTTCCTGGGTCGTACCCCAACGAGGTGCGAATGGAAAGCTTCGAATAATATTGGGATTAAAATCTTGTATGATTGGAAAGGTTATTTGGTTTTGTGATACGTTAAATTAACGAAATTGAAAATTAACGAACGAAAGTGAAAATAATTAACCTAAGGCAACTAACAAACTAGGAAAAACCTAAAACAGTACAGGAAAACATAATAAGGTATCGGGAATCCTAAAATGTTAACTAAATCAGAAACGCAACTTTAAATTAAAAAATTACGCGAGTGCACAATATAAAACGTGAATTTTGAGTTAGAAAGGTCCTACGGGTTTACGAATAATTTTCTAACGCACTAAAAGACAAAAGAATTTTTTAGGAAAAAGAAATTTATTTTTTTTAACAAAAACTCTATTTATTTAGAATTAAATACTAATTTACACTAATTAAATTCTAATAAATATTAAAACTTTTCTAAAAATTCTGAAATTTTTTTGGTAATTAAATAAACTTAAAAATAACCTGGGAAAAATAAAATTTTGAAATAAGCAGTCAGAAATGAGCAACAATAAGCAATACAAAAGCTGAAATAAAATAAGCTAATAAAATTTATCTAATTTAAATTAAAACTAAAAGGAAAGATATACAAGAAAGGTTCCTAGCTCAGATGGTTAGGGGGCTGTGAGTGTGATCTGTGAGACCCAGGTTCGAATCCTTGGTTTGGCACTTTCTAATATTTATTTATTTTTATTTTATTTTTATTTTTCTCTTTTTGAAATCAGTAGACAACAACAATTTCACCACAAGGAATTTTTCTTAACGAGAGCAGTGAAACAAGTAATAAAGAGAACAAGCATCTAGGGCTGAGCATCGCATGTTCAAAACCGAACCGGACCGACGAACCGGACCGAACCGACAAGAACCGAACCGGACCGACGGCCCGTCGGTTAGGTTTCGGTTACGGTTTTTATTGAATTTCGGTTTCGGGTCGGTTCGGTTCGGCCCGGTTCGGCCCAAAACCGACAAAAACATGCCAAAATACACATGGACCGACAAACCCGAACCGAACCGACGGCCCGTCGGTTCGGTTTCGGTTCCGGTTTTTTGTGAAATTCGGTTCTCGGTTTTTTTGGGTCGGTTCGGTTCGGGTCGGTTCCGAACCTGTGCTCAGCCCTACAAGCATCATTGTCAAACAAACCAAATAAGCTTAGATGGGCAAACTAACTGCCACAATTCTATTGGTAAGCAATAATAACAACAACTAGATCCTAATAAACACTTTTAACCAAAAATCATAACCACAACACCATAGTAGCAGCTGTCTCATAGTGCCCAAAAGATGGCATCTAATAAGCACTAAAATAAACTTAAACACAAACTACCAGCTAAAAAGAAATAAGCTGAGCAATACTAGAATTATTCTAATGAGCAAACAACTAGCCAAGACAAGCACAAGAGCAAGAATTAAAGGCAACACAGATCATCCTGACCACATGCTACTGAGGTCAGATTCATAACATTAATCAAACAACCTATGATTAAGCTAACACACATTAAACAAGCTCGGCCCATACTGGGTCAGAAATGGGTGAGTTAAGGGAACGAATTGACTGTCTAAACGAGCTACCAACTGAAAATCAAGCTGAAATACCTAAACTTTGCACTACTAGCTTCTTACAAAACCAAGAATTCACCACCCATAACACCTAAAGCTATGGTATTAATGATGGTGAAGAGGAACGGTTGGGACAGGGGGCTGCTGAATGCAGCAGGCCAAATGGGGCAAAAAAAAGCCATCTCAAGGTTGCTAATAAGCTAATACAAATAAGCTCATACAGTCACAGATCATGCAAGTTCTACAACTACTGAAACCTAACAATTTAGCTAACCAGAAGCTTATTTGAGGCAGTTTTGGGAGCTTAAGAGAAGCAGGTATGCAGGGGGAAACTTAAAGTTCAAAAGATGTTGATCAAACAAACTCTAAACTCAAGAGTACGCTTAATAATGAAAGGTATATACTAGACACTAATAAGGGAACCAACAATAAATCCTAACTCTACAGCTAAGGTTTTAAACACGTTGTTAAACATAACATCAACTACTCAAGCTTACACTAATATGATGTAAATAAGACTCACACTACAATTATGACTAGTCTAAAGCTAATTTGAAACTTGAAAAGTGACCAAAACAAGCTATGATCGAAAACTGCATTTGCGCCAAACATCCTTTTAGGGGTTCATTGTTGAGGTTTTCAATAGATAAACAATATTAGAAGCTAAGACTCAGTGAAGAATTTGTAAGGCAGACCATAACTAAACTAGGTGAACAACATTAAACTTAGCAGTAAACATTACATAAAAAAAAATGAGTAGTTGCATCAGTAAGAACTTTAAACTTTCATTGCAAGGAATTAAAGAGTACAAAAGATTTTAAGAACCAAAGATACTGAAAACTAAAACTAAAAACCTGAATTGACTTCACTGAAAAAAAAACTAGTTTCGACTACTAAGAACCCAATACAAGACTTAGAAAACTAATACAAGACTATTAAAAAAAAACTAAATACGAGACTGCCCCTCATGGGCTACAACATCCTCAATTTATATTCCACTCAATCTAGGGTCTTGTCTTCATTTCTTCTCTTTGTGTTGTCTTCTTGTGTTTCTTTAGGTTGAATCCCAGCCCTTTGATTTATCTTCCAAGTAATCACAGCCCTTGACTTGATTTTTGGCGCCCAATTGATGGATGTGGATTGATGACATGGAGGTGTTAGGTAGGGTTTGTGAGGAGGGGGAAAGGATAGTGGGATTGGGGTTGGTGTTTGAGGGTGATGGGAGGATGGTGATGGTTTGGAGGGTTATAGGTTCACGGGGTGGAGATAAGATGGGTGAAAGTGATGGTGTTATTTTTTTTATTTTCGTTTGACTGAAGGTGGGAGATGGTGTACGTTAGTTGTGTAGGGTTAGGGTTTAGTTTCTGGGGAGAATGTTTATTAAACGTAAAAGAGGGGGTGGCATGGTGATGGGCTTTGGTGCAATTTGGGCCATTTGGTGTTTTTTGGGGTGTAAAAATGGTGGTGGGCTGCTAATTGTAGATTGGACACAAATGTTGGTCCGTTTGGTATGATTTATAGAAACACCACAAGGATCAATCATATAAGTTCCTGATTTTTAGGGACCATTCCTGCCAATGTATCAATTTTAATTCAAGTGACTTTCTTAGCCATGTTTCAATTTCCAAAGGATCATTTTAATTTCCAACATTAAGTACCCGAGGACCAAAATTGCCAATCTTTGAAACATGAGGGACCAAAGATGTAAACTTGTACACTTTTGAAAGATTTTAACCCAAAGATCATTTTTGGTAACTTTTGATTTTTAAAGAGCAAGGGTTGACTTTTCTTTGAAATGATTGACCAGGGACTAGTTTTGTAAAACTTTGAAAGTTGGGGGACTGAAACTGCCAAATATGCAAATTTTGTTCGTTTTTCGTTTGTTTTCACTCGTTTTGCATCAGAAACATATAAAATACGATCTTTGGGTTTTCCTTCGTATTTTGGTGCGTTTTTTAGTGTTTTTGATCGTTTTGCAGCTCAGATTTGACTAAAAATGATGAGTATTCACACACTCATCAATCCCCCACACTAAACTATTGCTAGTCCCTAGCAATATTTTTGAGAAAAATTAATGGATTTGAAGTCTCTTTAACAAAAGCCATCACTTCTGGAGTAGCCAGGTGTAAGAACTGTGGCACACCTGATAACCGTGTGATTTTGAGCAAACCACCAGCTTTCAACGGATTTGATTTGTCTTTACCAGAAGCCGTTTGCTCCTGGACTAGCCAACTCTTGATGGAACAGTCAACATCTTGGTGAGTTGATTACCAATTATGGATTTTCCACTGCCTTTACCACAAGCCATAATCTTGCGGGCTAGCCAACTCATTAGCTTTTGAAGATGATGGGGAGTTGAGGAACCATACAATTTTTGGAAAATTGCAAGCCATCAACGGGTTTGAGTTATCTTTACCAAGAGCCGTTTGCTCCTGGATTAG
Source organism: Artemisia argyi (assembly GCA_030686995.1). NCBI lineage: Eukaryota > Viridiplantae > Streptophyta > Magnoliopsida > Asterales > Asteraceae > Artemisia > Artemisia argyi. The sequence goes on from CM060687.1 coordinate 94,818,131, forward strand.
CCAATCCTTTAGTCGTTTAGACACGGCGGATTGATAACCACAAAAATTTTGAAACTTGAGTGAAATTTTTTTTAAAATTTTTGGCCAAAAACGGGGGTATTAGATAGTAAAATGTGATAAAATTCGCTAGAATAGCGAAATACCCCCCACACTTAGGATGAATATTGTCCTCAATATTCAAAGTCCCGGCTATTATGCCGACTCTTTGAACGTAAAAGGTTAACATTACAAGCTAAATGTGGAAACATCATTTTGTTTTTCACTTTATTGGTAACCACAGTAGGGGTAATTCCTCCACACTTAGGGTGAAAAACCTAAGTACATGCTACTGTTTTTGTTTACCGAGTCACTAGCTTGACTCGACCCCGAATTCATTTGTCCTTGGGGAAGAATGATGTGGAAGAAACAATCTCAATCGGACTTTCATTCAAGATGTTTGGACAAACATTTGAAGCACGTGAAAGTTCCACACCGATGAGATAAGTACCCGGCTCAAAATAGTATAAACTATAAGCGGTGATGCCGGGGTCAAATATAATGTCTTCATTCCCGAAAGAATGAAGATCAGGAGAAGTCACCCGATAGGTGAAAAAGAGAAAGAAAGTCATGATAAACATCTTGACTAACTCATCATCAGGAGGAGGATTCATGGATGCATCATCATGAATCTCATCATTTAAGCTCCTGTGATCAAGACATATCCCGGGTGTGTCTAGATCAAAGTAGAAGTTATCATACTCCGGTGGAGATATGATATGAGTGAGTTCACAAGAGAACTCATCGAAGGTAAATGAATCATATTCGGGATTGATGTGAGTGAGTTCACAGGAGAACTCATCGAAGGTAAATGATTCATAATCAGGGAGAGAGTTATGAGAATGAGAAGTGGTACTGCCACTAATCTTCTCTCCCATAGGATCAAACGTAAAGGCTTCAAACTCCGGAATAGGATCATCGGAGAAAATGTCACTATCCTTAATGGGGAAAGGAGATGAAATAGGTTTCTCTTTGAAAGCCTCAATTTTAGAGATGAGGTGACTGACATTTAATAATGTAGCACGAAGGGCTTCATTTTTGATTTCAATGTCAGTTTCATCATTCTCTTCTTCTAAGCTGACAAGCTCAGAAGGTAATCCATCCACATGACTGATGTTTCCAGAAGATAAAGAATTTTCATCAGTATGTGAGGTACTAAGCTCGATGTTGGGATTAGAATTTAAAAGGTTTTCAATTTCTCCCAAATCGGCTTCGAAATCAAACAGATCATCATCACTTCCCAATGGAAGTGGACTGATGTGAGTAAGTTCGTCTGTGAACTCCTCAAGGAGAAGGTCAACATTAGAGCGAGGCAATGATGCCTCTACATACTCAACTTCTCCATAAGATGTACAATCATCATCAAAGTCGGAGAAAGTTTCAAAATGATCTTTAGGATTTTCAGGAGGGGAAGGTGAATCACACATATGATCAAAAGTTCCCTGTGACTCTCCTGGGATTGGGACAAGGTTCTCAACACTAGACTTTATGAATTCGTCCGATTCCGTTTCAGGAACAGTGCTAAGATGCTCATCCCCCATGTTTAGAGAGTGAGTGTGAACTTCGGGTGTGATATCAATAGGCTGAAGGAGTTGAGAGGAGCTAGCATTCATGGATTGTACAAGTTCCATTTGATCTTCTGCTAGTAATTTCTCCGTCACATTATTTTCTCCCTGATTTTTTACGGAAGGAACCACAACTGATGAATCTGATGAGCCTTGACGAATATCAAGGGTATCTTCATCATCACTATTATTGTTGTCATCGTCATCGTCATCGTAGATGATAGTTTTACGCATTCGAAGTCTTACTCTAGCTGCTTCTTCAGCTTCTTCGGCTAGTATTTCTTTGTAAGACTTCGGACGAGGTTCTTCCGGAGCAGGTTTGTTAACCAAATCCTCAAGAGTATTTAAGACGTTTTGCAAAAGTTCTTGAGGAAATGGTTGAGGTTGTGTTTCAAAAGTTTGGTATTGTGGAGGTTGATCGTGATAATTATTGTCACAAGGAAAAAGATTCGTAGTGTGACAATCGGTGCTAAAATGTGGACCTCCACAATACTCACAACCGTATTGTTGTGAAGTTGGTGCATTTTGAAACGATTCGGCATTGAAATTTTGATAACACAAATTATGCTCGTATGAAATGAAATTGTTTTGTGGCTCATTGCAAAAGCTCAAATTAGAATCGTAAGCGAATGAATTACTCGAACCACAAAACAAACAACTTCCATTTTGAATATCATTACCACATTGTTCACACGTGCACCAACGACATGGTGGACCGAAAAGTGGCTCACCACAACCAACGCAAAGAATGAACGATTGCCTTAGAGAAGGAATCGGGTCATTCAAAGAATCAACAAAATAATTCGAATGATTATCAAGTCTCGAAGAACATTTTGAAAAATTCGGAGGTGGGACAAGTGGTATGCTCTGAGAGCTAGGAATTTCTACCACTTCCGTTATGGTCCCCGGTTTTTGTTCTTGATAAACGTGATGATCAGGCAAGTCGTTTATTTTAGTCACCGTTTTAAGCTCAGTACGTTTACTTGATAAACTTCGAATCGTAAATTGTGAGAGTTGTGGATCGACTCTTGACGGTTTGCCATTCATAGTTCGTATTTCGGGATGTGAGGGGAAGTCGGAAGAATTTTGAGAATCATTGAAAGCATTCGGATTTGCTTTGCACCATTTACAAAATCCGTCTCTAATATCACTTCCACACCGCTCACACCCACACTTGTAACAACGAAGATCGTCATCCACCGGACTTTTACAATGAAAACAGTGATAGTCGAGTGATGACATAAGAATTAAACATTAACGAGGGATAAGAAGGAGAATTAAACCGTAGGAGACGAAGATTATTTTTGGGTTTTTCAAAAAGCACAACAATTAAAACAAGACCAACTCATAAAGACAGGGGAACTTAAACCAATAATCACAAACACAAGGTTAACTTCTAAAGAAAAACGCACAAAGGAGCGGGAGAGAAGAATGGATCTCTCACTGGGCGAAGTTCGTTGGATCGCCACATACCGTTTCGACTCCTCTTAAAGTGTGTTTCTCGTTTAAAAGTTTTCCAAAACGCAAGTGATACAAAGGCAAGTTTTGATCTTTTGTTTGGGAACTTATTATGGCCACACCCCCAGTTGGTAGGTGTTCTGCCTTGGTTTGCGGTGGTAAGATTTTAATGTTGTAATTATTAAACAATGAAACGGGAAAATCTTTTAATGTTTTTCTTTATCTTATATAGATATAATACATATACTAGAAACAAAAGAAAAATATTTTTGGTTTTTTATACGTTTTATAAAAGCGTAACTTCTTGCGAAGGTTCAACAAGACTAATCGTCTAAACCTTATCGAGACTTTCGACACACAGCCTTCCCGGCAGCGGCGCCATTTGATTCGTTGTGTTTTGGTGTGTGCAAACAACAATTTATCAAAATATCAACAAACGTGAGCTCTAAGTTCTCGTGAGAAAACTAGACGTGAAGTAATATGAGTAAACCGTTTAGGAAAACGATTACCTCGCAAAACTTGTGAAAGTGATATTCAAATTATGAGACCGGGAAGTGATTTCCTGGGTCGTACCCCAACGAGGTGTGAATGGAAAGCTTCGAATAAGATTGGGATTAAAATCTTGTATGATTGGAAAGGTTATTTGGTTTTGTGATACGTTAAATTAACGAAATTGAAAATTAACGAACGAAAGTGAAAATAATTAACCTAAGGCAATTAACAAACTAGGAAAAACCTAAAACACTACAGGAAAACATAATAAGGTATCGGGAATCCTAAAATGTTAACTAAATCAGAAACGCAACTTTAAATTAAAAAATTACGCGAGTGCGCAATATAAAACGTGAATTTTGAGTTAGAAAGGTCCTACGGGTTTACGAATAATTTTCTAACGCACTAAAAGACAAAAGAAATTTTTAGGAAAAAGAAATTTATTTTTTTTAACAAAAACTCTATTTATTTAGAATTAAATACTAATTTACACTAATTAAATTCTAATAAATATAAAAACTTTTCTAAAAATTCTGAAAATTTTTTGGTAATTAAATAAACTTAAAAATAACCTGGGAAAAATAAAATTTTGAAATAAGCAGTCAGAAATGAGCAGCAATAAGCAATATAAAAGCTGAAATAAAATAAGCTAATAAAATTTATCTAATTTAAATTAAAACTAAAAGGAAAGATATACAAGAAAGGTTCCTAGCTCAGATGGTTAGGGGGCTGTGAGTGTGATCTGTGAGACCCAGGTTCGAATCCTTGGTTTGGCACTTTCTAATATTTATTTATTTTTATTTTATTTTTCTTTTTCTCTCTTTGAAATCAGTAGACAACAACAATAACAACAATTTCACCACAAGGAATTTTTCTTAACGAGAGCAGTGAAACAAGTAATAAAGAGAACAAGCATCATTGTCAAACAAACCAAATAAGCTTAGATGGGCAAACTAACTGCCACAATTCTATTGATAAGCAATAATAACAACAACTAGATCCTAATAAACACTTTTAACCAAAAATCATAACCACAACACCATAGTAGCAGCAGTCTCACAGTGCCCAAAAGATGGCATCTAATAAGCACTAAAATAAACTTAAACACAAACTACCAGCTAAAAAGAAACAAGCTGAGCAATACTAGAATTATTCTAATGAGCAAACAACTAGCCAAGACAAGCACAAGAGCAAGAATTAAAGGCAACACAGATCATCCTGACCACATGCTACTGAGGTCAGATTCATAACATTAATCAAACAACCTATGATTAATCTAACACACATTGAATAAGCTCGGCCCATACTGGGTCAGAAATGGGTGAGTTAAGGGAACGAATTGACTGTCTAAACGAGCTACCAACTGAAAATCAAGCTGAAATACCTAAACTTTGCACTACTAGCTTCTTACAAAACCAAGAATTCACCACCCATAACACCTAAAGCTATGGTATTAATGATGGTGAAGAGGAACGGTTGGGACAGGGGGCTGCTGAATGCAGCAGGCCAAATGGGGCAAAAAAAAAAAGCCATCTCAAGGTTGCTAATAAGCTAATACAAATAAGCTCATACAGTCACAGATCATGCAAGTTCTACAACTACTGAAACCTAACAATTTAGCTAACCAGAAGCTTATTTGAGGCAGTTTTGGGAGCTTAAGAGAAGCAGGTATGCAGGGGGAAACTTAAAGTTCAAAAGATGTTGATCAAACAAACTCTAAACTCAAGAGTACGCTTAATAATGAAAGGTATATACTAGACACTAATAAGGGAACCAACAATAAATCCTAACTCTACAGCTAAGGTTTTAAACACGTTGTTAAACATAACATCAACTACTCAAGCTTACACTAATATGATGTAAATAAGACTCACACTACAATTATGACTAGTCTAAAGCTAATTTGAAACTTGAAAAGTGACCAAAACAAGCTATGATCGAAAACTGCATTTGCGCCAAACATCCTTTTAGGGGTTCATTGTTGAGGTTTTCAATAGATAAACAATATTAGAAGCTAAGACTCAGTGAAGAATTTGTAAGGCAGACCATAACTAAACTAGGTGAACAACATTAAACTTAGCAGTAAACATTACATAAAAAAAATGAGTAGTTGCATCAGTAAGAACTTTAAACTTTCATTGCAAGGAATTAAAGAGTACAAAAGATTTTAAGAACCAAAGATACTGAAAACTAAAACTAAAAACCTGAATTGACTTCACTGAAAAAAAAAACTAGTTTCGACTACTAAGAACCCAATACAAGACTTAGAAAATTAATACAAGACTATTAAAAAAAACTAAATACGAGACTGCCCCTCATGGGCTACAACATCCTCAATTTATATTCCACTCAATCTAGGGTCTTGTCTTCATTTCTTCTCTTTGTGTTGTCTTCTTGTGTTTCTTTAGGTTGAATCCCAGCCCTTTGATTTATCTTCCAAGTAATCACAGCCCTTGACTTGATTTTTGGCGCCCAATTGATGGATGTGGATTGATGACATGGAGGTGTTAGGTAGGGTTTGTGAGGAGGGGGAAAGGATAGTGGGATTGGGGTTGGTGTTTGAGGGTGATGGGAGGATGGTGATGGTTTGGAGGGTTATAGGTTCACGGGGTGGAGATAAGATGGGTGAAAGTGATGGTGTTATTTTTTTTATTTTCGTTTGACTGAAGGTGGGAGATGGTGTACGTTAGTTGTGTAGGGTTAGGGTTTAGTTTCTGGGGAGAATGTTTATTAAACGTAAAAGAGGGGGTGGCATGGTGATGGGCTTTGGTGCAATTTGGGCCATTTGGTGTTTTTTGGGGTGTAAAAATGGTGGTGGGCTGCTAATTGTAGATTGGACACAAATGTTGGTCCGTTTGGTATGATTTATAGAAACACCACAAGGATCAATCATATAAGTTCCTGATTTTTAGGGACCATTCCTGCCAATGTATCAATTTTAATTCAAGTGACTTTCTTAGCCATGTTTCAATTTCCAAAGGATCATTTTAATTTCCAACATTAAGTACCCGAGGACGAAAATTGCCAATCTTTGAAACATGAGGGACCAAAGATGTAAACTTGTACACTTTTGAAAGATTTTAACCCAAAGATCATTTTTGGTAACTTTTGATTTTTAAAGAGCAAGGGTTGACTTTTCTTTGAAATGATTGACCAGGGACTAGTTTTGTAAAACTTTGAAAGTTGGGGGACTGAAACTGCCAAATATGCAAATTTTGTTCATTTTTCAGTGTTTTCACTCGTTTTGCATCAGAAACATATAAAATACGATCTTTGGGATTTCCTTCGTATTTTGGTGCGTTTTTGAGTGTTTTTGATCGTTTTGCAGCTCAGATTTGACTAAAAATGATGAGTATTCACACACTCATCAGCTATCCCAAAGCTAACTTGAATACCTGCCGCGGTGAAAAGAAATGCGGCTGAGCTTTACAAGCTCAGTGAACAGATATAACAACAAAGTAATGTGAAATAGAAACGAATACAGAATGGTGTAATGGAAATAACTGAAATATAATCAAAGTAATTGAAACAGAAATAAAGGTAAAGGTTAAGGATAGTCATCTACCAAGAGCCCAGAAACAGATATCATATAATAAGCATAATAACACACCTTCATAAATATAAATATAGAGGGGAGACTGATATGTGGGAATCGCACCAGGCTTTACCTCTTAAGGGATCTTGAGAAGCTTACAACCCCCACCAGGCAGTGTACCTGATCGTTGTAGTATAGTATAGTGACAAGTACCGGGGGATTGATCGTTCAGCTAGGAATAGTGTCGCTAGGATTAGAAAACCTAAATACTAGTTCTAAAGGTGAAGGATGATTATTTTTGTATTTTTATATTTTTTTAGAAAGCAAATAAAAATCTCGGGTTTGAAGGATTTGGGTGGAATTAGTTGCTAGTCAACTAACCCAATACTAAAGATGCAATCAAAATAAAATACTAGAAATGAAAATAAACTAAATTATACTAAAGTTGTGAGCAATAAGTGGAGAAAATGTGTTTACTTAGATTTCACTACTCCCTAGACATCTTTTACACATTAATTACTTGTTATAGTTGCACGGATGACGGATTGTATTCCTTAAAATCATTCATGGGGTGGTGCACTTAACTCCCCAATTCTATGAGCTCTTATCTCCTCCTATGACATGCCCAGCACAACCATAGGGATTATAAACAGTGGCTCATGCATTAAATACAACCAATAAAGACCTAGTGCACATCGGTTCATGTTTCTTAAGACGTTCAAGCATGTTACCATTTGGAGATCTGTCAGTTTTCTTAAGCCTAACATAAAATTCATTCATCCAAAACTACTATAAACAAGTAATCAACATATAATCAACATCTAGGTTTCATTAGATCCAAGCAAACACAAGATAGATCTAGCCTAGCATGATGGAATTAAGACAAGAACAAGATATAGACAACCAACACATAGACATATTGATTGAATTAAAAGAATAGTTATCTCAATTACACATGAAAGGTATCAAGGGCTTAGAACCCTTGAAAAACCTGTAAAATTCGCACCAAGTTCGTACTTAGGGTTTCTCCAAAACTTCTCTTTTTTTTAATGTGAAAATTAGAAAACTATATATAGGAAATAGGGTCTGACGGCGTCAAGACCAAACTTGTGACGCCGTCACCTCGCCACCAAAACTCTTCTCGGACTGCCTTGATCTACTTTTGACGCTGTCATGTATTGTGCATTTCCAGGCCGTCATGCATTTTACTCTTGACGCCCTACTTCGTGACGCCGTCAAATCTGTACTGGATCGTCATGGAAATTTGCTCTTGACGCCGTCAAGGATTCCTTCTTGAAGCCATCACCTACTGTTCCCAGCAAGGAAAATTAAGAGTTTGGCATTTTCTTCACTTTTATGCTCCAAAAACGTCCGAATTGCTTCCTTTTCCAGATTTCACTCCCAAAGTACCTAAAATCACAAAAGGAACGATTTAGGGCAATATTTGATCAAATAAAGTCAAATCCGGGCTTAAATGACCCCCTAAAAGTGGTTCATTTTTCGCCTCATCATATACCCTTACACTTGAGATTTGCTTGTCCTCAAGCAAATGCGCTTTTATTCTACTCAAAAATACAAGTTAGGTGTCATTTAACACTAATATAAAAGTAATTACAACAAATAATCATTCCACTAAAGACCAATAGACAAGCACGGAGCTCATACACTAGCACCTCACAAATAGTGTTTAGATACTCACATCTCTCGGGTGTAATAAAGTATAAATTACAATATGGAAACGGAAGATATCTCTCACTACCTGTCATAGCAAAATAGATTACCATAGGCTTGGGAAATGATCAAACCTCCACCACATGGCGTAAGCACCTAGGATAAACTATCAAAGAGGTCTTTTAAAGGGTTGTAACGTTAGGTGTAGGGATATGAAATACTCGGTTTTGTTGGATAAATGAAGTTTTTATCCGTGGCGAGTTAACAATCTTGGTTAATTACATGTACAATATGGCGTTGCTAAGCCAAGACTAGACTCGACTTAAGCTAATAAATGAAAAATAAGAAAAACATAAAATAAACATAGAATGAAAAGGGATGGTAGTCCGTATGTTTTTTCTTTTCTTTTTCTATTTTTTTTTCTTTTTCTTGATTTTTCGATTTTTTTTTTTTTTTTTTTTTTTGCACACACTCTTACCCTACCATCAAAAATAATACATCATAGGGGATGAACATTCCCCTTACACTTGAATCTTCACATACTTTACAATAAACTAATCTAATGACTCGAATTAAGAAAATAAAAACACTTGGAGCACTTTTAAGATTAACGCACATACGGGGGTAATATATGATGTTCTTCCCCATTACTCCATAAAATAAGTACTTTACCCATGAGTCCCAATCGTCCCAAAACAATATGTACAAGGATATGACTCGACTTAGCAACCATGTAATCAATTAGATAGTTAACTTAGGGTTTAACAAATAACAATAATGCACTTAAGATGACCGCATACACGGAAGGCTAAGGCGATTTGGGTGTACATTTAAGTGGGGTGTAACAAATTCTTCCTTTAAGTAAAATGCTTAAAGTTAGAAACGAAAAGATAGGCTCGGAGGGGTGTACTAAGGGTTTCATGTACTAAAAATGAGTACAACGCTAAGGATGTGGGAAAAATTAGTTGACTTAACTAGCCAAGTAATATGACTTAAATGGTCAAGTAATTTATGATACGGGTTTAACACAAGGGTGATCCTAATGCCTCTTATCATGTAGTAAATCCTACTACACGAATGTAGTCTCACTAGCGGTCTCGGGATGCATCACTAATGCAAGTTCTAGAATCTAAATGCTACCGGTACACTCATAAGCACTAATAGTAAATGCTTTTCCTATCAATTCTAAAGGCGAACCTCACATATTTGGGTGGAAAATTTTTCTGAATATACGGTTATGTGCTAGTCATACAATCTCCTATCCATGAGACGCTTGCTATGGCTAAAGTTTCACTCCTAAATGTTGTAAAAAATTTTAAATTTGGCGCTAAAATTACACTAACAAGTATTTCTCATAGTTTTATTACACATCTACCATCAAACAGAACAAACTCAAGCGAAAGTGCACATGTAACGTATCATATTTTTACCCTCCCCTTACACTTAAGATGAACATTGTCCCCAATGTTCAAGTAAAGAATGTAAAAGTGAAAAAAGTAAAAAGAATGAAATCAAATACTCCCCTGATTCGCTCGGTATGGATAATAAGGTGACCAGGTTAAATCTTCCTCCAAGAAAATGAACAATCAAAGCTTCCCTTCCAGAATATAAATCATCTTCTTGTCATACATAACCTGTAAAACCTGAGAAAATAGACAAAACAACCTCGCGTAAAATCGGCGGCATCCTATATAAGTTACTAAATCCTAGAAAACAAGATAAGATATAATGCTTGTAGAATGAAGTTTGCAGATTTCCTGGAGATTATAAAACTTAATAATTCACAAAAACCATAAGACTCCGTTAGAAAAACAAAACTGGTAAAATTTCCAGATTTTTACACTTGACGCCGTCAGAAGTGACCTGCAGAAATTTTTATGTTAAGTTTCCGGAAAATTTCTGGAAAAACTTGGTCCTGCTTCCTGGAAAATCCTGCAAAACTTCATTATGACCCAATACAAGCATTTGACTCTAACAAATACGAATATACATGTTCATTTAATATTGTGGAGAATCATGATCGGTTTGTTTCTTAAAAACATATTTGGGGTTTCCCCTTACACTTATCTTTTGCAAAAATACTTTTAGGTGGAGTTAAGACTAGGCCAAAACAACAAAGTAAAGTATTTCCACTATTTAGTTTAGAAACATGATCTATCAACAATAAAAATAAAGCATGCATACGGAAGCAAATAACAAACAAACAAAAAAAATCACACAAAACATGGGTTGCCTCCCAAGAAGCGCTTTTCTTTATTTACGAGTCTTGTAGCTAGACTCAAGGTCATGTGTTACTACGTGACCTCGTCATCAAACGTCACATCCTCCTCACTAATCATTTCATTGTTATTTTCTTGATAATGTTTTACACGTTGTATATTAACAGTAAATTCCCTACCTTCATCGTCCAATAACACCACGGCTCCAGTTTTAGAGGAATTCTTCACCGTAAATGGTCCATACCATCTAGACTTAAGTTTTCCTGGAAATAATCTCAACCGAGAATTGTATAATAGGACCTTGTCTCCCTTTGAAAATTCTTTGGGTTTCTTAATTCTCTGGTCATGCCATCTTTTTGCTCTCTCTTTATATGTGATGGAAGATTCGTCGGCTTCTAACCTAAGCTCATCAAGCTCGTGTAATTGCAAGAACCTATTATTTCTAGCAATTGTGTAATCTAAGTTACATGTCTTAAGCGCCCAATAAGCCTTATGTTCTAATTCCACTGGTAAGTGACATGCCTTACCATATACCATGCGGAACGGGGTCGTTCCAATAGGTGTTTTGTAGGCGGTTTGGAATGCCCATAAGGCTTCGTCGAGTTTAAATGACCAGTCCTTCCTATTTTGACTAACCGTCTTTTCAAGTATTCTTTTAATAGCCCTATTGGTGTTTTCGACTTGGCCATTGGTTTGTGGATGATAGGCGGTGGAGAACCGATGGGGTACTCCATACCTCTTCATGACCTTTTCCATTTGTGCATTGCAAAAATGGGTCCCCCTATCACTGATGAGAGCTTTATGAATCCCGAATCTCGCGAAAAGCTTTTTCAGGAAATAAATAACTACTTTGGCGTCATTGGTCCTAAGGGCTTGTGCCTCAACCCATTTTGAAACATAGTCAATGGCGACTAATATGTATTCGTTCCCCCCTGAAGATGGAAAGGGTCCCATGAAGTCAATCACCCAAACATCGAAGACCTCACATACTTGTATAAAATTTTGAGGTGCTTCATCCCAATGTGATATGTTCCCGGCCCGTTGACATGCATCGCATGCTTGCACCATTTCTTTTACATAACGGAAAATTGTGGGCCAATAGAATCCCGCATCGAGAATCTTTCGGGCGGTAATGTTTATCCCATGATGCCCGCCAGAGGGACCAGAGTGACATTCCCTCATAATCTTCACTGCCTCACTTTCCGAAACACAGCGTCTTATAATTTGGTCAGGACACCTTCGGAATAAAAATGGTTCATCCCAGAAGTAGTATTTTAGCTGAGAAAAGAACCTTTTCCTTTCGTACCTAGTCAGGTGTTCAGGAACAAGTCTACTTGCGAGGTAATTAGCAAAATTGGCGTACCACGGCTCCGAATCAATCATTAACATGAGTTGTTCGTCAGGAAATGAATCCCTAATCTCACTTCTATCGTGCTCATCCAAGGGGTTTTCGAGACGAGATAGATGATCTGCGGCCAGATTTTCTGCCCCCCTCTTATCACGAATCTCAACATTGAACTCTTGTAGCAACAAGATCCACCGAATTAGTCGTGGCTTAGCATCCTGCTTCGCAAAAAGGTATCGAAGAGCCGAGTGATCAGTGAAGACGGCTGTTTTTGAAAGGACAAGATATTGTCGGAATTTGTCGAACGCAAACACTACGGCTAATAATTCTTTCTCGGTGGTGGAGTAATTCTCTTGAGCGGGATTCATGGTTTTGCTAGCGTAGTAAATGGGTTGGAAAAGCTTGTCACGCCGTTGGCCTAATACAGCCCCGACAGCGAAGTCGCTAGCGTCACACATGATTTCAAATGGTAACTCCCAGTTGGGTGTGATCATGATTGGAGCTTGTGTGAGTTCCTTTTTCAGGAGATCGAATGCATCCTTGCATTCTTGGGAAAAATCGAACGAAGCATCCTTCACAAGTAGTTGAGTCATTGGCCGAGCGATTTTGGAGAAGTCTTTGATGAATCTCCGATAAAAACCGGCATGCCCCAAGAAGCTGCGTATTGCTTTAACAGTCGTGGGGTATGGTAACTTAGATATAGCTTCAACTTTAGCTTGGTCCACCTCTATTCCGTTCCCTGAGATCTTATGCCCTAACACAATCCCTTCTTTTACCATGAAATGACACTTTTCCCAGTTTAGCACCAAGTTGGTTTCCTCACACCGTTTAAGCATCTTTTCTAGATTAGCAAGACAGCGGTCGAAAGAGTTCCCGAAGACCGAAAAGTCATCCATGAACACTTCCATGCTGTCTTCCATGAGTTCGTGAAAGATTGCGGTCATGCATCGCTGGAAAGTGGCGGGGGCATTACATAGCCCAAAAGGCATCCTTTTGTTGGCAAATGTTCCATAAGTGCAAGTAAACGTGGTCTTTTCTTGGTCCTCAGGTGCTATGGGAATTTGAAAATACCTAGAGAATCCATCCAAGAAGCAATAGTACTCGTGTCCAGACAATCTCTCTAACATCTGATCAATGAATGGCAAGGGAAAGTGGTCTTTCCTCGTGGCGTCATTGAGCTTTCGATAGTCAATGCATACCCGCCATCTAGTGACCGTTCTCTGGGGCACCATCTCACCCTTGTCGTTCTTTACTACAGTCATTCCACCCTTCTTAGGTACAACCTGCACAGGACTAACCCACGGGCTATCCGAGATCGGGTAAATCAATCCTGCATCCAGAAGTTTGATAACTTCTTTCTTTACTACTTCCTTAATGTTAGGGTTCACCCGCCTCTGGGGTTGCACGGTAGGTTTATAATCTTCTTCCATGAGAATCTTATGTGTGCAAAAAGTTGAGTCAATCCCCTTAATGTCGGCCACACTCCATGCGAGCACCCCTTTGTATTTATTTAGGACCTCTAAGAGTTTACCTTTTTGTTCATGTTCCAAGGAAGAGTTTATGATTACCGGCAGTTGGTCCTCCCCCTGAAGGAAGGCATACTCCAAATGGTTAGGAAGCTCTTTAAGATCTAACTCAGGAGGTTCGATAATAGAAGGTTTGAGCTTGGTTTTGGGCTTTCGGAACTCGAGATGCTCCGTTTCCTCTTGTCTGGGGTAGAAAGAGACTGCACCAACATCCTCCATCTTTTCTACCTCTAGCAAAGGCAGGAAACTCTCGTCCCGTAGCCAGCCTTCATCGATCTGTTCATCGACACAACTATCAATGACATCTGTGAGTTCATCAACTTCCCCGATGAAATAGAGCCGGTTGGCTACTTCGAGGGAGAGGTCCATAGAATCCTTAATGTCAAAGGTTGTGCTGTCGGTTCCCACTCGTAAAGTTAATTTGCCGTCATAAACATCAATGACTGCACAGGTTGGTTAGGTAGGGTTGATGGGGAAGGGGTCGTCAAGGGCGGTTGGTCGGGGGTCTTACCGCCGACATCCTCCTCCTTTTCGCCAGGTTTGTTTGGATCAAGGGTGATGGGGGACGAGCTTGGGTAAGGTGGGTCCTTGGTTGTTGTTCCAGCTCGAGTGGTTATCGCGAGCATGGGGTCTTTTTTGCTTACAGATGGCATTTCAAGGTTATCTAGGGCTGAGTTAAGCTTGTTGAAAAATTCTCCAATGTCATCCTGCTGCTCGTCGAAAAGCTCATTAAGACCTTTCATTTGCAAGCCTTTTTTGTGAGTGAAGTGACCAAGGTCATCTTCAAAAGTGCTCCTGATCTCGAATTTAGGGCCTTCCTCTCATTCTTTTCTCTTTACCAGATTTCCCCAGAGGGTGTAATCGTCATTTTGGTAAAAAGGCAAAAGGGAGGGATCAGCATAAATGTCCCCTCCTGATAAGCATGCATGTTTAGTTGTGGATGCTCCTCCGCATTCTTCTACCTCATGCGGGCCCCCACAGTAATCGCAGATTAAGTAAGGATTCGACAGTTGTTTAGGTAATTGCGATCCAGCTAGGTATTCCACTCTTTTGTGAATTTTTCTCAACCGATCTGAGGTGATTTCAGAAATGCTGACAGTCGACTCAGGTTCATCCCAAGTGTCATCCTGGTCTTGAGCATATTCTTCAATCCTATCACATCCTTCTTCGGCACTAAGATTGGCCAATCTCCCTTTTCTAGATTGGTTAATTCCGTTTCGATCGTTAGAGGAGATATTATCGTAGAAGATTTGGACCAAGAGCCAAAGCTCCCTGCCATGATGGGGGACTTGTCTTATTAAATCTTTGAATCTAATCCACGATTTATGGAAGGGTTCGTCCTTCCCTTTTCGGAAACGAAGGATCCTATCTCTAAACGCTGAGGTTTTTCCAGGTGGAAAGAACTTCTCATAGAACTTGGATATGAGTTGCTCCCATGTGAAAATAGATTCAGAAGGGAGTTTATCATACCATTCTTGGGCTTTTTCATATAAGGTGAAAGGAAAGAATCACAATCGGGACGTGTCTCTAGTAGCCCCATTCGTATGGAGGGTGTCTACTATTTTCAGGAAGTCTTTAATGTGTTGGATTGGATCTTCCTCATCTAAGCAAAACTTACACACACTTTGGACAAGCCAACCATCGTTTGCATGCAAAACCTCGTTGGTGTGTTCGTTTGGGTAGACAATGGCGTTTGAGAAGCCACGAGAGGTTGGGGAGGAGTAGTCCTTAAGGCGCTTAGGAATGGGGGTTGCGGGGGTACTCATCTCGTCGTTGGGTTGGGAGCTAGGGGTTGTGACATGATTTTCTGAATTTTCTTCAGAAAGGGGTGCATCAAAATCGATGGCAACGCTAGATGGTTCAGAAGTTGAGTGATATTGTCTCAATCTATGCATTTCTCTTTCGGGCTCCGCATAAGACAAGACAAGGTTTCTAGTGGAACTACGACTCCTAGTGATCCTAAGGTTAAAGGAATTGTCGTTTGCCATGATGGCAGGTGGTGAAGAGTTACGAACAAAGACACAAAGAAATAAGATAGACTAAAGAAACCTAAAAAAAATAAAATTAAAATCTCACTAGAAAGGAATCTAGCAAGTAGACCTAATAAAAAGAAATTCTAACCAAGACAATAACTATTCCCCGGCAGCGGCGCCAAAAACTTGATACGTGGGAATCGCACCAGGCTTTACCTCTCAAGGGATCTTGAGAAGCTTACAACCCCCACCAGGCAGTGTACCTGATCGTTGTAGTATAGTATAGTGACAAGTACCGGGGGATTGATCGTTCAGCTAGGAATAGTGTCGCTAGGATTAGAAAACCTAAATACTAGTTCTAAAGGTGAAGGATGATTATTTTTGTATTTTTATATTTTTTTAGAAAGCAAATAAAAATCTCGGGTTTGAAGGATTTGGGCGGAATTAGTTGCTAGTCAACTAACCCAATACTAAAGATGCAATCAAAATAAAATACTAGAAATGAAAATAAACTAAATTATACTAAAGTTGTGAGCAATAAGTGGAGAAAATGTGTTTACTTAGATTTCACTACTCCCTAGACATCTTTTACACGTTAATTACTTGTTATAGTTGCATGGATGACGGATTGTATTCCTTAATATCATTCATGGGGTGGCGCACTTAACTCCCCAATTCTATGAGCTCTTATCTCCTCCTATGCCATGCCCAGCACAACCATAGGGATTATAAACAGTGGCTCATGCATTAAATACAACCAATAAAGACCTAGTGCACATCGGTTCATGTTTCTTAAGACGTTCAAGCATGTTACCATTTGGAGATCTGCCAGTTTTCTTAAGCCTAACATAAAATTCATTCATTCAAAACTACTATAAACAAGTAATCAACACATAATCAACATCTAGGTTTCATTAGATCCAAGCAAACACAAGATAGATCTAGCCTAGCATGATGGAATTAAGACAAGAACAAGATATAGACAACCAACACATAGACATATTGATTGAATTAAAAGAATACTTATCTCAATTACACATGAAAGGAATCAAGGGCTTAGAACCCTTGAAAAACCTATAAAATTCGCACCAAGTTCGTACTTAGGGTTTCTCCAAAACTTCTCTTTTTTTTAATGTGAAAATTAGAAAACTATATATAGGAAATAGGGTCTGACGGCGTCAAGACCAAACTTGTGACGCCGTCACCTCGCCGCCAAAACTCTTCCAGGCCGTCATGCATTTTACTCTTGACGCCCTACTTCGTGACGCCGTCAAATCTGTACTGGATCGTCATGGAAATTTGCTCTTGACGCCGTCACCTACTGTTCCCAGCAAGGAAAATTAAGAGTTTGGCGTTTTCTTCACTTTTACGCTCCAAAAACGTCCGAATTGCTTCCTTTTCCAGATTTCACTCCCAAAGTACCTAAAATCACAAAAGGAAAGATTTAGGGCAATATTTGATCAAATAAAGTCAATTCCGGGCTTAAATGACCCCCTAAAAGTGGTTCATTTTTCGCCTCATCAGAGACCTCTCAGATAATCAGATAATAATGAGGGGTGTCCTCATATGGGTGGAGTAGCGAGCTCCCAGAAATGTGAAGGACGTGTATATCAGACACAGCCACATTCACTGGATAAATCGTATCATATCATATCAGAAACAGAAACAGATCTAGGATACATCCAGACGCCCCTACAGAAATCAGATTGGCCATAATATATCATATCATAAAGTGTGCACATAATATAACAGAAAGGGGACGTGGCAGAACAAAACTCTACTGCCCTAGAGTCATGTCAGAGGTGCATCTCTGACACGGACATGGAACCCCCATGCCTAGTGAAATAAATTTTGCTCGGGTGTCAAACTAGAATAGGCCATACAGAATATCATAAAATGATACAGACCTTAGGTCATAATAGTCAGATCAGAAATACATATCAGAAGTTCATATCATAAAGTCCAAATCAGAAGTCCAAATCAGGAGGTTAAATCAGAAAGTCCAAATCAGAAGGTTCAGATAAAACAAAGATTCATCACAGAAAAAGTTCAGAAAACAAAAGGGTTTCATAGCAATGGCATAGGGAACCCTAATAATGAAAGATAACAACTGAAAAGAGATCATGAGAAACCTTTACTGAAAAGGTTAGAATATATGTACCTTAGCAAAGCAATGAAATCACAGAAGGGAAGAGTTCACTTCTTCTTCAATATATTTATACCTAAATTAGAATTCATTTTATCATTAATAACTTTGTCTTAAATCTGATTCCTTCTTTTAGTTAACTTTCCATGTTTAGTAACATTCCAGAATTAGTAAGTCTTCATAAAGTGTAATTATAATATAGTGTAAGGTTTAAAATGTAAATATCATAAGTTTTAAATTTTATTCACTTTAATCCATAAGTTTCCCATATTTACAATTCTAACCCTTTAGTTTTAATAATGTTACAAATTAAACCTTTTAATTAAATAAATTACAAATTTATCCTTATAATATTCATATTTACACATTAACCATTAATTATCAGAATTTACACATTCACCCCGTAATATCATAATTATACTAAACAGCCCTTAACTTATATAATTTCCAAAACTAACCTCCTAATTTAATTAGCTACAAATCGAATTATATAACTACATAAATTACCCTTTAATCCTTTTAATTCTAAAATCTACACATAGCACCCTCATTTTATAATTTTCCCAACTCACCACAGGTTTTATACAACTTACCAAAATAACCCACATGTTTATAAAATTATAAAACATACCCTTTTACTTTTAAAATCAAATCGGTTAATACAAAACTTCATCAAACCCTAACCCTAAATTACCCAATCATTACCACATTAATTATAACCTTAAAAACATCATTAATGACCAGATTCCATAGCAAAACCCAAACCCTAACCCTAGTTTGATTTCCTTTCTTTTATTTTCCTTTTTTTCTAATTAAACCGATTACAAAAATAATTCCAAACAGAGTTTCTAGACTTCGAAAATTATAAGGATTATTGTACTGATGTTATATGACTTATAAAAGACCAGAATAAAATATATACTAAGCTCGTAAAAATCGCATAGCTGTTTTCATATTTATTGTTCGATTTAGGGATTTTAAGGTTATATAAATTCGTATGATCATATTAACATGCATTCTTCAATTATACTATTTTATACAGATGACATATGATATATATAAAGTGCCAAAAAAATACCAGAATAATTTTAGAATGCACGAATTGATCAAAATGAATTTTCACTATTGGCTAAACAGAACCGAACAAAGAATTCTCCAACCTTGGAAAGCTCAAACCACAATTGAAACCACTATTTTTTTGATGTTCTTTGATCTTGTATGAGTACAGGAAAAATACTATGGGACCTCAGAATGTTGGAATCGACTTGTGAGGGTTTTTAGGGATAGTCGGTGTGTTTTACAAATCGATTTAGGGATTCCAAAAAAATAAAATGTGCATATATCTATATATAGAGATAAAATATTTATCTTGGACTAGAAAATAATGTGATAGATCCAAATTTAAATAATGTATAAGTTTCCTAATTATTTAGGATTTGTTTTCTATTTTATATAAAATTATATATATATATATATATATATATATATATATATATATATATATATATATATATATATATATATATATATATATATATATAATTAACTAATAATAATTCAGTTCTTATAACATTTATACAGAATTTACTTTATTTTTATTTTTATAAAAGTGACATATTTAATCATACATAATTTACTTTGATCATATGTTGCCAACTTATAGATTTCTAGGCTTATTTGATATTACTTAATTGTTAATTCAAATTTTTAAATCTTAGGGGCATTTTGGTCATTTTGCATGTTCTAAAATTTGAGGTATTACAACTTGTTTGGTTAAATGAGCGAAGCTGGTGGAAGCAATTTCGCTCAACGCATCCGCTTGCTTATTTTGGCTCCGGGGGACCTGCCGTATTGAGAACGTCCTGAAGCTTTCTATCAAAGCCCTTGTTTTTTCCAAGTATTGAATCATGGCTTCTTCCTTGGCCGTGTACGAACCGTTGATCTGGTTTGCGACTAGCAGTGAGTCCACATTCGCGGCTAGGTCTTGTACCCCCATTTGCTTTGCTATCCTTAAACCTACTATTAGCGCTTCATATTCTGCTTCATTGTTTGATGTTTGGAATTCAAAACGAAGGGCGTATGTGAATTCCATACCCGTCGGATTTGTCAATATAAGCCTGGCCCTGGATCCTTCCTGACATGACGACCCATCAGTATACAAGTTCCATGGTTCCGCATAAGGTAGTTCTTCTATGGGTGAATTTGTTACTGCGGTCTCTTCTTCTAGCACTTCCGTGATGAAATCCGCCAAGACCTGCCCCTGATGGCTGTTCTTGGTCTGTAACTGATATCACGCTCTCCTAATTCTATTGCCCATTTCGTCATTCTGCCTGTCTTTTCTGTTTATGCCAGCACCTGTTTGATTGGTTGGTCGGTGATGACGACGATTAGATGTGCTTGGAAATACCTTCTTAGCCTTCTGGCCGCGTGGACCAGTGCTAAACTAGGACCAGTGCTAAAACTAGCTTCTCCATTGGGCTATAGTTTATCTCCGGGTTCTGCAGGGCACGACTGATGAAGTACACTGGCATTTGACACGCTCCCCTTTCTGCTAGTAGCACGGCACTGATAGCTTCTCTTGCCGCGGACAGGTACATTATTAGTTCTTCCTTTGGGCGAGGGGCGGTGAGAGTCGGGAGGTTGGCAATATGTCTCTTCATTTCTTCCAATCTGTTTTTGAAAAGCCATGTCGACCAATCTCTGATATGTGGCCCCTGCGTTTTTTAGACCAAATGGCATTTTTTGATAGCAGAATATTCCTTGGTTTATGTGGAAAGCGGTTTTCTCTTCATCTTTTGCGGCCATCTGGATCTGGTGATACCCTTTGTATGCGTCCAGGAAACATTTGAATGTATACCGCATAGTGATTCCACTTTCCAATCGATCTCCGGTAGAGGGTAGCAATCTTTGGGGTAGGCTTTGTTTAGGTCTTTGAAATCGACGCACATTCTCCAACTCCCATCGCTTTTTTTAACTAGGACCGGGTTTGATAACCAGTCGTGATAGTAGACCTCTTGCATGATACCGGCTTCAACCAACTTGGTCACGTCATCGTTAATGGCTTTGTTTCTTTCCGAGGCTTGTCCCTGTTTCTTCTGTCTTACCGGGGTGTATCCCTCCCGTACATTAAGCTTGTGTTCTGCAATGCTCCGCGGTACTCCAGTCATATTCGACGGCTTCCATGCGAAGATATCCAAATTGCTTCTGAGTAAGTGGCACAGGTCTTTTTTCCCTTGGGTAGTGAGGCATCCGCCTATGGTGATGGTCTGATCCGGAAATTTAGTGTGTATTGCCACCTTGATACCTTCTACTGCGGCTGCCTCAATGTCTTATTGCGGCTGTGGCTCTGCTACCATGCGACACTCGACGGGTATGAGTTTGTCGCTATGGAGTGTTACTATACCTCCCGATGTAGGGAACTTTATCATGCCGTGAGCTGTTGAAGGTATGATTTTTAGCAATCATATCCCCGGTCTGCCAATGATCCCATTGTACGAGGATGGAGATCGTACCACCATGAAATTCATCCATGTGCTTGCTGAATTCTCTTCGTCCCCCAGAGTTACTTCCTGCAAGATTTGACCTAGGGGCCATGATATTTCGCCGCTGAAACCAAATAGTGGGGTTGTGGAAGGGAACATCCTCTTTCTGACCTCTGGGCTTAAACAGTTAAAATAGTGCTCGTAGAGTACTTCTGACGCACTTCCATTGTCTACGTACATTCTATGGACGCGGTGGCCGCCTACATCTGCTTGTACTGGTGGGAAGGATATTTCTAGGTTTGGACCCTTTTGTGGTGGGACTTTTTGCTTTACATTTCTTTGCCAAGATTGGACCATAAATATGGCGGGGGCTTTGTCCTTGGTCGCGGTTTCTTTTTTACCGCCTTTGACCGTCCCACCTTTCTGACTGCCATTCTTGATTTCTTTTACCAAGTGTGCCAATTGGCCGGATCTCACTGCTTCCTCAATTTGCTTTTTTAGCTGAAAACATTCATCCGTGGTGTGTCCTCTTTCTCTGTGGAAATCGCAGTACTTGTCCTTGTTCCTTGACTCCGTCGGACATGCCATGGGAGGCGGGGCCGTGAACTTGACAGAGTTCATTGCTAAGATTTCCCTTGGTGTCTTGGTAAGAGGTGTGAATCGGTTAGCTCGCCTCCCGTCCTCCCTAGAGCATCCTTTAAATTCTGACTTTCGTTCAAATGTTTGGTTATTCTGGCTGACTTTGGACCCATTTTCTTGAGCTTTCCATGTGGAACGGTCTTGCGTCTTTTTTGATTGATTTGCCGCGAATGTGGTGCCGCGGAGGAAGGCTGTTGTTGCTTTCCACATTTCATCCACCGTTCGTGGAATTTTGTCATTGAGGCTTTTGATTAGCTCTGGATTGGTGATTCCGTGCATGAAGCCGAAGATTTTCATGCATTCTGGAGCCCCTTTCACGTGCATGCTTTCAGCTTTGAAATGTTCTACAAAAGCTCCGGTTGGTTCTCCTTCTCTTTGTTTGATGTGATGCAGCTCCACTGGGTCTTTTGCATACTTCTTTTGCTGGAGGAAGTAGGATAGAAAGCTTTTCTGCAAATCTTCGAAATTGTCAATGCTTTCTGCCGGTAATTCATCGAACCATACCCAGGCATGACCCATGAGGGTGGAGTTGAACATATGGCACCAAGTAGGCATAGCCCATCGTTCCACTTTGGCCGCAGTACAGAAATTCTTCAAATGGTCCTCCGGGTCACTTATCCCGTCATAAGTTTTGACGTTGGACGGCATTCAGGTTCTTTTAGGGAACTCGAAGCTTCTGATTCGATGTGTGAATGGATCGGTATCTTCGATATCGTACGGACGATAGAGATCATCCTCGTTATCTTTGTTGCTTCTGGATTTGGATTTCCAGTGTCTTCTATCATTGTCTTCATTGTCCGGAGATAACCGCTCTTTCTTTTTTCCGGGATCAGAGTATGCAGATCTGCCTCCGGCGCTTCGCTTCCTGGGATAGGGGGTGCTGCTGCAGGTTGGGCTGGGGCTTCTCTTTCTCCGCCCTTCTGGTCTCTCTCTGCTTTCTTCTCGCTGAAGGTATCCGGCCTCTGCTTTCCGTTCTCTTCTAGTTTGGCTTTTTCAGTTTAGCCTTGAGAACACGTCTGTTTTCCGGTTTCCTAGCCGTGACCAGATATCTCTGCTTCTCATGAACTTCTTCGGAAGTTTTTGTCTCTCCACTGCTGAGTCGGGAAATGACACTCCGGGAGTACGAGTGGTCAGAGGGTCCGGATTTGACGCTTGGGCTGGCTTGTCGCCTCGTTCTGACCTCTCTTCTGCCCAAGGATTTGGATCCGGAGTCTTGAGTTTGTTCCCGAGATCCTCTGTCTTTTCCTTCATCTCCATCGAAGTCAAGGCGTGTTTGCATTTGCCTTAACTTCTCTTGGTGAACCTTTTCAGCCATTAGGGGCAGCAACTGGTCGTAATGCTTGTCGCAAAACTCCCGTAACGCCGCGTCTGGTAATGGTTCGTTTGCTTCTTGGATTTTCTCTTTCCCCAAAGTGTTCCGTACTGCGGATTGCTCTTGTGTAGGAGTAGAGCCGCTTCGTTCCGGTTTACTCATGTTGGTTTGAGTATCTTTGGAAACGTAGTTAAGTTAACGAGTCACGATGCGGATGGCGCCACTTTTTAGTACAAAACTTGGACACAGCTCAAGACTTAGCTATGACTAACCCTTGAGAGAGCGAGTTTCAGATTATGAAGGACTTTGATAAAGCTGCTAAGAAAGAAGCACCGTTAGTCTCACCGCAGAAGAGGGACTTCCGCGGTCGGCCTCGGGTGTGAGAGTAAGTATAATATAGAGAGATAAAATATTTAAGTAAGTGTGAGAGAGAGAGAGTTCTGTGTTACCCAAAGGTGATAACTTTTACTCTTTATATAGGTGAGGCATGCTTGTCCTTCTCGACCGTTTATACGTATTTCTCGGAATTGTGCACCTCCCTTATTGTTTGGTTTATCCCATGAACATGTACCATCTGTACTTTTTGTCTCTGGGCAGCTATATGATAGCTGTCTGTACTGTTGGTCTAATCCGCGACCTAAGTTAGTCCGAATATAAGTCAATACCCACGGTCTGTTATGTTCGACCTAGTGGATTGGGTTATCCTTTGTCACGGAGTGTGTTCCGCGGTCGTATCTCAGGACCGCGGGGTGTCTTGAGGAAGTATTGTGATGTGGTTCCTTTGGGTAGGTCTCATTTGGGCGGTCATGGCCTATCGCTTTTGGGTCCGGGGGTATTATACGTGATCAAATACATTGGTGTTTAATGACAATTTTATAAAGATTTAACAAGTTTATACATAGTAGCGAAAAGTTTATAAGAAAAAAGTTTATGAAATCAAGATGTATGATGACTTTATACTAAAACTTGATCATAGTATAAGTCTAGTAATATAACGAGTTAATGTCTAAACCTATTCAACATTGTACTTTTATTTATTTATGTCATTTTTCCTTTTAATGTTTAACATTTTTTTATTGTAAAGCATATTATTCTTAAAACTTAATTTCATATTAAAAAAATAATAAAAAAAAAATAAAAAATTATGCATACACTGCAACGTTCATGCATAAAATTAAAAAGACGTAAAACTATTCAACCAATCCCCCCTTCTAGTTTACCACAATTGGCATTAGAGTTACGTTAAACAAGATTTTTAAAATAAATTGTATTTTAAAACTTGAAACGATCTATGGAATCTGAAAAATATTTAGAAGGGCAATCTATGCAAAGACCACCACTATTTGAAAGTGATGGTTTTCTTTATTGGAAAAATAGATTCGAAACTTATGTGAAATCAAAAGATATTGATATTTGGCATGTCATTACCTTTGGTGATTTTTCCCTATTCAATATAATTTCGAAACTGAAAAGGATGAAATTGTATCTTTTGAAAAACAAAATGATGATTTGAAAAAGAAACTAGCAAAAAATAATGAGGCTAAAAGGTTATTTATAATGCGTTACCACGCAAAGAATATGAAAGAATTTTTATGTGTAAAACCGCAAAAGAAATTTGGAATTCTTTACTAATCACTCACCAAGGTAATAGTCAAGTTAAATATAACAAAATAGATTTTCTTGTTCAACAATATGAACAATTTACGATTCTGGAAGAGGAATCAATTGATAATACTTTTGCTAGATTTAACACTATCATCAAAAGTTTTAAAGCACTTGATGAGAATTTTTCTAGTAAGAATTTTTTCAGGAAATTTCTTAGGGCTCTTCATCCAAAATGGCGAGCTAAAGTTACGGCGATTGAAGAATCGAAGAACTTGTCAACTCTTTAACTTGACGAGTTGATCGGCAACTTCAAAGTCTGCGAAGCAATAATAAAGAAAGACTCTGAGATGGTCAAAAGAAAAAGAGAGCTAAGAAAGTCAATTGCATTGAAAGCTAGGAAGGAATCTAGTGACGAGGATAGCTTAACCTCCGAAAGTGATGACGAAGAATATGCCATGGCCGTAAGAGACTTCAAGAAATTCTTCAAAAGGCGAGGAAGATTCGTTAGACAACCACATGATGAAAGAAAGGCATTTCAAAGATACAAAGATTACAAAAATAACAAGAGTGAAAGGAAGTGTTATAAATGCGGCGACCCAAATCATCTCATAGGAAAATGTCCAATGATTTCAAGGGATCAAAATCAAAAGGCGTTCGTTGGAGGAGCATGGAGTGATAGCGATGAAGATGAGAAAGAAATAACAAAGGACGAAAAATGTCTTATAGCCAAGGCATCCAATGAGGTACTTTCTGAAACCGAATACTTTAGTGATGAAAATCAATCATTAGATGAAAAAGACCTAGATAATGAATATAATAGGTTATGCAAATTAAGTCAAAAGGTTATAGCTAAAAATAAGTCACTAAAACATATTAATAATTTATTAGAAAATGAAGTACTCAAATTAAAAATTAAACTACAACATTTGGAAAAAGGAAAAGAAGTTTTTATATAATGTAAAACATGCTTAGAGGTCAAAAATGAAAACGAAAAACTTAAAGATGAAATTTTCAAACTTCACAAGTTTAAAAATAGTAGTAACTCACTTAAGAAAATAATAAGTGTTCAAGTAACTTCGGGAGATAAAACCGGTCTAGGATTCACCTCAACTAATGTTCTAACTAGTGAAAATAAAAATGTAAAGTATGAATGTGAATCTAGTAGACAAAAACCATTAGAGTCAAAACCTAAGTATATACTTATAAAAGATAGAAAAATACCTATTGCAAGTGATGAGGAAGTAAAAAGTTTTTATAAACCATCATTAAAAGCCAAAACCGGATTTTCTAAACCAAAACTAAGATCTAAAACTCCACCTCCAAATAGACCAAATAATCCTCATCCTCGGTCTAAAACCCCTCAACCTAGAAGAAATCAAGGTAGAAAAAACTTTTCTAATAATAGTCACCCAATGTGGAATTATCCACATCAACCAAGCTTTAACCCATGGGGAATACTTCCACCATACACGCGTCGTAGTCAAATGCAAACCATATTTGGTTCAAACAATTTTGGACCAATGAGACAATGGGGACCAAATGGCTAAGTTGTCATTCTTCGAATAAGTTGGAATCTCATCTACACATGACTTCTATAAGTCAACATGGTAACTTGATGTGCTTGAAGAAAATCCATTGAAGATTAAAAGGTACGCTTTTCTTTTATGTCCATCGCTATAATTTGCATGCTTAGATAAATGATTAGTTAGATTAATGCTTAGCTATACATATATATTGTTTGTAACTCTTATACATATATACGTATATAACAGCTTATATACTTATAACCTAGAAACATCATTAGCTGACTTTCCTTGGAATATAATGAAATTGTTCATTGTCGAACGAAATAGAAAATGGAAATCTTCTATATCCACTATTAGCAAACTCATGGTGATGAAGTGAAATGAGTTAAGTGGGTTAATCGTTAATATAGAAGTAGGATTAGATCCCTCGCGTAAGAAAACTATGGATGAAACAAGCTCTCGTAGACTATGGCATTACATTAGATAAGTGTGCAACAACAAAGGAGCTATAGATGTTAGGATATACCCCCATTAAACACTCTCGCATCAAACATATAGAATTACGTCATCACTCACTTATGATCATATGTTATGTAGAAAAGGATAGCGTGTGACAATAGGCTTAACGAATCCTCTTGAGCATGAGATCTTTGATAAACATCTTTTAAAATAATGATATTTGTTATCAAAAATCTAATATCTCTAAAAATATGCAAAAACCTCACATTTTAGAAAAAATAATTTTTCAAATGACTATCCCACTTTTCCAATAACATGCTTCACTATCAATATCCACAACTTTGTTTTGATCAAAATCAAAGATTGGGAAAATTTTCTTTACCTTTCATTAACATACTTTGAAGTAAAACCCAATCTATTCTATTCAAATCTACGTACAAACCTATTTCCAAACATATGAAATCTAATTTTCTAGGAAACACATGAAAACCAATTTTCTTGCATCATTGAATAAGGCTAAAAACGTTTCTTCAAATCATGCATGACAATCTCATATTTGTCATCTATACTTATGTACATGACGCTTCAAATCAAAACAAATCAAGAGGACCATGATTGGTCTATTTAGATTTTGTTTGTAACAAGTCTAGAAGTCCATGCTATCTTAAGTTCCCATTTATTGCACATAGACACAAATTAGGATCCATCAAATAGTTCATTAATCTTACCACCTACATATAATTATGAATATACTTGGTGTAGTTTATTGTTTCCTAGTCCATATATATTACTTTCTTGAAGAGTATGTTTGCATGCTAGATGAAATTACTTGATTGCTTAATCTCTTTAATTGACATGTTTTGCATAAATATCTATTACATGCATAATTGCCTCAAAGAGTTGGACTTGCTTGAAACTAAACCTGAAAACATAACCCTTTCTACAAATTTCTGCCAAAAACCCATTTATGGTAATCTGGGAACCACCAGATGGGCGGCCCCCTTAAATCATAAGGCGGCCCCCTTAATATTTAAGGGGACCGGCCATCTGATGATCGGGATTTCAGAAATTTTTCATTTTTTAGCCCACTTCATCCTATACTTCCCAACATTTACAAACACATTTTATTCCAATCCATCCAACAAATTTTATCCATCCTTAATCCCACCAATCCTACACTATCAACACACCCATTCCTCATAATCTCCACTCATCTCATCATGTCCTCTCCCACCAAACCAAAACCAAAAACCTCAAGGTTAGCTTAGATGACCGAGAAACCCGTTTGGAGAAGAAAGCCTAACATTCATAAAAAGCCCATCGAACCAAATGATGTTGTTAAACATAAAACACCAAATTCCTCCTATGTATCCGACTATACACTTAACCCTCAAGCTCACTCAAATGAACCCCTCCTCAATCCTCATAATGGTTAAGCATCTATCTATGCTCCCAACTACGTACCTGCATTTCATCCATATCCTGCAAACAATCCTTTTGTTGAAAAATCTCAACCTCCAAACAAAAATTAACATTACATCCCTAACACCTCACTCTCTTTCCCACCAACATTACATGTCAACAACAACAATATTCCTCCATCATCATCTTCCTTGAAAACCTTGAAGTTTTGTGAAGAACTTGACCAACTCCATGACCTTCGTGATCTTAATACTATGCACCTTGCACAACACAATTTGCATCACCCACCCTCTATACTCAAATTGATTACCTCACATCCTATTTCACCTACCAATGCACCATCCAAAAATATTCCATTGAACCTCTTTACAAACCTTACCACATTGGCCAAACATCCACCTTCATCCCAAACCACATATCTCAACCTCAAACTAACTTCAATGAAACCTACCACAGTCCCTATCAATTTGGTCAATCATCCAACTACACTTCTAACAACTTTACTTCCAACTACACACCCCACTCCATCCATTTCAAACAAAACACCCTCCACTCATGAAACACCCTTTTCTACCATACCTTAATCTTCATTCATCAATTATTACCCATAATAAAAAAATGTCTCCACCACCAAAAGAATTACCACCACTTCCCACCAACTCACATGCTACTCCTATGTTGAATATCTAACCATCCATCCCAAATAACAACCACACTCCACCATTATCACCTTCCTCCTAACACTTGAAGTTCATTGAAGAACTCAAGAAATCCCATGAGCTTAGTGCTCTTCTTGCCCTATACCTTGCACAAATCAACTTGGATCAACCTCCTTCATCACTCCACAACTCAAATCAAGTTGAAAACCATGTCCACAATTATCTTTGTTGAATCTTTCTCCAAAAACAAACCATTGCATGGAATGAGCACTTCACTTAGATTGAGTATCTTCTCACTAGATCTCATCCAACATCCTCACTTAAACAACATCCAAAACCTCAATCAACATCTTCTGCTCCTAACTCACCACCTCCAAACTCTCCACCACCAAACTCTCCAACATCCATGCACCCAAATATATACTTCTATTAATCCAACATCCTTATACTCACTCAACCACTTCCATTCCAAACACTCTACCATCAACCATCTAAGCATACTATATGCTTATGTTTCTTATTTTTCAAATAAAATCGTCCAAGCTTTCATGTCGCAAGCAAGTCCGATAGCTCTCTTTGGAAATTTAGGACCTTTTAATTGTTTTATGCTTCAAGCATACTAAATGTTGTTGCAATGATTATGTGTTTCACATAATCACTTTAAATTAACAAATGTATTGCTATGTGTTCTTTATATTTGCTTGCTATGCTTGTTGCTCTTATATTTCATCTTTTTTTGCTATGTATGCTTGTGCTTCTAATATTTTCTTGCAAGTATTCCATAGCTAGAACCCTTGGTGCCCTCGAACGAGGGGGAGCACACATCAAGGGGGAGCTTTCATCGCGACAAAATTCATTTATGAAACTTGTCGGCAAAAGCTTTTTGATTTTACAAAAAGGGGGAGAAGTGAATATAAACTCATTAAATACTTGTCCAAAAATAAATTTATGGTTTAATGAGTTAAATTTTATAATCATCAAAAAGGGGGAGATTGTTGATATAAATAATGCCTAAAAACATTATTAATATTTCTTGATATCTCTATGTTTTGATAATCACAAAATGTAAAATGATTAAACATAAACTTATTACATAAACAATTATTTAGGAGTAAATATCCAACTTAACCAATAAATCACTTAAGGTATGAATAAACAAAATGCCTAATGAATTTTATGATCAAAGGAATTTTTATTTTTACAAACCTTACATTTTTTTATAAAATGGGACAAACATTTTAAAACTTATACAAAATGTTTTTGTATTCATAAGAAATGTTTTATTCAAAATAAATATTTTAAATTCAAATTTTTACCAAAAAAATTGCTATATTCTTCAGGAAAAACCTTCCCCATAAAAGGACAAAAAATTCTGATTTTTTTTTTACTAGCCGGCCCCCTTAAAGTTACTAGGTGGTCCCCTTAATTATTAAGGGGACCGGCTAACTTTAAGGGGACCGGCCACGCTCCCTAACAGTATATATTTCGCTATAAATGTTGGCTCAAATCTGGCATTTTTCCAAACCTTTTTGCATGAAAACCTTCTGTCCAAATCTCTCTCAATCTTTCTAATAAATCCTTTGATCATATAATCATAAGCTTTTGTTTCCAAGTGATCCAAGCTTCAACCATTCAAGTGCAAAGAGAAGAATACTTCTATCAATCAAGACTAGAAGTATTACAACTTAGTTTCATCCTTCTATCTAAGTTGTTTGTATATTGTAATTTGTAAATCATTCATTAGCTTCTGTATAAGGTGTCCATATTGGTTAGTTAGATCTAGACATAGGAAATTAGAGTAGTTTGTAATTTGTGAAGTAGTGATTAGTTGTGAAGAAGAAATAGTGGTGTGAAGAATTAGAGCTAAGTAGTGTAGAAGAAGTAGTGGTGTGAAGAACTAGAGCTAAGTAGTGAAGAAGAAGAAGTAGTGGTGTGAAGAACTAGAGCTAAGTCGTGAAGAAGTAGAGGTGTGAAGATATAGAGCTAAGTCGTGAAGAAGTAGTAGTGTGAAGAAGTCGTGTATTGACTAGTGGTGTGAGATTGGTTCTAGCTACGATTAGGACTCGACATTTAGCTTAGTTTCGTTAATTGGTGTAAGCAAAAGTTGTGTAAGGTTTTCTCCACCATGAGGTAGCTTGTTGACATAGTGAAGAAAATTCTCGAGTAGGTGACACGGGGAGTGGAGTAGGGTAAGGAAGGTGTCCTTGTAGCCGAACCACTATAAATCCTTTGTCTCACGGTTTGATCTTTCCATCTCTAACTTATTCTTAGCTTACTCACTTATCTCTTATATATAGCTATAATTGTTTATATTATGCATGTGTTGATTTCACATACTTAGCTTACATCATTATTACTTTTCATACTTAGATATAGTTGTTCATATTGTTCAAGATTTGAGTTCACATAAGATCGAATCAAAGTTTTTAAAAGTAAACAATGTTTTAAAACTAAACTAAGTTTTCATAATAAAATTAAAAAGACGTAAAAGTAAAAGTAAAAGTTTCTATTCAACCCCCTTCTAGTTTACCACAATATGTTTTATATTTATCTTCTATAGCATTTGTCTAACAATTTTGTTTCTCTTGTGTTGCCATTTGTGCTATATTAGTCCCCCATATTATCCATACATTTCTACGTAAATTTTTGTCTACATACTTTTTAGTTCAACGGTATTCTAGTCTTTTGATAAGGATTTTAAAACTTTTATTAATGCACATACAAATTTATTGTATAAATCTCGTATCTATGAAGTTTTACATGTTTTTGAAACATTGATACATTTAATATATAAAATTTATTTATGTCACATTTTGCTACTTTTAAATTTAACAACTCGTAACCATATTGACATATTATAAAATTTACGCTATGTTACATATGTCGACAGAGAATTTGGGCCGAGGCCCATGAATATACAATCTAGATAAAGATGACATTTCATGAACCCTAAAATGCGGTTGTTAACAATTATGGCCGTTGGATCAATCTAATCATTTTAATCGAGATATCTTCTTACAATAAAAGGTTGATAAGGGCAAACACAATTTTGCAAGTCATAACAATGAAAACGAGAACGGCTTTAGATCCTCTTTTCGATAAAAAGATATCACTTCCAGATGAAATATCATGTTTTATCACGATCATTGTTCATAGTATTTCGATTGTTAGTTTATTTAATATAATCCATACGAAACATTATTCTTAACAAAAAGTTGTTTCTTTCATAAGTAATCTTACATATGTTGTTTCTTTGTTCAGATGGATTTTACTAACCCACAGGTGCTGGTTTTGCTGAATTTGCTTCAACTTCACAATCCAATTTATCAGGTAATTTGTTTATTTAATAATTTTTTATTATTTTTTTTTATTTATTTATTTATTTTTTTTTTTTTGTGAAATCAGACATTAAAAATAAGGGTGTTGCAAAAAAATTTACCCCTATAAATTCAACATTTCCATGTTTTTGTTTACTTAGTTTTAATTGTGTTACTCTTTAATATGACATCGTACATTTTTTTTTTCTTAACATTTTAATTAACTAAATGAAAATTAAATACATTAGAATATTTATAAAAAAATCTAATATTGATAATATTATTTATAATTTCGTG
Organism: Artemisia argyi; assembly: GCA_030686995.1. Taxonomy (NCBI): domain Eukaryota; kingdom Viridiplantae; phylum Streptophyta; class Magnoliopsida; order Asterales; family Asteraceae; genus Artemisia; species Artemisia argyi. The sequence goes on from CM060687.1 coordinate 94,850,815, forward strand.
CATATACAAATTTTGGGTATTACAATTAATCACATGCAAACACAAATTTTAGTTATCATAGTCAGTTTAATCTAATAATGACAATATTATTTATAAGTAACAAAAGAAATGAAAAAAAAAACATCTTGTTACTAAAATACAAATAAAACTCTATGTGGTATATATTAAATGGTAAACAGATGCCCACTGGGCATCAGTGGGCATCTTTTAAGATCCATCAAAATAAATATAAATTTTATGTTTATAAAATTGAAAATAACATATAGTCATAGTAAATTATAAGTTTAATTAATGTTTAGAGCATTAACTACACATTAAATGCATTTTTTACATGTTAAAAGGTACCCAAAGGGCACCATTAGCACGTCCTTACATTATTAAATTTTTGCATTTATAAAAACATATTGAGCCAATGGGAGGCTTGATGATGTATGTATTTACCAGTCTAGTCAGATTAGAAAATATACACATTAAATCCTCCGGGCTTGAATATCTCTAGACAAGCCCATTAGACAAAAGGATGAGCCAATGATAAAGCCCATCCCCCCCCCCCCCCATCTCTTGCCCTAATTCTCTTCTTATATATACTAGGAGGATGATAGAATTAGAGTAAGCTCGCATAGTCTCATATATTACCTTACATATAGTCTCCTTTGGTTCACTCACCAACCAACCATGCTGTCTACCTCTATTATCATCTATCACATATAGTCTCCTTTGGCTCACTCACCAACCAACCATGTCGATGTAAGTGTTACCTCGACTCTAGAAATATCATTCTTCTCACAGGGTTCTTACCAATCAAGGAAAACCGAACATCCGACCATCATCACTCGATATATACCAGTCTTCCAATTCATATGTATACACTAGCTAAAACTATCACACCCCTCTCGTATCCCAAGGTCGGTTCTCAAATGACTTACAACCGATAATGCCTTATTTGTGGTTTATAACCTTCATGCTCACACTCTAAAGTAATCTATAAATTTTTTGTAACCCAACTCTTTCACTCCATAGAAGAGGAACTAATTTACCACGTCCTACACAAAATATACGAGATATTATTAAACTTAAATAAACACGTTCAAAATAGTCCTTTGTATTGTAAGTAAAAAAGTTATGGTCAATCAAGTTAAGATAAATTTGACCTGAAAAGTGTCACGGCTTGGGGGTAGAGGCGTCAAGAAGACAAAAGTAGGGAGTCTGCACGATGATACCCTACGCACTTAAGAGAAATATGTGCCCCAACATTTAACTAGTAATTAAATACACATTTATGTTTTAAATGTGTTGTCTTTAATTTACTATTTAAATATTCATGTAAAAAATAAATGCTTAAGTTTTCACTATAAATTGTTAAAACATTTATGGTGCGTTTGGTATGATGTTATAGTAATCAGAGAATGGATTCATTTCCATTAGAAGTTTTTTGGTACCTAAACATTAAATGAACTTCATAAATCAATCTTAAAAACTAAATCCAGGCATGCATGGTGGGTTTCTTTCTGTCTAATCTCATGTGGATGACCTCTACTTTCTAATCCACCCTTTAATCAAACCTATGCCAATAGTGAATCTTTAAAGCAAACCAAACGCCCTCTTAAAAAATGAGGAAAGTAATATTTGATTGATTGACAGTGTAATAATATCGAAACCGCTATAACATAAAGTTTAATTCCATGTTAATAAATAATTCATCATCACCATCTGGCCTTAAATGAGTAGTGTGTGGCCCCAACTCACAAGTGACAAACAAAGAACTTGACTTAGGGTATCGTTGGCATAAGTAGCCGAAGCTAACATGCATAGCATATGTTATAAAAGTGAGTTTATTTATGCAGAGTAAGTGAATAACTTGGAAGCTGAATCTCAAAAGTATAACATGGCAAAAAATAACACACGGAGGAAATTTTTAAATACAAAATATTATATGATATTACTATGTCCGTAATAAAAATAGTAGAGTGGATCAGTTGGAAAACTCCTTGTCTCTTGACCTAGAGGTCAAGGGTTCGATCCTCACTTCCTACAAAATGTCGGGGGTCTTTTTCTACCTTAGGTAGAGCTGGAAGCAGCCTCTCTACCTTTGGTAGGGGTAAGGCTGTCTATATTTTCAACCTTCCCCATACACCGTAGAAAACCGTATTGAGAGTTACTTTACTTTTATGCTCTTGTATTTGGAATAAGGTAGTTTTGAGCTATATTAATTAAATTGATATGTCTTATAACCGTCTTCTTGCGTTCAATTAGGCGGAAAAATTCCCTGATAAAGAAGTTGACCCAATTCTGTACATGCTCAATAAAGAACCACCTATTGATGTCATACGTACATGGTCAGATCCACATTATGCATCACCAGAAGTTAGCTAAGGTAAGTTGTATTTGTTTCATCTTATATTCTTATGTCCAAAATAACGCTAATAATTCTTTTCAAACCAGGTGCCATGGGATTGGTTGTATATCTTGAATAAGGGATCTTAAATGGACATTTTTTTTATAGTGTTCTTAGCTCACATCATTGTTTCTTACTGTAACTCAATGTATTTCAGTACCTAAAAATGGCAATGTGTTTTGTTGCATCATCGGCATTGACAATTTTTTAGCATATATATTTAAGTCTCTGGTAATTTAATTTGCAGAGAATGAAGATCCTATATGATTTACCCTTTTGTCATGCATCAATGGCATCGGAACATCATTCATGGTAAGAATGAAAGTTTTCACGTTTAGTCTATTATATACTATAAATATTTTGGTACTTATTTTAAAGTTTAAATTTTGTGGCTAGGAAACGGCGTGATCCACCAGAAAATTCCACAAAAATGTTAAAAACTGCAATGACTGCAATATTTGGCATTGATTTGTTTGTGAAGCTATGTCTAATCCATAATTTTCATCCATAACTACCTTTTTGGAACTACATGTTTCCGGGTTTGTGATGAAGAGGGTAAATTTAGTTTTAGTTGAGCTAAATGACGAACCTGAAAAAATTCATAGTATTATGAATATTGAATAGGATGCTTCTGATGATAAGGAGGCTGCATATAATGAAGCTGTGATGTAAATTTTCAAGAAACATAAGAACGAGAAGCGAATTTTACTGTACTAAGTTTTTAATTTCTATGCAATAGTTGTCATAGATTTGTTTGTTAAACTATGTCCTTCATCTGTTGTACACTCCTTAATAGCTGTTCAAATTGCCGTGGTGTGAAACTAATACTGCCACTTTCAACATGTGATGCAGTCTTTGGAGCCCACTAGTTCTTATTCACTCCATCTCTAGGTTTGAACTGAGTCTTTGCCTGATTGAGCTTTGCCTTTGGATGCCAAGCTGGATACCCCACTTTTTCCCAAGACTTTTCAAGAGGATGCCATTTGTAACCACAAATGTTACTTTTGTCTTTAACAACACCTTTACTATACAAAGTTGTGGACTCAAAAGAATTTGAATCAAACAAAACCCTCTGTGATTCCTCTTGCTGCAGCATAGAACAAGCACTTTCAACACTAGGCATGGGAACCATCATAAGCATCTGACTTCTTAGATTGCTAAAATGCTCATCCAAACCATTGAGAAACTGAAAAATCCTTTGTTCCTCCTTTTGTAGATTCAACATAGTCAAGAAGGTTGATACTTCAGGAGTCATAGTAAGTGTTGGTAATACATTCATATTGTCCAACTCCTCCTAAACACACTTCATTCTAGTATAGTACTCACTAATTGAACCACCACTCTGAGTAATAGCATAAGTAACCTTATTGAGTTTATACTTTCTAGAACTATCACTTAAAGCAAACCTTTTTTCTAACTGTAACCAAATTTCACTAGTAGTATCAATAAACATAATAGAATGTGTAATAGATTCACTGACCCCAAAATCCAACATATCACCATATTGTTACATGTATCATACAATTCAGAAAGATTAGGATCATTATTAGAACGAACAACAGTACCTTTGATGAATCCTAATTTCCTTTTGGTAGAAAGGCCTATCTTAATAGCACGACGCCATGCCCTATAGTTGTGCGAACCAGTAAGATTTTCTTGTACCGTCAAAGAACTAGGACCATCACTTGGATGAAGATACAAAGGGTTTTGAAACGCAGCAGGATTGGTTTGTTGATTAGCGTCAGTCATCTTGATCAATTTTGCCCTAAATTCAATGAATCCCCAAAATTTGACCTAATTTTGACCAAGTTTAACCTAATTTTGACCTTTTCGCGCGGAAACGAACACGTTAACTAAGAAACAACAATACACACTTTATCAACAAAGAAACAGTGTGATAACAAGTTTAAATCACCATTGATACACGCTCTGATACCATGATGACAATGGTGATAGAACAGTAAATGAGAGAAAAAGAAAGAAAGGAGGAAAAGTTTGTTGTGAATTTGTTACCATAATTATTGTGTACAAGAGTATTTAAGATGAAAAATATTTACAAAGACAGTCCTTCTAATCTACTAAATTTACAATAATGACTCTAAATTACTATCCTTTTCCTTCTCTATTAAACATCCATAACTACCTTTGTTGGAACTACCTGTTTCCGGGTTTGTGATAAAGAGGGTAAATTTAGTTTTAGTGGAGCTAAATGATGAACCTTAAAAAATTCATAGTATTATGAATATTGATTGGGATGCTTTTGATGATAAGGAGGCTGCATATAGTGAAGTTTTGATGGAAATTTTCAAGATATATTTGAACGAGAAGCGAATTTTATTGTACTAAGTTTTCAATTTCTATGCAATATTTGGCATAGATTTGTTTGTGAAACTATGTCTAATCCATAATTTTCATCCATAACTACCTTTGTTGGAATTACCTGTTTATGGGTTTGTGATGAAAAGGGTAAATTTAGTTTTAGTGGAGCTAAATAACGAACTTTAAAAAATTCATAAGTATCATGAATATTGATTGGGATGCTTCTAATGATAAGGAGGCTGCATATAATGAAGCTGTGATGGAAATTTTCAAGAAACATAAGAATGAGAAGCGAATTTTATTGTACTAAGTTTTCAATTTCAATTTGTGTCACTAGATGTTTACATGAAGTTTGGTAGTTTGTCATCATCTTTTGGAATGGCCAATGCGAGAGTAAGTGAAAACTTTCAGAACACTCTATTCACATCAGTTAATCTAGTTTTCATGAATGTATGAATATTTATGCTCTATATATCTATGCAATTGAATTAAGTTTTAATATTAAATAACGAACCTTAAAATATTCATAAGTATTATGAATATTGATTGGGATGCTTCTGATGATAAGAAGGCTGCATATAGTGAAGCTGTGATGGAAATTTTCAAGAAACATAAGAATGAGAAGCGAATTTTATTGTACTAAGTTTTCAATTTCAATGTGTGTCACTAGATGTTTACATGAAGTTTGGTAGTTTGTCATCATCTTTTGGAATGGCCAATGCGAGAGTAAGTGAAAACTTTCAGAACACTCTATTCACATCAGTGAATCTAGTTTTCATGAATGTATGAATATTTATGCTCTTTATATCTATGCAATTGAATTAAGTTTTAATATTAAAGTAACTGAAGTAAGCAAACGCGTTAGGTATAAATACCAAAGTAGTTGAATGTGATGACATTCTATCTAGCACTCCTCAAGTAACAGAAGATTTACAAAACACATATATCTCGTGTTTTGTACCTTCTTTATTTTTCTCAATTTTATCGGCTATATATTAAACCAAGGTGTCTTCTTCATTTGAAAGATCTCACAAAAGATTTGACAGCTTTAATACCATATTCTTAATACACTTTCTATTTTGATAAAATCTAGTTGTTGATAACTCACATCAATACATTATACATGTTTAGCATGTGTGTGATGATTTGACGGACATTGGATAACAATAATATTCCAAATTTTCTTTACATATGGTTTTGGTTCTTTGCTTTAACTACACACAGATATATTGTTTAACTTTTGATATGGATGTTTCCCTTTGAGAATAATCACTTCGACCAGCTCAATGTGTTAGGAGTCCTAAAACGAGTTATCGATCAGAAGCCTTCAATATATTTATAACAATTGATAACCAACCATCAACAATTATGGATGCCATTCCCCAACAGATTTCTGTTATGGAGTTTAGCTATATGTACACTCTTACGTGACCCTTACGTAACACCATTTAACTGGTGAAACACATTTAACATCAGTTCACCAGTCCAAGAGAATAAAAACCCCATATAGAAAGTCAAAATAAAAAAGTCAAACATTCAAATACACTTATACACTGAATTCCTTATAAACATAAACCAAATAACCCCTTAGGGTTTTCTAAAACACCTACCATATCAAACGAAAACAATCCTAAACTACGTACATTAACCCATAATTCCATAATAGAGAACCACAAATGCAAATCGTAAGTAGTAATCCTTGACGATTTAATAAACCCCTAGGCTAAAGGCTAGAGCAAAGGTGTCTCCGTTCTAGTGCGCTCCGCCACATATTAGGAACTTGATATGACCCGTTTCATCCTTTAAAAGCTCATCCATAGCTTCACTATCGTTATCAAAGTTTGCACCCTCGACCATCTTTTTGGATTTGCCCTTGTTTATGTTGGACCATAATTGCATAAGTCTTGTTGGATGAGGTTTAATTTGTAACAAACGGAAGCCAAGTGGCTGAACATATTAAGTAGATAGTTAATAACCGTTTAGCGGTTATAGGTAGTTAAAGTTAGTTACAAGAAGTTAGTTAAATTCGGTTGTACTTGTTCATGAATGGTCACGATGGTTCGGTGGCTATATATACGGAGAAACATGTAATGTTTCAAAGTGTGTCGAATAATACAATGTAACCACTTTTATGTTGGTTAATAATAATGAATCATTCTTGTCAAATCTTTATGTATTCGATCCTGTGGAAATCAGTAGAAACTGTGCAAAAGTGGTATCAAGAGCCAAAGGTTCAAAACCTGGGAAAAACAAATCAAGAGCGAAGGTTGCAAGATTACAAGTTTGATTCAACTTCTGATCATATTGATCAAAAGACTTAGAAGGAAAGACACCAAGGAATTGTTGGTCACGGTGGTGCACAACCGGAACTACCAACAGGAAGTTGCAAGATAGCAACGACTTCAATCCACTCTTGATGGAGAAGAGGAACACAAATCGATTGAAGTTGCAAACGTTGACATCAAACGAGATTGGCGGGATAAAACTTTGTTGGTAACAACGAAGGGAAGGAAGGAAACTCTTGACGTAGGCAAGGAAATGTGGAACAAGAGTAAGAAAGCACTGAAGATTCTTTTGTGATTCGCTGGTAACGTAACACAGGAAAGGAATAATACATTCTTTTGTGATTTGCTGTTAACGCAACACAAGAAAGGAAAGTACACATCGTTTGGTTATAAACGAGTGGGATAAAAAGCTTTGTGAAATTGGGTTAAACAAAACACAAAGAGAGGAATACGCGAGGTTAAAACGCGAGCAGTGAATGTTGTTGTGAAAAAGACTGGAAATGTATACGTGTAACAAGAAGGATCAAGGAGTACTCAAGGAAAATAGTGTGGAAAACGTGTCGGGGAGACACAAGAGAACAACAACAACGAAAACAAAAAAAATGGAAGGTTTGTTTCGGTGTAGGTTACCAAGAGAGGTACCAAAGTTTTGTGTGTAGGAAAGAACTTGCATTTCAAATTAAAAAAAGGGCGACAATACAACGTAGATCACTTGGAAGGAGACCATGAACAACTTGGCCTGATTGGAAGGAGACCGTGAACAAGAAGGGGTCTAGGGACGATTGTGGTTACGAAAGCAAGTCAACACACAAGAAGGAAAGATAGCAACATGATAGTGTGGTATACCGAGAAGAAATTTTGTTTTTTGCTCGTTGGGAAGAAAGGCAATTCGAAAAAAATACAAACAAAGGAAAATAAACCGTGGGTGTTTTGGTTTTGTACGAATTAGGTTGGAAAACAACAACAATAAAGAGGCAAGGAAAGCAAGGAAACAATTAGGGAATAACAACAAGTTGTTGGGAAACGGTGATACTAACGCGGAGACAAGGGACGAAAAATGATGTGGGTATAATTGTCTATATACCGACACACGAAAGGAATACTTTTGTTGGGAGAGGCATTTTAAGACCGACACAAAAGAAAGAACGCAGGAACATCCGGAAGACATTGATCTTCACGAAGACAATGGAAAGGAAGAACGCGATGAATATTCAAAAAATAAGACTTAAACAATTAGGGGGAAATGTTGGACCATAATTGCATAAGTCTTGTTGGATGAGGTTTAATTTGTAACAAACAGAAGCCAAGGGGCAAAACATGTTAAGTAGATAGTTAATAACCGTTTAGCAGTTATAGGTAGTTAAAGTTAGTTACAGGAAGTTAGTTAATTTCGGTTGTACCTGTTCATGAATGGTCACGATGGTTTGGTGGCTATATATATACGAAGGAACATGTAATGTTTCAAAGTGTGTCGAATAATATAGTCTAACCACTGTTATGTTGTTAATAATAATGAATCATTCTTGTCAAATCTTTATGATCTGAACCCTCCACCATGTAATCGGTGGTTACATGCACACTCTCCAGTCCATATTTGAGACTTTCCTGGACTTTTGGTGTCGTTGGATTTGCCATGCTTGGTTCCTGAATCTTGGTGTTACTCTCCTTGTTCGTACACTTCCAATAAACGTGCCCTCGTTTCTTACAAATATAGCAACGTGCACGTTTATCCTTTTTTGATAACTTACTGCTTTCTCCTATTTGTTTGCAAGTCGGTTGTGATTTTGAGGAATTGTAGGACACAACTTCCTCAACCTCCTGCCTTAGTAACTGTTTTCCTTCAGGGGATAAGTATTTTTTTCTGTTTGGCCCATCGTGGGGTATTAGGGGGAGTTTCTTTTTGCAAGTGCCTTTTGTTGAGAGTAACCTTAGCGTGCCTTTGCAATTGCTTCACCCAGAGATCAGAACATAAGCTCTGATACCACTGTTGGTATTGATTCACAGGTTTCAATTGAAGCCAATTGCTCTCCATAACATGTTTGTAATTCACCATGGTTTGTTTATATGTGAGAATGAGTTTTGTAGAAACAAAAGTATATAAACACTATTATTGATATTGAGTAAATAAAGAATGTGTTTACATAGACTCAATCTAATCCTATATATACTTATTGAATCGACATGACTTATCAAGTCAAAAAATGTGTCGATTCAAGGATGACTGTCAACCATAAATAACTGTCAAACTATAACTAACTTATCTAAAAGGCTGTTTGGTTTAATGGTTCGACCCAAACATAACATATGCCTTTTTGACCCATTCGACTCGTACTTAATTAAAATACATAACTGTAAATTGTCTAATAACATTACAAAGCATTAGCTAGTTTACATCTCCTCCCTAATGCTTGAATGTTATGCTTCCAATGCTTCTTGGTTTCCTTCTTCAAGTGATGATGATGAAATCATCACTGCTTGATGTGCTTGCTTCTTCATCTTCATTTGTTGCTTCCTTGTTGCCTTCCACTTTGACATCTTTTCTTGTAGTCCTGCTTCTCTTCCTTGAAATTCCATATAGTGCATCCCCTACTTCAACACTTATCCTTGCAAAACCTGGTGGACTTTGTTTACAAGGCCTGCTATTCCGCACCACCTCTTCCTTTGGCTTAACCTGCTTGGATCTCTGTGCTTCCTCGTAGTATATCTTCGCCATCCCTATGTACTAATTATAGCATTCCTTGATTGCCTCTTAATCATCTTGTGCCAATCCTAATAAGTGTGCAACCTTGTTCCATTTTTTGTATAGGGTAACATCCATATATCTACCCAAACTATCCACAAACTTGTATAATCCCAATAAATCTACCTTTATCACCCCTATAACCGGCAGTAAATCTCCTAACACATCATGTCTTAAATATCCTAAGTAGAACCATTCAAGCATCTTGATTGGCTCCAAATGGTCAAGCTAAATTAACCAATTGAGTGGTCAACAAGGTCAGACTGCCCAGGGTCAATGCTCCGTGGAATACAGTGTTTCTCCGGGTCGTTATGTCACAGCGAGGCGTGCGAAGGTATTTAAACGGATTTGTGATCGGGTGAATTTGGACAGGAAAGGGTTTAAGATGATTATACTAAGCAAATACAAGTGAGAACAAGTTAAACAAATTACATTAACCAAAACGTAAAGCTACGTTACCCTAGAACTTTTAAAGGTAAAAACGAGTACGTTTAAATTAAATCTACGTAAATGTACGAAATAAAACGTGAATTCTGTCCAATATAAATCCCACGGATGTGAAAATTATATTTTTGGAATCCTAATGATAAAAGAAAATTTTAAGAAAAAGAAAAATAATTTTACACTATTTAATTAATTATTATTAATTAATTACTAATTACTAATTATTTTTAATTATTTAATTATACTAAAATACAAACAATTAAGATTTTAAGCTAGAAAAATAAAATTTAAATTTGGAAAAATCTAAATTAATATAAAACTAATTTTCAAACAGAAAATATATTTTTTAGACTTTTTAAATAATTATTAAAAAACTAATTATTAATTATTTTAAACTAATTAAAATTAAGAAAAATAGCAAATAAACAGTAAAAAATATGACACTTTTTCTAAATTTTTTTTATACCTACAGGAAGCTATGAAAATTATAAAAATGAAAATTGCTTATTAAATAAGCTGAAAATAAGCTAAAAAGCTTAAATAGAAGCTATCACTTTATTTAAAGTTGGCTTTATCTTGTTTTTCTGTTACAAAACTAATAAACTACTGCAATAAAACAACTTTAATAAAGACAACTTGAGTAGAACTTGAAAATAAGCAGTTGGTGAGCTCATTTCCTTAGCAGCTTGATGTTATAAGCTTTTGATGAAGCACAAGCTGCTAATAGGCTAAACCACTGACTTAAAACACAAAATAAGATGAACAAGGATGTAATGAACTGAGAACAAGCTAAAACAACCAGAATATCACACTGAATAAGCCACACAGTTCAAATAAGCAAATCCACATCTGCCACAGATCCAAACAGACCAAGAAGGGTAATTTGCCGCCCTTGGTGGAGCCCACAGGGGTGGCCAAGGGTCCAAATAAGATGGTAATCCGAAGAGATAGCTTGAGGGGCTTTCCCAAAAGCCCACAAGCTCAGGATAAGCTTAAGAGGTTAGCTCACAAGGAGCTTATGAACAACACTGATTTGGCCAGATGTGGTGCAGGGCAATAGCAGGCCTAAGGGGCTAATAATCCATGAAAAGCTATCTGAGAAGCTGTTATAAGCTAGATCTAAGGGTCAAATAAGCTAATCCTAAACTAGGGGGACCTGATAAGCTAGGGGAACAGAGCTTATGGGCTTAAGAGGTTGCTCTATACTAACTATTACAAGCTCAAACTAGCATAATCTAAACTAAGTAACTGAATGAGGGAAACAACACTTAAAACTATCCTAATAAGCAAATATAAAACAGAAATTGGCTAGAAGAAAACTAATAAGCACTAGAATTCTCACAAGCAATCAAAGTACAAATGAAATTGCACCCAAACCATCCTGTGAAGGAATAATCAATTCACAGCACAAGCTATAAATAAGAAGCTAAGACCTAGATAAGCTGAAGCATGAAATCATAAGCTGGAAGTGAAAAAGTGTACTGAATATCAAACCTTAATGAGCTTATAAGGAGCTTTCAAAACAAGTTGACAAGGTGGAATGCTTGGACTACTTTGATGAAACTCAATCCTAAACACCACTTTGCAGCCCAAATGACAAGGTATCAAATAAGCTTAACACTTGGAGACAAGCTAAAGAGAATTGAAAAACTATACTACTAACAACAAATAAAACTAAAATTAACACTAGAATCTATCTAAGATGACCTAAAAATGAGATTGAAAAAGGGGTGGTAGGGACAGTCACAGCAGGCCTAGTTGGGTGAGCTTGAGCTAAGATTTAAACTAGGTAATAAGCTAAATTATGACAAATAAACTTGTAAAATATGAAGATGAGCAAGAAAGGAGTACATAGAAACAAGAATCATGGGATTTGATCAAGAATGGAGGCTAGAATCTAAGATGGAAAAAGTGAGTTTGGGACAACAGCCTGCTGAGCAGCGGGTTAGGCAAAATGGATGATTTGCAGGGCACCAACAAGCTAATAAAAGCACTTAGAAAAACAAAATAAGCTATCACTGATTAGGTCTAAACTATAAGCTACAAGAAAAACTGAGATCAACACCTAATGTCTACTTAATCTAACCTATAATTTATAACAAAGAGGGTGCTGTTGAGACAGTTGCAGCAGGTTACTAAGTGGGTGAAAGAATGATTTGTTGACCGAAGAAGGTCAACTACCAAAAAGCATGAACTAGCATAAGCCTATTTGGGACCATAGTGAACTTCACATAACAACTCAAGCCACTCTTTTGACCAAATTTTTGAATCAACTAATTTAAGACAGTTATGGCTATGCAACTAAAAGAAACTAACTCAACTCTTGAAAAAATTAATAAAACTGATGGCTAGGACTTAAAAACTATTTCTTAGGCCAAAATAAAGCTGAAACTAGTAGACTTTAAACTTGAAAATGACCCAAACTTGTTTGTGACCAAAAAATGCTCATATGCCAAACACACCATAAGGGTCTGAACTTGTTTTTTTTAGGCTACTAGAAGAGACTTTAAGCTTAGCAAAGTGAGAGTAGATGATCAATAAGGTAATACCAGGATAAAATAAGCTACTAACAAACAGAGATAAGCAATTAAAATAAGCAGATAATAAGCAGGGTAATAAGCTGTATAAAATTTTTAGATTTGTAAAAATAAAACTTTCATTAAACTTAAAGATAAGAGTTTACAAACTGAAATTAAGAGCTAATAATACTTGAAAATTAAACTAAACCTAATTCTACTCTAAAATACCCTACTGCCAAAATTGGCTTACAAATGACCTATTTATACTAAAAAATATTAGGGTTCCTCTTGTGCTTCCTGTCTTCTTTCCCATCTCTCTTTTTGGCCCTTGGATGAGTTATTTTTAATCCTACCCATTTGTGCAATTTTAGCGAGAAATGGAGGTTGCAACTTGGGATGTTGCTTGTGGCAGGAGAGTGGGTTTTGTTATGTAGTGGTAGAAAGGTATTGTTAGGGGTTGAGTATGGCAGGCTAGCAGAAATGTAGAGGTGATGATGGTGTTGGTGTGGCAGGGTAGTAGGGCACGTGAAGTGGAGGGAGATGGGTTTGACTAGGGTGAGTATTAAACGATTGAAGTTGGGCCATGTAGTGGATCAGGGGTGTGGGCTGGTAAATGGTTGTGTTGTATTTGGATTTGGAAGGTGGATTTGGACTTAGGAAATAAAATGGTCCATTTGGAATAACAACAAGGACCATTGTAATTTCCAGAAACTTGAGGACTAAAAATGCAAATTTTTCAAAGATATCCCGAGGACTAGTCTTTCCATCTTATAACTCCATGGGTCCTTTGCTTGCTAATTTTCCAAATTTAAATTTCTTAGGGACCAATTTTGCCAAATTCCAAACTGCAGGGACCAAAATTGTAAACTTTTGAAAAATTTTCACCCAAAGACCATTTTTGATAACTTTTGATTTTTGAAGGACTTGGATTGACTTTTCTTCCAAAACAAATGCTCAGGGACTAATTTTGACAAGTTTTGAAAGTTGGGGGACTGAAACTGTCAATTATACAAACTTTGTTCGTTTTTCATCTGTTTTTAATTATTTTGAATCTGAAACATATAAAACACAATCCTGGAATATTTTCTATATTTTGATGCATTTCTGAGTGTTTTTTAATGTTTTTTGCAGTTCAGATTGACCAAAAATGATGAGTATTTACACACTCATTAATCCCCCACACTAAACTATTGCTAGTCTCTAGCAATCTTTTATGAAAATTTAATGGATTTGATGTCTCTTTACCAAAATTCATTACTTCTGGAGTAGCCAAATGTTTTAGTATATGATACTTTGGTACACTGATAACCAAATGATTTTGAGCAAACCATAAGCTGTCAACGAATTTGATTTGTCTTTACCAGAAGCCGTTGAGCAAACCATACGTGTCTTATACCAACATGAATATCATGCCAAACCATTTCAGTTTTATCCCAAATTGCCTTCCACGTATCTACTTCTCAGTTATTTATATTTTCACATCGAAGTGCCTAAGTTCTAGACATCAACCTTCCTATTAATATAGTGCCATATTATAAGGTTGCCTTTCATAATCATAATTTAAAAAAAAAAAAAAAAAAAAAAAAAAAAAAAAAAAAAAAAAAATCTAAACTACTTACATCAGAGTATCAAAACTTTAGTTTTCATTTAGAAGTAACTCACTTGCTCACATTCATATATCCAAAGCATTTCTAAACGGCTCATGCGTCCTATGATCAATCATGTATTCGAGTGATGGTTTCGTTTGTTCGAGTTTGGAATTTAAGCGTGAGTTTTGATCTCACATTCGCCAATGCTCAACTATGTTCGGTTCAAGTTTGGACTAGGGGTCGTGGGATCGAGTTTATATTCGGGTTCATATCGTAGATCTGGGTTCACGATAGGGAATTTCTATAGTTCGAGTTATTGTTTGAGATCTTGTTCATAATCGCATTCGAGTCAAGTTTCATTTCATGGTCGTTATTTTGGAGGTAAACCTTGAACCGTAGTAAGTAATAATATGCTACTTATAAAAACAAGTAACCTGTTAGTATCATACATATGTTGCATGTCTATTGATCATAATTTTAGAATCCATGGAATAAGTAGAATGTTGAGATTTTGATCTTATTGGTGAATTAGATGAGTTATTAGGTGTGCTAGACTAGTTTGAGTATGGTGTTGGTGATCTTGGTGTGAAAAAGTGGTGTTTGGATGGTGTTTTAAAACCTTATATTAGACCAGAAAGTTTGGCCCAAAGTAGCATAATGAGAATTGTTGTAAACTGAAATTTTGTTGTTTAGAATGATAGAGGTCGTCCTAAGGATCGTTTTGGTATAAGGTGAGCTTCAAACTCTTAAAAAAAAGGAAAAAGATATGACATTTGAGTGTTGAAAACTAAACGGCAAAAATATTGCAAACTTTGATTTCGAGTAGATTTTTGGTTCATTTTGCGCGTGGTGTGTCTTGGTCATACTAAATGATTTTCTGGGTTTTCCGGATGCTATGATGTAGCCCTTTGAGTCTATTTTCCAGAAAAGTTGGTCTTGTGGATTGAAGGTAAATAAAAGTGAGTTAAAACTGAGTTGTAAGTCATGTTGTCAAAACTGCCCTTTCTGTCCTGGAAATTCAGTTGCAAAGAAGTGGTAAGCTGACAAGTCAAAACTTAATATTTTTCTTAGAAATTTAAACTGGAACTTGCCCATGATATGTGTGATATACCTGATTTTTCTCAGATTTTTCTGAATGGTTTAAATGGGTCAAATCAGACCCAGTATTTGCAAACTTTCTGCAGGTCCTGTTTTGGTTACCTTGAAATGTTCAACTTCTTAAGAATGGTTAATGGTGACTATGGTTATTGGGTGAGCAATAGTAGTTAGAAGACACATGTAAGTGATATATTCTAGAAGGAGAATGGGTAATTAGACCATTTAGTATCTCTTAGAGTATGGTGAATATCTAGGAAAATCGGTTGAAATTTCGGAAAACTTAAAGATGATACTAGTAGTAGTTCTAGTACATGGATTTTTGAACTTATGATGGTATGGCATGCCGATATATATATTTAAATGATTATTTCTTTCGTGTTGAGTTTTATTTTATTATAAGTTGAGTTATTAAACTCGCGCCACTTATATTTAGGTCGTGGTTGATTCGTTGGTGCATATTCTCTTTTCTTGCTTCTAGTCCGACTACTTCCACTTAAGGTGAGTTCATAGCCTCGCTTTTACTTACTTAAATGTTTTATAAACCTCGCGAGGGGGATACATGCTACTTATTTTTATTAGGATCACAACTGATTTGAAAACTGTATTCTAAACTGAATGTATTATTGACACTAAGAACTACTATTGCCATGAAGTCCCCACATCATGAATCGTTAATCACTATGAGTAGTGAGCGTGAATATTTTGAATAGATCTATTGGGATTGAACTCCCCCGTCCGGAGAGGATGCATTATATTTGAGGTCTCTAGGTGCTTGGCAAGGCACCTACCGGGGCAAATTTACATACATATTTCTTAAGGCGTCGATGTCATGAGCTTAGTGTAATAATACGTTTTATGGGCGTATAACAACGTAGCCCGTCATTTTCTTAAATTGAATTATATTGTGATCAACTTCTTATTATATAAACTCTATGAATTCACTCGACTTTATGTTGACTTTTTAGCATGTATTTTCTCAGGTATTATTTGCTAGCTGAGCATTGGGAGCAATCGGAGTCGCGTGGATATCAAATATTGAAGGACTTGTTTTCTACACATTCGATAACTTTTTATCTTTAAAATATACATATGTCATGTTTTTAATTCTTGTAACTTAACTTTTAAATAGAAATTGTTGGGACCTTTGTACTCTGATTTATCAAATCGAATGTAACATTTTATTAAACGTCTCTTTTGAGGTCGTTTTATGTAACTTATGTATATGAACTATGAAGTGACACCCAAATTGGTATTCCGCTGCGTTGTAAATTTTGGGGGTGTCAAATCTCCCTCCCCCCCCCCCCCCCCCCACACACTTAGAATTTATCAAATCGAATGTGACATTTTATTAAACGTCTCTTTTGAGGTCGTTTTATGTAACTTATGTATATGAACTATGAAGTGACACCCAAATTGGTATTCCGTTGCGTTGTAAATTTTGGGGGTGTCAAATCCCCCTCCCCCCCCCCCCCCCCCCCACACTTAGAATTGAATATTGTCCTCAATATTCAAAGTCCTGGTTATTATGCCGACTCTTTGAACGTAAAAAGGCAACATTACAAGCTAAATGTGGAAATACCATTTTTATTTTATTTTATTTTATTTTATTTTACTTGGTAACAACAGCAGGGGAAACTCCCCCACACTTAGGGTGAAAACCCCATATTATGCTAATGTTTTTGTTTACCGAGTCACTAGCTTGACTCGACCCCGAATTCATTTTTTCATGGGGAAGTATCATGTGGAAGAGACAATCTCCATCGGACTTTCATTCAAGATGTTTGGATAAACACTAAAGTACGTGAAAGTTCCACACTGATGAGATATACAGAGAGACCCTGGCTCAAGATAATGGTAAATGAAAATGCCGGGTCAAAGATAGTGTCTTCATTCCCGAAGGAGTGAAGAAGAGAGGAAGTCACGGGATAGGTGAAGAAAAGGAAGAAAATCATGACTAACTCGTCATCACCCACAGAAGAATCCATAGTTTCTATATTACGAATCTCATCATTTAAGCTCACGTGATCAAGACATATCCCGGGTGTGTCTGAATCAAAGTAGAAGTTATCATACTCCAGCGGAGATATGATATGAGTGAGTTCATCGGGGAACTCCTCGGAAAGAGAATCAATCACAAGATGTGAATTTGTGAACTCATGTTCCGCTGTTGACTCATCACAATCCTTATTCTGAATACAAAAGAGTGGATTATCAGAAATCAAAGTGAATTCAGATTTGAATTCAAACAGAGGATTGGTGAGAGTAGTTTTGAATGCTTCGGGAACAAAGTGATTAACATTCTCTATTGGACTGTTGGGATCAAAAGTGAGTGACGGATCATGGTATAAGAGACTTTCAATTTCTCCTAGATCGGCTTCAAAGTCAACGAGATCATCGTCACTTCCCGTTGGAAGTGGATTGGTGTGAGTGAGTTCATCGGCGAACTCCTCAAGAATATGATCAGCATCAGAATGTGGAACTGATGCCTCAACATACTCGATGTCTCCATAAGATGCACAATCTTCGCTACAATCGAAGAAAGTTTCAAATCGATCTTTTGGACACTCAAGAGGGGAAGGTAAATCACACATATGATCAAAAGTTCCCTGTGACTCTCCTGGGATTGGGACAAGGTTCTCAACACTAGATTTTATGAATTCGTCCAATTCCTTTTCAGGAACAGTGCTAAGATGCTCGTCCCCCATGTTCAGAGAGTGAGTGTGAACTTCAGGTGTGATAGCAGTTGTTTGAGATGGAATCTCAACTGCTGGAATATCCACTAATTGACTTGATGAAGCTTTGTAAAACTAAATAATATCAAGTGTATCTTCATCATCACTGTCATCATAAATGAAACGGAACTGAGAGCTAGATCTGGATGCTTTTTCTTTTGCAATTGATTCCCTAATAGATTTTCAAAGGTATCTTGGGAATTTATTTTAGCAGCCTGCTCTTCAGCTAACAATTCCTCCATGGATTTATCATGTGAATTGTGAATGACAGAACATTGTGGGGGTGGGGACTTGTCAAAACCGGAAGGTTGTCAAAACAGAACATTGAAATGCAGTTTTACTAAACTCCTCAGATCTTTTCACTAACTCTAGAAGCTCTAGATAAGTGTCTTGCTAGGTTTGTTGAAGGGTTGTTTGAATCATTGGTCATGATACAGATAGTCATAATTGTTACAAGGAAATGGACTCCTTGTTTGATAATCCGAGCTGAAGTGAGGACCTCCACAATACTCACAACAGTTGAACTGATGTGGTTGTGAGTCATATGTGCCGTAGTCATAATTGTTATCAGGAACCTGCTCATAGACAAGCGTGTTTCCTGATTGACAATAAGAGCTGTAGTGTGAACCACCACAGTACTCACAACAGTAAAACTGATGAGTCTCATAGTGTGGTAGCTGATGGAATAAGTCAGTTGTGTCATGGTAGGAATAGGGATTCTGGTTATAGACAGACCCATTTCCGGACTCTACCATTCCACAACTTGGGCAATTACCACCATTATAAGGACCACCACACCATTGACAATCAAGAAGGTGTGGGTGAGACATAGAAAGAATCAAAGGGTTTCGGAGGGTAAGGAATGGAGAATCAAAAAGGTGGGAGGGATAAGAAGAATATTTTTGGAGTTTTTGGAAAATATTTTATGAAAATAAGAAAGAAAATCTTTTTGGGTTTTGTGTTCGTTGAAAACTGATTTTAAAATGTTTTCGGGAACCGTTTTGTTTTTATATGATAATAAGAAAATATGAACAAGGATGGATAAATATACAATGGGTGAATATCCAGATTCACTAATCTGCAAAACCGTATGAATACGCGCACAACCTCCCCGGCAGCGGCGCCAAAAATTGATTGGCTCCAAACGGTCAATCTAAATTAACCAATGTGAGTGGTCAACAAGGTCACACTGCCTAGAGTCAATGCTCCGTGGAATACAGTGTTTCCCCAGGTGAATTTGGACAGGAAAGGGTTTGAGATGATTATACTAAGCAAATACAAGTGAGAACAAGTTAAACAAATTACATTAACCAAAACGTAAAGCTACGTTAACCTAGAACGTATTTAAAGGTAAAAACGCGTACGTTTAAATTAAATCTACGTAAACGTACGAAATAAAACACGAATTCTGTCCAATATAAATCCCACGGATGTGAAAAAATATTTTTGGAATCTTAATGATAAAAGAAAATTTTAAGAAAAAGAAAAATAATTTTTACACTATTTAATTAATTATTATTAATTAATTACTAATTACTAATTATTTTTAATTATTTAATTTATACTAAAATACAAATAATTAAGATTTTAAGCTAGAAAAATAAAATCTAAATTTGGAAAAATCTAAATTAATATAAAACTAATTTTCAAACAGAAAATATATTTTTTAGACTTTTTAAATAATTATTATTAATTAAAAAACTAATTATTAATTATTTTAAACTAATTAAAATTAAGAAAAATAGCAAATGAACAGTGACAAATATGAAACTTTTTTCTATAATTATTTTATAACTATAGGATGCTATGAAAATTATAAAAATGAAAATTGATTATTAAATAAGCTGAAAATAAGCTAAAAATCTTAAATATAAGCTATCACTTTATTTAAAGTTGGCTTTTTCTTGTTTTTCTTTTACAAAACTAATAAACTACTGTAATAAAACAACTTTAATAAAGACAACTTGAGTAGAAATTAAAAATAAGCAGTTGGTGAGCTTATTTCTTTAGCAGCTTTATGTTATAAGCTTTTGATGAAGCACAAGCTGCTAATAGGCTAAACCACTAACTTAAAACACAAAATAAGCTGAACAAGGATGTAATGAAATGAGAACAAGCTAAAACAACTAGAATATCACACTGAATAAGCCACACAGTTCAAATAAGCAAATCCACATCTGCTACAGATCCAAACAGGCCAAGAAGGGCAATTTGCAGCCCTTGGTGGAGCCGACAGGGGTGGCCAAGGGTACAAATAAGATAGTAATCTGAAGAGATAGCCTGAGGGGCTTTACAAAAAGCCCACAAGCTCAGGATAAGCTTAAGAGGTTAGCTCACAAGGAGCTTATGAACAACACTGATTTGGCCAGATGTGGTGCAGGGCAATAGCAGGTCTAGGGGGCTAATAATCCATGAAAAGCTATCTAAGAAGCTGTTATAAGTTAGACCTAAGGGTGAAATAAGCTAATCCTAAACTAGGGGAGGACCTGATAAGTTAGGGGAACAGAGCTTATGGGCTTAAGAGGCTGCTCTATACTAACTGTTACAAGCTCAAACTAGCACAATCTAAACTAAGTAACTGAATGAGGGAAACAACACTTAAAACTATCCTAATAAGCAAATATAAAACAGAAATTGGCTAGAAGAAAACTAATAAGCACTAGAATTCTCACAAGCAATCAAAGTACAAATGAAATTGCACCCAAACCAGTCTGTCAAGGCATAATCAATTCACAGCACAACCTATAAATAAGAAGCTAAGACCTAGATAAGTTGAAGCATGAAATCATAAGCTGGAAGTGAAAAAGTGTACTGAATATCAAACCTTAATGAGCTTATAAGGAGCTTTCAAAACAAGCTGACAAGGTGGAATGCTTGGACTGCTTTGATGAAACTCAATCCTGAACACCACTTTGCAGCCCAAATGACAAGGTATCAAATAAGCTTAAAAGTTGGAGACAAGCTAAAGAGAATTGAAAAACTATACTACTAACAACAAATAAAACTAAAATTAACACTAGAATCTATCTAAGATGACCTAAAAATGAGATTGAAAAAGGTGTGGTAGGAACAGTCACAGCAGGCCTAGTTAGGTGAGCTTGAGCTAAGATTTAAAGTAGGTAATAAGCTAAAGTATGACAAATGAACTTGTAAAATATGAAGATGAGCAAGAAGGGAGTACATAGAAACAAGAATCATGGGATTTGATCAAGAATAGAGGCTAGAATCTAAGATGGAAAAAGTGAGTTTGGGACAGCAGCCTGCTGAGCAGCAGGTTGGGCAAAATGGATGATTTGCAGGGCACCAACAAGCTAATAAAAGCACTTAGAAAAACAAAATAAGTTATCACTGATTAGGTCTAAACTATAAGCTACTAGAAAAACTGAGATCAACACCTAATATCTGCTTAATCTAACCTATAATTTAAAACAAAGAGGGTGCAGTTGAGACAGTTACAGCAGGTTACTAAGTGGGTGAAAGAATGATTTGTTGACTGAAGAAGGTCAACTACCAAAAAGCATGAACTAGCATAAGCCTATTTGGGACCATAGTGAACTTCACATAACAACTCAAGCCACTCTTTTGACCAAATTTTTGAATCAACTAATTTAAGACAGTTATGGCTATGCAACTAAAAGAAACTAACTCAACTCTTGCATAAATTAATAAAACTGATGGCTAGGACTTAAAAACTATTTCTTAGGCCAAAATAATGCTAAAACTAGTAGACTTTAGACTTGAAAATGACCCAATCTTGTTTGTGACCTAAAACTGCTCATATGCCAAATACACCATAAGGTAATACCAGGATAAAATAAGCTACTAACAAACAGAGATAAGCAATTAAAATAAGCAGATAATAAGCAGTGTAATAAGCTGTATGAAATTTTTAGATTTGTAAAAATAAAGCTAACATTAAGCAGATAATAAGCAGTGTAATAAGAGTTTACAAACTGAAATTAAGAGCTAATAATACTTGAAAATTAAACTAAACCTAATTCTACCCTAAAATACCCTACTGCCAAAATTGGTGTTGGTGTGGCAGGGTAGCATGGCACGTGAAGGGGAGGGAGATGGGTTTGACTAGGGTGAGTATTAAATGATTGGATTTGGGCCAGGTAGTGGATCAGGGGTGTGGGCTGGTAAATGGTTGTGTTGTATTTGGATTTGGAAGGTGGATTTTGACTTAGGAAATAAAATGGTCCATTTGGTTTTAGTAAATAACAAGGACCATTGTTGTAATTTCCAGAAACTTGGGGACTGAAAATGCAAATTTTCCAAAGATATCCCGAGGACTATTCTTGCCATCTTATAACTCCATGGGTCCTTTGCTTGCTAATTTTCCAAATTTAAATTTCCCGGCGACCAATTTTGCCAAATTCCAAACTGCAGGGACCAAAATTGTAAACCTTTGAAAACTTTTCACCCAAAGACCATTTTTGATAACTTTTGATTTTTAAAGGACTTGGGTAGACTTTTCTTCCAAAACAAATGCTCAGGGACTAATTTTGACAAGTTTTGAAAGTTGGGGGACTGAAACTGCCAATTATGCACACTTTATTCGTTTTTCATATGTTTTTAATCATTTTGCATCTGAAACATATAAAACACAATCCTGGAATATTTTTAGTATTTTGATGCATTCCTGAGTGTTTTTAAATGTTTTTTGCAATTTAGATTGACAAAAAATGATGAGTATTTACACACTTATCACATTTCTGGGAATTGCGCCCTCCCAACAGGTTTTATCTCTCAAGGGATCTTGAGAAGCTTACAACCCCCACCAGGCAGTGTAACTGATCATTGTTGTATAGTATAGTGACAAGTACCGGGGGATTGATCGTTCAACTCAGGAATAATGTTGCTAGGATTAGAAAGCTTACTAAACTAGGTCTAGAGGTGAGGGATGATTCTTTTTGTATTTTTCTATTTTATGGAAAGCAAGTAAAATCTCAGGTTTTGAAGGAGTGGGCGGAATTAGTTGCTAGCCAACTAACCCAATTAACTAAAGATGCAATCAAAGTAAAATAAAAGAAATGAAAATTAAACTATTACACTAATGTGGTCGAAACAATAATGAGAAAAGTTGTGTTTACTTAGATTTCATTACTCCCTAGATATCTTTTACCGGTTGATTTGCTTGTTACAATTGCATGGATGATGGGTTATAATCCGTAATACTAGTCGTAGGGCCGTGTACAATATTCCCTAACTCTATAAGATCCTACTTCACTCCTATGTCAAGCCGTTAAAAGCTCCTAACATGGGATCATTAGAATTCTCTTATGCATTAAATACAACCAAAAATCATAGTACACCACCGATCATGTTTCTAAAGACGTTCAAGCAAGTTACGAATGGAAGTCTGCCAGTTTTCTTAATCCTAACATCGAATACAATCACCCGTAACAATTATAAACAAACAATCAACCCATAACAACATCTAGGTTTCACTACATCTAAACAAACACAATAAAAGGCTAGCCTAACATGTTAAAAGAAAGATACACATAAGATAGAATCAAACAATACATAGACATATTGAATGATTAATGAAGTACTTATTCCCCAAAAGTTCCACCCTAAATAATGAAAAATTGGAAAAATATATATAGACTATGCATCCTGACGGCGTCATGTATTAGCCTCTGACGCCTCAACTCGCCGCCAAGATGAAATTCGTATTGCCTAGATCCACTTCTGATGTCGTCATGTAGAAAAACACTCTGGGCCGTCACTAGTATTTGGACCCTAACGGCCTTGGTGATGTCGTCAGGCCAATAACAAAGAAAATGTTCTAGGCCGTCACGTTATAAATTCCACATCCACCTCTTTTGTCACTCTTAACGCCGTCACTAGTAAACCTTGACGTCGTCAAGTACTGTTCCAACAAGGAATTTTGAGACTTTGCCGTTTTCTTCACTTTTATGCTCCAAAAACGTCCAAAACGCTCCCTTTTCCAGATTTCTCCTCAAAAGTACCTAAAATTACAAAATGAACGATATAGGGCAATAATTGATCAAATAATCTCGAATTCGGGCTTAAATGACCCCTTAAAAGCGGTACATTTTTCGCCTCATCAAATACCCTAACACTTGAGATTTGCTTGTCCTCAAGCAAATGCGCTTTTATTCTAATCAAAATACAAGTTAGGGGTCATTTAACACTAATATAAAAGTAATTACAACAAATAATCGTTCCACTAAAAACCAAAAACAAGCACGGAGGTCATACACTAGCACCTCACAAATAGTGTTTAGATACTCACATCTCTCGGGTGTAATAAAGTATATATCACAATATGGAAATGGAAATGGAAAACATCTCTCACTACCTATCATAGCAAATAGATTACCATAGTCTTGGGAAATGATCAAACATCCACCACTTGGCGTAAACACCTAGGATAAACTATCAAAGAGGTCTTTTAAAGGGTTATAACGTTAGGTGTAGGGATATGGAAAACCGGTTTTGTTGGATAAATGCAATATTTACTGGTGGCGAGTTAATCATCTTGGTTAATTACATGTACATTTTGGCGTTGCTAAGCCAAGACTCGACTCGACTTAAGCTAATAAATCAAAAATAACAAAAACTTAAAAATAAACATAGAATGAAACGAGATGGTAGTCCGTATGTTTTTTTTTTATTTCTTTTCTTCTTTTTTTATTTTTTTGATTTTTTTGATTTTTTTTTTATTATTTTTTTTTGCATACACTTTTACCCTATCATCCAAAAATAATATATCATAGGGAATGTACATTCCCCTTACACTTGAATTTTTACATACTTTACAATAAACTACTCTAATGACTCGAATCAAGATAATCAAAACACTTGGAGTACTTTTTAAGATTAACGCACATATGGGGGGGGGGGGGGGGGGTAATAAATGATGTTCTTCCCCATTACTACGTAACACAAGTACTTTACCCATGAGCCCCAATCGTCCCAAAACAATATGTACAAGATATGACTCGACTTAGCAACCATGTTATCAATTAGATAATTAACTAAGGGTTTAAACATGTAACAATAATTAACTAAAGATGAGTGCATACACGGAAGGCTAAGGCAATTTGGTTGCACATTTGGGTGGGTCGTAACAAATTCTTCCTTTAATTAAATGCTTAAAGTTAGAAACGAAAAGATACGCTCGGAGGGGTGTACTAGGGGTATCGTGTACTAAAAATGAGTACAACGCTAAGGTGTGGGAAAAATTAATTGACTTTACTAGTCAAGTGATATGACTTAAATGGTCAAGTAATTATGATACGGGTTTAACACAAGGGTGATCCTAATGCCTCTTATCATGTAGTAAATCCTACTATACTAATGAAGTCTCACTAGCGGTCTCGGGATGCATCACTATTGCAAGTTCTAGAATCTAAATGCTACCGGTACACTCATAAGCACTAATAATAAATGCTTTTCCTATCAAATCTAAAGGCGAACCTCACATATTTGGGTGGAAAAATTTTCTGAATGGTACGGTTTTGTGCTAGTCATACAACTCCTATCCATGAGACGCTTGTTAAGGCTAAAGTTTCACTCCTAAATGTTGTAAAAAAAATTAAATTTGGCGCTAAAATTACACTAACAAGTATTTCTCTTAGCTTTATTACACACCTACCATCAAACAAACAAACTCAAGTGCAATTGTATCCTATAAGGTATCATCATTTACCCTCCCCTTACACTTAGGATGAACATTGTCCCCAATGTTCAATTAAAGGATGTAAAAGTAAAATAGGTAAAAGAATGAAAACAAATACTCCCCTAATTCGTTCAATGTGGATAGTGTGTCAACAAGGTTAGATCTTCTTCCAAGAAAAATGCACGTTGAAAGCTTCCCTTCCAGAAATATAAATCATCTTCGTGTCATATATAACCTGTTAACCTGAGAAAACAATCAAGGCAACCTCGCGTAAAATCAGCGGCAATCTATATATACTAACAAATCCTAGGAAGCAAATTAAGATATAATGCTTGTGGAATGAATGTTTGCAGATTTCCTGGAGTTTATAAAACTAAAGAATCAACAAAAACTTAAAGACTCCGGTTTAAACAAAACCCGCAAAAATTTTTAGAATTTTGGTACCTGACGCCGTCAGGTTATAACTACTGACGCCGTCAGAATGTTCTTGGAAAAATCTTATGTTAAGTTTCCGGAAAATTTCTGGAAAAACTCATGCCTTATTTCCTGGAAAATCCTGCAAAATATCATTATGACTCGATACAAGCATTTGACTCAAACAAATACTAATATACATGCTCACTTAATATTGTGGCGAATCATGATCATTTTCATTCTTATAAACAAATTTGGGGTTTTCCCTTACACTTAGCTTTTGCAAAATACCTTTATATGAAGTTAAGACGAAGTTAAACAACAAAATAAAGCATTTTCACAATTTAGTTTGAAACATGATCTAATAACAATAAAAATAAAACATGCATACGGAAGCAAATAACATCAAACAAATAAAAACACACAAAACATGGGTTGCCTCCCAAGAAGCGCTTTTCTTTATTTACGAGTCTTGTAGCTAGACTCAAGGTCATGGGCTATTACGTGACCTCGTCATCAAATGTTACATCTTCCTCACTAATAATTTCATTACCACTTTCTTGATAATGTTTTACGCGTTGTATGTTTACAGTGAATTCTCTATTTTCATCGTCCATTAACATAACAGCGCCTCCTTTAGAGGAGCTTCTCACAGTAAAGGGTCCATACCATCTAGACTTAAGTTTCTCGGGAAATAACCTTAACCGGGAATTATACAATAGAACTTTGTCCCCTTCTGAGAACTCCTTAGGTTCCTTAATTTGCTGGTCATGCCATCTTTTTGCCCTTTCTTTATATGTAATGGAGGATTCATACGCTTTTAGCCTTAATTCATCAAGCTCATGGAGCTGCAAGAACCTGTTCGTTCCAGTGACCGTATAGTCCAAATTACATGCCTTAAGTGCCCTATAAGCCTTGTGTTCAAGTTCCACTGGAAGGTGACACGCCTTGCCATAAACCATGGGAACGGGGTCGTTCCAATAGGTGATCAGCCCTGCATCCAAGAGTTTGATAACTTCCTTTTTCACCACCTCCTTAATGTTGGGATTCACCCGCCTCTGGGGTTGCACGGATGGTTTATAGTCTTCTTCCATAAGAATCTTATGTGTGCAAAAGGTTGAGTTAATCCCCTTAATGTCGGCTACACTCAATGCAAGGACTCCTTTATATTTCTTTAAAACTCCTAAGAGTCTATCCTTTTGCCCATGTTTAAGGGAAGAATTTATGATCACTGGAAGTTGATCCTCTCCCTGGAGGAAGGCATATTCCAGGTGGTTTGGAAGTTCCTTAAGTTCTAGCTTGGGTGGTTCGATAATGGAAGGCTTTAGGTTGTTTTCAGGTTTACGGAATTAGAGTGGTTCAGTGGTCTCTTGTCTGGGGTAGAAGGAGACTGTGCCAGCGCTCTCCGTCTTCTCCTTCTCCATTAATGGGGAGGAAACTCTCATCACATAACCAGCCTTCTTCGATTTGTTCATCAACACAGTTGTCAATGACATCAGTTAATTCATCGACCTCTCCAATGAAATAGAGCCGGTTAGCTGCTTCGAGAGATAGGTTCATAGTATCTTTAATATCAAAGGTCAAGCTATCGGTCCCTACTCGTAAGGTTAACTTGCCATCGTGAACATCTATAACTGCACGAGCGGTGGCAAAAAAGGGTCTCCCTAAGATGATGGGCACCAGGTCATCCTCCTCCATTTCCAAAATCACAAAGTCAACCAGAAATTTGAACTTCCCTACTTTAATTAGCACATTCTCGCATATCCCCAAGGGATATTTGACCGATCTATCGGCTAGTTGGATGTTCATACGGGTAGGTTTTAGTCCGGAATATCCTAGTTTGAGGAACATGGAGTAGGGCATGAGGTTGATGCTTGCCCCTAAATTGGCAAGAGCATTCTTTATCGATAGAGATCCTATGGAACAGGGCAAGGTGAGGCTACCTGGGTCGTCTACCTTTTTTGGTAGTCCTCGTTGGGTCACCACCGAACATTCTTCTCCCAGAGTCACAAGACCCTTGAGTTTCTTTCGGTTGGCAAGCAATCTTTTGAAGTATGAGCTATACTTGGGCATGTGATAGCAAGCATCAAGGAGAGGTATGGTGACCACTGAATCTTTTAGATATGACAAGAGTCTCTTATTATCGTTTTCAATCTTCTGATTTTTTAGGCGGGATGGAAATGGGACTCTCACAGGTTGGTTTGGTGGAGTTGGTGGAGATAGGGTCACCAGAGGAGGTTGTTCAGGAGCCTCGTTGCTCTCATTACCTTCCTCCTCGCGGGGATCATTTGGCTCAACGGCGACAGGATGTTGGCTCGGATAAGGAGGGTCCTTGGTTGTTGTTCCAGCTCGAGTAGTAACCGCGAGCAGGGGATCTTTTCGGCTTACTGGGGGCCTGTTATGGCCATCAAGGGTGGCATTAAGTTTGTTGAACCATTTTTCCATGTCATTCTGTTGCTCAGCGATGAACTCGTCAAGCCCTTTCAATTGTAAGCCTTTTTCCTGAGTAAAGTGCCCAAGGTCATCCTCAAAAGTGCTCCTGATTTTGAATTCAGGGCCTTCCTCTCCTTCTTTTCTTTTCACCAAATTCCCCCAAAGGGTATAATCATCATTTTGGTAAAAAGGCAAAAGGGAGGGGTCAGCGTAGATGTCATGTCTCGACAAACACGCATGTTTGGTCGTAGTTTCTCCTCCGCATTCCTCTACTTCGTGCGGGCCCCCACAGTGGTCACAGATCAAGTAAGGATTTGAAAGTTGTTTAGTTGTTCGCGACCCTGCAAGGTATACCACCCTTTCGTGAATTTTCCTCAGCCTATCCGAGGATGTTTGTGTGATTTCGGATATGCTCATGGTTGAATCGGGTTCATCCCAAGTATCATCCTGGTCTTGAGCATATTCCTCAATCCTATTCCACCCTTCCTCGGTGATCAGATTAGCTATTTTCCCTTTTCTTGAATTATTGATTCCGTTCTGGTCGTTTGGGGAGACATTGTCGTAGAAGATTTGGACCAGAAGCCAAAGTTCGATGCCATGATGGGGGACTTGTCTTATTAGATCCTTGAATCTAATCCATGATTTATTGATGGGTTTGTCATTCTCCTTTCGGAAATGGAGGATCCTATCCCTAAATGCTGAGGTTTTCCCTTTTGGGAAGAACTTCTCATAAAACTTGGTTAGAAGTTGCTCCCATGTAAAAATAGACTCGGATGGAAGTCTATCATACCACTCCTTGGCTTTTTCATAAAGAGTGAAAGAAAAGAATCGTAATCGGGACGTGTTTCTAGTGGCCCCATCCGTATGGAGGGTGTCCACTATCTTCAAGAAATCCCTTATATGTTGAATTGGGTCATCGGTATGTAATCCGCGAAACTTGCATACACTTTGGGCAAGCCAAACATCGTTTGCATGCAAGACCTCAGTGGTGCGTTCGTTTGGGAAAACAATGGCATTTGAGAAGCCACGAGGATTCGTGGAGAAGTAGTCCTTAAGGCGCTTAGGGGTGGGAGTTTCGGGGGTGCTCATATTGTTGTTGGATTGGGGGCTAGATGGCGTGAGGTGATTATCTGAATCTTCTTCAGAAAGGGCCTCATCAAAGTTGATGGCTATGCTAGATGGTTCGGGTGCTGGGAGAGATTCCTTTAGCCTATGCATTTCCCTTTTAGGTTCTGCATATGGAAAAACAAGATTTCTTACGAAACTACGACTCCTAGTGATTCTAAGGTTAGAGAGATCTTCATTTGCCATGATGGCGGATGGTGATGGTTACGAACAACGGAACAAAGAAATAAGATAGACCAAAGAAAACCTAAAAATAAAAAATAAAACCTTACTAGAAAGGAATCTAGCAAGTAGACCTAATAAAAAGAAATCCTAAACTAGGCAATAACTATTCCCCAGCAACGGCGCCAAAAACTTGATACGTGAGAATTGCGCCCTCGCAACAGGTTTTACCTCTCAAGGGATCTTGAGAAGCTTACAACCCCCACCAGGCAGTGTACCTGATCATTGTAGTATAGTATAGTGACAAGTACCGGAGGATTGATCGTTCAACTCAGGAATAGTGTCGCTAGGATTAGAAAGCCTGCTAAACTAGATCTAGAGGCGAGGGATGATTCTTTTTGTATTTTTATATTTTATGGAAAGCAAGTAAAATCTCGGGTTTTGAAGGACTAGGCGGAATTAGTTGCTAGGCAACTAACCCAATTAACTAAAGATGCAATCAAAGTAAAATAAAAGAAATGAAAATTAAACTATTATACTGTCACACCCCCAAAATCGGGTCCAGCGGAAGCATACATGTAGCTGGGGTGTAACTCAATTGATATCACGACATAAGTATAAAAATGGTTTTCACTTCAATCGTTTAGAATAAAATGGTTAAATCAAAAACGTTGAATTTACATTGTTAAAAATAGTGTGGAAGTAGGCCCTTAAAATAGTTTAAAACGGTCCCCAAATGATTAAATCAGAGTCTTCTATGACCATGCCCTGCCCTGCCAAAACCTCCAGTAGCGTGCCATTGCCTAATACCTGAAAATACATGCTAAAGTGTCAACACGAGGTTGGTGAGTTCATAGAGTCTTGTGAAAAAGAATGTAATGCACATGGATGAAGTTGTCCCAGCAAAGGCATCGTAAATCCACTCAGTTCCAAGTCCCATCATAAGAGACTTGTAACCTGTGTGTTTACAACCCACTGCCAAATGTAATAAGTTTGATACAAAAGCATTGTAATTCAGTAATAAGGCTGATGCAAAGGCATTGTAATTCAGTAGTAATAGTAGTGGAAAAGTATCATAATTCCATAAGTAATTTTTGTATGTACAATAGCCACAAGTATAAAGTGAACCGACAAAAATGTCAAAAATGCTACATTGTCTCTTAAGCTCATGACCCCGAAGCTAGACTTTGTAATGGCCCCAACCAGAGTGCTTACCAGGCACTCAATTTGATAAGACATGAAATGCATTCGTCCCGTTGGAGCAACCCAAACGCGAATGGAGGCGTCACCCTCAATAGATCTATTCATTCACTCTCGCTTAGTACTAAAATTAACGGTCCATGATAATAAAGGGGACTTGTCGTGAAGTGGTAATAAGGCAACTTAAGCAATGTATGGAATTTGTAATACTTTGGCATTGTACAAAAGTAATTGATGTAATGTATTCTCCCCCGTGGGATTCAAATCGTATAAAAGTATAACACGAGTATTTAAGCATGTATCTCCCCCAAAGAGTTTGTAAAGTAATTAAACCAGTAAAAGTGGGGCTATGACTCACCTGATATGATGGTACCATGAACATGTAATGAGCTGAAAAACAAGGCGCGCACACTAGCCGCAACCTAATATGAATGATGAACGATCTACTTTAGATCATGAAATGATGTTATGAATGTCCATGCACATGTTTCCTATACCACTCTACTCTTTGAAAAATACTTGTTGTTATCAAAATATACATTTTCCAAGACTTAGGAAAATATGGTTATTAGAAAAATAAAACTAGTTGCAATATATATACTTATATATATATCGTATGTACCAATGTTAGTGTTGAAATCCTCGGTTTGAAATCCTTGAAATAACGCCTTGTAGTGATAAAAATATACTTGTAATAACTAACACTTCATTAGTTATAAAATTGGGTACTTGGTATTATTTCTAGCTTCTAAAGTTACTACGTAGTTTTAGTGTTAATATTACTAAAAGCTGTCAAAATGAAATGAGTTTTGCCGATATTCAAACGTGAATATCTTTGTCGTTATAAGTCCGTTTTACTTGTTCTTTATATCCACGGTTACGTCTTAGTATGTAGTAATATATTTTGGAAAGCTCGGCTCCTCCGGGTTACGTTTAAAGCCTCTTTTTGTCCGACGAAAAACGTCCAACAGCATGCAATTTTCAGAAAAATACTTTTCGTCAACAAACTTGCAAAAACCATAACTTCTTCGTTATAAACTCTTTTGAATCCATTCTTTCGCCTACGGATTTGTTTTTGAAAGTATTTTCTAAAAATTTTGCCAAAGTTTACTTTGTATTTACTGATTTTCCAGAATTTACCAAAATGGGACATAATGTATATTTACTTGTTACAAATCCATTTCCAAGGTTCAAAACTAGTTTTTACTTCAACCAAATCTCTTGCAAACACCACAAATCTATACTAATCCTACCATACCCCTTCTTAGGGTGCCATGGGTTCCTAATCACTAGTAATCATGTTAATTTTACAAAGGAATACCTAAATCAAAATCTAGGGTTTGTATGTTCAAAAAGTATACAAAAATAAAGTGGTATAACTAGTTTGTGCATGAAATTAAGCATGAATACCATAAGATACATATGTTAATTAGATGAAAACATGAAAATAATTTTGAATACTCACTTTGAAATAATAGGTGGTGAGATGATTAGAAACCTTGGATTACTTGTGTTTATGATGCAAGAATCTTGATTAGACTAACAAAATGAACAACTTTGATGCTTTAAACTTTTGAAAAACTCCACTTGATCTTGAAATGGTGATGAAGTCGTGGGTTTGGTGATGGGGATGAAGAATGAGAGCTTTTGATTCTATAAAATTATGTATGTTGTGTTTTTGGTGGTTTTTGTAAATACTTGTATAAGTATATAGTATTATAAGTGTACATTAATGCACTAGGTTAATAAACTTTGTAATTTTTGCCTAGGAGAGGACTTATGGGCTGGTTTCCAAAGAGCAAGGGGGGGGGGGGGGGGGGTAGGGGTACTTGGGATTTATTTAGAAAACTAGTGTAAGGTTATGTGTTGTTATGTGTTATTTGTTAAAATCGGGGTACCGGGTTTAATAGGAATAAATGTTAACAAAGTTAACCGGGACAAAATAAAGTCATAAGAATGATAAAAATATGTTGGGTACAATTACTGAGTGTTCGGGTGATTATTGTTTAGCTTTCACGAAAACCGTCGTAATATTCATAAGTTTACGTTATAAATAAAATAAATTTCCAAAATACTGGGTAACTGAATGTTATAACTTTTATGATGATAAAATGGATATAAAAATATGTCGGGACCATTGTGGGAATATTTAGATATATTCGTCGTGTATAAACCGGGTGTTAACGTTTATTATAAATAATTATAAGAAAAACATTAATTGTATCAAATATACAAATTTGAAAATCCTGAGAGTGGTATAACATGAAAATGCTGTGATGATGATATGCAGACTATCTCCAGTCCGTATGCAGTGTCATTAACACTAATGAAATGAATTCGCACCTAAACCAATCCAGTTACGCGAATTTGAATACCCGTAAACTAAATTTACGATGAAATGTGTAATGCAAGTGAATAGTGAAAACTTTTCCCGCAATGAATAGTGTTTAGTGAATAGTAAAATTTCTTAATGCTTCTCGGAATGTCAAACTGACACAAAAAATGATGAATAGTAAACTGATGAATTGTGTTTTGATGAATAGTGTTTTCTAAAGTTCGGGAAATGACCTGAAATGGTGAGTTGTGACAGTCTTCCCCTCTAAAAGGAACTTCGTCCCGAAGTTCAGTTTATGTTGGTCTCTGAAAACGTATTGGTGAAAAGGTAATGATATTCGAGAATTCTAGCGAACTCTAACGATAGGAATTCGACTCTGCTTCAACTGTTTGACCTCTCGGTCCATGATTTCTAATTGTTCTCCTGCAAGGTCTGAGTTTGTCCTTGAGTTGGATTCCTTTCCAAATGGGATTATGAGTGACTAATCTGAAAAGATGATAATACATGGTTGTGTAATCCTGTTGTTCTCGATCAAGGCTCAAGTCTGACGGCCACTAGGCCTACTCTGTCTGAAACATTACATGGTCCAGTGTATATCGGGTTTAACTTTCCGAGTTTTCTGAATGATATCATGCCTTTCCTAGGCAGAACTTTCAACATAACTCTACCACAAACTTGAAATTCTAAGGGTTTACACGTTATCGAACTTGTAACTGATTCTTGACTTGTAGGAAATTTCTGGTTATTTCATGAATACTTACTGGACTAGTGAGTTGGGCTTTTCCAAATTTCGATCCATCAATGAATGTTGGCACTTCGACCATAGAGTGCCTCAAATGGTGTAGTCTCTACGCTCGCGCGATAACTATAGTTGCAACTGAATTTAATTTATGGTAATTGGTTAGTCCAACCATTTCTTGAGTCAATCACTCATGCTCTGAGCATATCTCCCTATGTTTGAATCATTCTCTAATTCTGACCATTGGTCTGCAGATGATAGGTGGTGTGGTTCCAAAGAAATCTTAATGTAATCGCTAGGTGTTTGAGGTGAATTAAATTCCTCTATTAGAAATAATTGAAATGGATATCATGAATCTTGTAGAAAACTTACAAGGTTAAGTCCGTCAAGGGGTGTTGTTGAAAATAATAGATTAGGATAAGGTTGTGATCTTCCGCAGGATGTCATGAATTGAGTCTTTCTCCACCTACGATGCTTAGTCTCCATTACTACGATTTTCCCCAAGCTCTATGTCATTAAATCACCAAATCCTAAATGTATAAGTAATGTAATATAGTGATTGATTTTTCAAAGTTTGTTTTGAGATTGTGTTTTGTTCATAAACCTTCCCCGAATAAATGAATCTACAAGTTTAAGCAAACGGTTCTCCAAGTAACATTTTTCTTGATGTTTCAGAATTTAATAGTTATGCAAGATAGGACAGTTTTCAATATAAGGTGGATAATACGGTTTACCAAAGATCGATGTTTAAAATTTCCTAACAATTCAATAGTTTTGTAAAGGATTAACCAAAAGGAAATTGCTTATCAAAATAAATGCCTCAGAAAAGTATTTCTTACAAGATATATATTTTGTATAACGGTAATTTGGAGAAAAATCCATTTAAAAGTGAAAGTATTAAGAGGATAAAATAGTCAGGTATGTATGTCTGCACAACGGCATAGGTGTCTAACATGTTTGGATAAAGTCTATTGGTGAGGACATGTTCAATCTATAGTCTCGGTTAAGAGGTTGGATTTATCTCTATGGTGTTGCTTAGTGAGCACTCGTATCTAAACGAATCTTATAATTCAGTCAAGCCAATACTTTCCAGATGATAGAATTTTGGTGATCAGGCCAGTGATAGTGGTTCGAATGGTTTTGTGATATCTTAAGGTTTCTGTTGAGTTTTGAATGGTCTTAGTGTACCGAGGGATTCTCCTTATAGATGGTATGGAAAGTCTTTCCTAGGGAGGTCTTTGATAATATCCACTTAACAATATAGGGAGTAGTGAGTGATGAGTGGCATAGGAATCCATAAAGTGTCAGCTAATTCCTTATATATATGGGGATGGGGAAAGGGAATGATAGTGATGGCGAGAAGGGAAGAGACTGTGACAACTGCGACAAAATGATATTGTGATAAAAGAAAATACTGTGATGTAAGTGTATCATGCATAGACGTGAATGTTCATGAGATGAAATGATCAATTGACATGCTTCCAAGCGGCGGTTCACGAGGTGATGAAAAGTATGAATGTTCTGACAACGAGGGTATACACACACATGCATGAAACATTTGGAAAATGAGTAAAGGATTCAATCCAGACAAAATTTTATTATAACCATTCTCAGTGTTGCAAAATTCATCTCTGAGTCAGACATAGGTGGTCAGCCTATATCTCACTATCCCGGGTTGAATATAGATGACCAGTCTATATTCCACCGAGGTTCCATGAATTTTGAAATACTCAGCTCAGTCATACTAAGACTATGTCCTTCACAAATACCAAGACGTTCTGAAAGACAAAAGCAAGTGACCAAACTCGAGGTCAAATGATGAAACTATGCAAGGAAAAACATAATGCGGTGACATATATGATACGTGAACATGCTTATATGAAAGACAATTATAGTAATCAACTATAATAAATGAATATAATATATCAGATAATGAGACACAAATCTCATCACCTATGTCAGTAACTAACCACAAATGAGGCATCATCTTGGCAGGCAGGCACGTGACGGTCATAGGGTTAAGTTTTCTTGAAAGTAGCTATAGTCTAGGTTTTAAAAACACTTAGTTCGCTATAGCCAAAGCTCTGATACCAATCTGTCACACCCCCAAAATCGGGTCCAGCGGAAGCATACATGTAGCTGGGGTGTAACTCAATCGATATCACGACATAAGTACAAAAATGGTTTTCACTTCAATCGTTTAGAATAAAATGGTTAAATCAAAAACGTTGAATTTACATTGTTAAAAATAGTGTGGAAGTAGGCCCTTAAAATAGTTTAAAACGGTCCCCAAATGATTAAATCAGAGTCTTCTATGACCATGCCCTGCCCTGCCAAAACCTCCAGTAGCGTGCCATTGCCTAATACCTGAAAATACATGCTAAAGTGTCAACACGAGGTTGGTGAGTTCATAGAGTCTTGTGAAAAAGAATGTAATGCACATGGATGAAGTTGTCCCAGCAAAGGCATCGTAAATTCACTCAGTTCCAAGTCCCATCATAAGAGACTTGTAACCTGTGTGTTTACAACCCACTGCCAAATGTAATAAGTTTGATACAAAAGCATTGTAATTCAGTAATAAGGCTGATGCAAAGGCATCGTAATTCAGTAGTAATAGTAGTGGAAAAGTATCGTAATTCCATAAGTAATTTTTGTATGTACAATAGCCACAAGTATAAAGTGAACCGACAAAAATGTCAAAAATGCTACATTGTCTCTTAAGCTCATGACCCCGAAGCTAGACTTTGTAATGGCCCCAACCAGAGTGCTTACCAGGCACTCAATTTGATAAGACATGAAATGCATTCGTCCCGTTGGAGCAACCCAAACGCGAATGGAGGCGTCACCCTCAATAGATCTATTCATTCACTCTCGCTTAGTACTAAAATTAACGGTCCATGATAATAAAGGGGACTTGTCGTGAAGTGGTAATAAGGCAACTTAAGCAATGTATGGAATTTGTAATACTTTGGCATTGTACAAAAGTAATTGATGTAATGTATTCTCCCCCGTGGGATTCAAATCGTATAAAAGTATAACACGAGTATTTAAGCATGTATCTCCCCCAAAGAGTTTGTAAAGTAATTAAACCAGTAAAAGTGGGGCTATGACTCACCTGATATGATGGTACCATGAACATGTAATGAGCTGAAAAACAAGGCGCGCACACTAGCCGCAACCTAATATGAATGATGAACGATCTACTTTAGATCATGAAATGATGTTATGAATGTCCATGCACATGTTTCCTATACCACTCTACTCTTTGAAAAATACTTGTTGTTATCAAAATATACATTTTCCAAGACTTAGGAAAATATGGCTATTAGAAAAATAAAACTAGTTGCAATATATATACTTATATATATATCGTATGTACCAATGTTAGTGTTGAAATCCTCGGTTTGAAATACTTGAAATAACGCCTTGTAGTGATAAAAATATACTTGTAATAACTAATACTTCATTAGTTATAAAATTGGGTACTTGGTATTATTTCTAGCTTCTAAAGTTACTACGTAGTTTTAGTGTTAATATTACTAAAAGCTGTCAAAATGAAATGAGTTTTGCCGATATTCAAACGTGAATATCTTTGTCGTTATAAGTCCGTTTTACTTGTTCTTTATATCCACGGTTACGTCTTAGTATGTAGTAATATATTTTGGAAAGCTCGGCTCCTCCGGGTTACGTTTAAAGCCTCTTTTTGTCCGACGAAAAACGTCCAACTGCATGCAATTTTCAGAAAAATACTTTTCGTCAACAAACTTGCAAAAACCATAACTTCTTCGTTATAAACTCTTTTGAATCCATTCTTTCGCCTACGGATTTGTTTTTGAAAGTATTTTCTAAAAATTTTGCCAAAGTTTACTTTGTATTTACTGATTTTCCAGAATTTACCAAAATGGGACATAATGTATATTTACTTGTTACAAATCCATTTCCAAGGTTCAAAACTAGTTTTTACTTCAACCAAATCTCTTGCAAACACCACAAATCTATACTAATCCTACCATACCCCTTCTTAGGGTGCCATGGGTTCCTAATCACTAGTAATCATGTTAATTTTACAAAGGAACACCTAAATCAAAATCTAGGGTTTGTATGTTCAAAAAGTATACAAAAATAAAGTGGTATAACTAGTTTGTGCATGAAATTAAGCATGAATACCATAAGATACATATGTTAATTAGATGAAAACATGAAAATAATTTTGAATACTCACTTTGAAATAATAGGTGGTGAGATGATTAGAAACCTTGGATTACTTGTGTTTATGATGCAAGAATCTTGATTAGACTAACAAAATGAACAACTTTGATGCTTTAAACTTTTGAAAAACTCCACTTGATCTTGAAATGGTGATGAAGTCGTGGGTTTGGTGATGGGGATGAAGAATGAGAGCTTTTGATTCTATAAAATTATGTATGTTGTGTTTTTGGTGGTTTTTGTAAATACTTGTATAAGTATATAGTATTATAAGTGTACATTAATGCACTAGGTTAATAAACTTTGTAATTTTTGCCTAGGAGAGGACTTATGGGCTGGTTTCCAAAGAGCAAGGGGGGGGGGGGGTAGGGGTACTTGGGATTTATTTAGAAAACTAGTGTAAGGTTATGTGTTGTTATGTGTTATTTGTTAAAATCGGGGTACCGGGTTTAATAGGAATAAATGTTAACAAAGTTAACCGGGACAAAATAAAGTCATAAGAATGATAAAAATATGTTGGGTACAATTACTGAGTGTTCGGGTGATTATTGTTTAGCTTTCACGAAAACCGTCGTAATATTCATAAGTTTACGTTATAAATAAAATAAATTTCCAAAATACTGGGTAACTGAATGTTATAACTTTTATGATGATAAAATGGATATAAAAATATGTCGGGACCATTGTGGGAATATTTAGATATATTCGTCGTGTATAAACCGGGTGTTAACGTTTATTATAAATAATTATAAGAAAAACATTAATTGTATCAAATATACAAATTTGAAAATCCTGAGAGTGGTATAACATGAAAATGTTGTTATGATGATATGCAGACTATCTCCAGTCCATATGCAGTGTCATTAACACTAATGAAATGAATTCGCACCTAAACCAATCCGGTTACGCGAATTTGAATACCCGTAAACTAAATTTACGATGAAATGTGTAATGCAAGTGAATAGTGAAAACTTTTCCCGCAATGAATAGTGTTTAGTGAATAGTAAAATTTCTGAATGCTTCTCGGAATGTCAAACTGACACCAAAAATGATGAATAGTAAACTGATGAATTGTGTTTTGATGAATAGTGTTTTTCCAAAGTTCGGGAAATGACCTGAAATGGTGAGTTGTGACATATACTAATGTGGTGGAAACAATAATGAGAAAAGTTGTGTTTACTTAGATTTCATTACTCCCTAGATATCTTTTACCGGTTGATTAGCTTGTTACAATTGCATGGATGATGGGTTATATTCCTTAATACTAGTCGTAGGGTCGTGTACAATATTCCCTAACTCTATAAGATCCTTCTTCACTCCTATGTCGAGCCGTTAAAAGCTCCTAACATGGGATCATTAGAATTCTCTTATGCATTATATACAACCAAAAATCGTAGTCACCTCCGATCATATTTCTTAAGACATTCAAGCAAGTTACCAATGGAAGTCTGCCAGTTTTCTTAAGCCTAACATCGAATACAATCATCCGTAACAATTATAAACAAACAATCAACCCATAACAACATCTAGGTTTCACTACATCTAAGCAAACACAATAAAAGGCTAGCCTAACATGTTAAAAGAAAGATACACATAAGATAGAATCAAACAATACATAGACATATTGAATGATTAATGAAGTACTTATCTTTATTCAAACATGGAAGAAAGAGGGTTTGAAACCCCTTCAAGATGCAGGAAATTCGACCTAGGGTTTTTACAAAACTTGTTCCCCAAAAGTTCCACCCTAAATAATGAAAAATTGGAAAAATATATATAGACTATGCATCCTGACGGCGTCATGTATTAGCCTCTGACACCGTCAACTCGCCGCCAAGATGAAATTCGTATTGCCTAGATCCACTTCTGACACCGTCATGTAGAAAAACACTCTGGGCCGTGACTAGTATTTGGACCCTGGCGGCCTTGGTGACACCGTCAGACCAATAACAAAGAAAATGTTCTGGGCCGTCACGTTATAAGTTCCACATCCACCTCTTTTGTCACTCTTGACGCCGTTACTAGTAAACCTTGATGTCGTCGGGTACTGTTCCAGCAAGGAATTTTGAGACTTTGCCGTTTTCTTCACTTTTATGCTCCAAAAACGTCCAAAACTCTCTCTTTTCCAGATTTCTCCTCAAAAGTACCTAAAATGACAAAAAGAACAATTTAGGGCAATTATTGATCATATAATCTCGAATTCGGGCTTAAATGACCCCTTAAAAGCTAAAATTTGTATTGCCTAGATCCACTTCTGACGCCGTCATGTAGAAAAACACTCTGGGCCGTGACTAGTATTTGGAACCTGACGGCCTTGGTGACGCCGTCAGGCCAATAACAAAGAAGATGTTCTGGGCCGTCACGTTATAAGTTCCACATCCACCTCTTTTGTCACTCTTGACGCCGTTACTATTAAACCTTGATGTCGTCAGGTACTGTTCCAGCAAGGAATTTTGAGACTTTGCCGTTTTCTTCACTTTTATGCTCCAAAAACGTCCAAAACGCTCCCTTTTCCAGATTTCTCCTCAAAAGTACCTAAAATGACAAAAGGAACAATTTAGGGCAATTATTGATCATATAATCTCGAATTCGGGCTTAAATGACCCCTTAAAAGCGGTACACTTTTAGTCCCATCAAACATGTATTTTAAACTGCATGTGTGGTTTCTATACGTCACAATAAAGCCTTGTTCTTCTAAATGATCGATGCTCAATACGTTTAATGTGATCTCTGGTGTATAGAGCATATTGGGTATCACCAAACTACCCTCCTTCGTTTCCACAGTCGCCTCACCAACCCCTTACGAAAAGATGAATTTCTTTTCTCGTTCTTCAGTCCTTTCCATCTTGAATCTTTGTAGGACTCATATGCCTTTTATAAGCGCTACTAACAAACCAAATATCATTCCAATTTCCTTGATCCGAACCCTCCACCATGTAATCGGTGGTTACATGCACACTCTCCGGTCCATATTTGAGACTTTCCTGGACTTTTGGTGTCGTTGGATTTGCGATGCTTAGTTCCTGAATCTTGGTGTTACTCTCCTTGTTCGTACACTTCCAATAAACGTGCCCTCGTTTCTTACAAATATAGCAACGTGCACATTTATCCTTTTTTGATAACTCACTTCTTTCTCCTATTTGTTTGCAAGTCGGTTGTGATTTTGAGGAACTGTAGGACACAACTTCCTCAACCTCCTGCCTTAGTAACTGTTTTCCTTCAGGGGATAAGTATTTTTTCTGTTTGGCCCATCGTGGGGTATTGGGGGGAGTTTCTTTTTGCAAGTGCCTTTTGTTGAGAGTAACCTTAGCGTGCCTTTGCAATTGCTTCGCCCAGAGATCAGAACATAAGCTCTGATACCACTGTTGGTATCGATTCACAGGTTTCAATTGAAGCCAATTTCTCTCCATAACACATTTGTAATTCACCATGGTTTGTTTATATGTGAGACTGAGTTTTGTAGAAACAAAAGTATATAAACACTGATATTGATATTGAGTAAATAAAGAATGTGTTTACATAGACTCGATCTAATCCTATATATACTTATTGAATCGACATGACTTATCAAGTTAACCAATGTGTCGATTCAAGGATAACTGTCAACCATAAATAACTGTCAAACTATAACTAACTTATCTAAAAGGCTGTTTGGTTTAATGGTTCAACCCAAACATAGCAGATGCCTTCTTTAACCAATTCGACCCATACTTA
Source organism: Artemisia argyi (assembly GCA_030686995.1). Lineage (NCBI taxonomy): Eukaryota > Viridiplantae > Streptophyta > Magnoliopsida > Asterales > Asteraceae > Artemisia > Artemisia argyi. The sequence goes on from CM060687.1 coordinate 94,892,921, forward strand.
ATTAAAATACATAACAGTAAATTGTCTAATAACATTACAAAGCATTAACTAGTTTACAGTTTATACCCCATTTTCAAGTTGCTATCTTTTTCAGAGAAAGAAGAAAGAAGAAGAAGAAGAAGAAGAAAAAAAAAAAAAAAAAAAAAAAAAAAAAAAAAAAACCCGGAGCTCGCATTGAAAGAGCACACTACCACCCATCAGAATTGAGGATGATTTCATTTCTCTTAACCAACACACACCTAAGAGTTTATTGTTTAAAAAGCATCTCAAAATTCAAGGTAAAACACAAATTCTGTCCATAAATACATGACATCAACAATAACAACATAACTAATACATGCCAAAATAGGTTCGTATATGCGATGTTTGAAAAGCATACAAATAATTAGTACCAATAAAATGATAACTTAACTCTCTTGAATAACATTGATTCAAGAAGTTGTAATCATAAAATACACTTCATTCGAAACTTTGAACCTTTGAATTCATTTAACATGTTAAAAAATATAAATAGAAAAGACTCATTTTCAGTATAGAAGGTTCAAAATTTGCTTACATTAAGCTACATTCACTAACTGTTTTCGCATAGGGTCGTCTCTTATTCTATCGACTTGCTTATTTGTTGCATCTCAACACCTAATTTCGTTGTTTGGGCACCCCATAATCAAATTTAAAATCAAAATGTACCAGTGCAAATCTTATGAATTTTGTGTGTTGGATGTTGTACATTATCTTTAGTTGTCTCGGCAAAATGTTCATAAGCATATTTATACAATAAAAGATTTTTTAAATACGTGCAAATTAAAAGTACCAATATATAAGAAACTGATATATCAAGCAATATAAATGATAAACTCGTTTATGTGTACACAATATATAAGAAAATGACATATCAAGCAAATGTAGATGAGAAATCACCGATAGTTTAGCAACTGTCGATAGGCTTGTTTTCGTTGAACCCAATTTGTCAATTCATATGTTCTTTCTTGGATCTCTAATCTCGATTTTCCAGTGGCCATTTGAAAGATTCGCCCTTGCTGCTCGTTGGCGGAGCCATTCTAGTTTCTCCTTTTGCTTGGACGACAAAAGACAAAACTGTTGTAGCTGCCTTGGCATTGAATCATGCAGTTTCCACCAATTATTGTGCGCCACATCACTTCCATATTGTTGTAACACCATTGAATCCCAGTTACAGTCATAGTCTCGAAAGCACCGCCACGGTTTAAACCCGAGGTAATGGAGTGCGTAGAGAACCGGTGGGGTTGCCCCGAAAAGATGTGTTTTTTTATCTTTGGTTTCCTTGTTATCACTCCAGAAAAATTTTAAGAAATTCACGTGTTTTGGAAGTCGATGCCACCATGTAAAGATTTCGTTTAAGAACCCCTGATCACCCCCGTTATATGATGTGATCTCATTGATATGATTCATTAAAAGTCGAAAAGTGCAATTTGATGGCTCAATTACCATCACACCCGAGTTAAAAAGTGTCCCATTGTTAGCTATGGCGGAAATTTCGGGCATTTGAAAAAGGAAATCAATATTTCTAAGGATGAGTAAATCAGCATCAATGAAGATAATTTTTACATAATCAGTTAACTGCCATAACCGGAACTTAGTATAATTCCATGCATTGTATTTACCATCTTTGGCTTTGGGGTTTCTTATCCGTTGGATCACTCGAATCTTCCATCCTGCTTGCTCAAGTCCATTCATGTGGTATTCACTAATTGTCTCGTCAACAAGGGCCACTAGATCTCTAGTAGACCCTGTCTTTAGAATGCTTTGTGCAAGTGTTATTGCGCCACAAATATAAGTATCCTTTGAGTGTAGGACTGTTACGTATGCTTCACGTCGAGCATCACCAATATGATAACCACCTGTCTTAGGAAAAAAAAATCAATTAGGAGCTGGTAATTTGGATTCCCTTGTATTTATACCAGCATCACTCACGGTGGTAGTTTTTTTTCTTTTTTTTTGTAAATTAACATTTGAAGTAAAATAGGTTGACAACACTAGACAAGGCACAAATTGACGAACACCTCATGGCAAAAGACGAAGTTATGATAACCCTATTTTAGATGTCAAACTTAATATTTTACACTTACTATTATTTGACAAAATATTGTTGCAATCTGAGTTTGTGCGCCTTTTTTTTTTTTTTTTTTTTTTTTTTTGCTATAAGTTCAACTAACCTTGTGGGTTGAAAGTAAGTGCAAGTTGGCAAGATCCAATAGGAAGTTGTAGTTTCTCCCTCAACACCTTCAGATTTGGCTTGTATAACCAAACGTTACCTTGACGTGTCACAAGTTCTTTACAAGGAAACAAATTAGGGATCAGGGTGCAATTGGAAATGAAGAGCATGTGAACTTCATAATCCCCTTTAGCCGAGGTGGCTAGAGCTGCACTTGCTAGTTGCAAGTGCAAGCGAGCCACATCTTTAGACCAATTTGCCTTGTTTCTACATGGAAGCTTGATTGCAATCACGTCAATCATTTTTTCAGGTACGCTGAGCTTAGGAAGACTTGGACATTTTGGAACGTGATACCTTTGTTCCTCATCAATCCACGTTGGGTTTAATGACTCCCATGTCATATTTTTATTAATGGAGTCAAGGTGAAGGACTATATGGTTTGCACTATCTGGGAACATTCTTGTTTTCCATTCAAATATTTCTGTCTCGTTGAAGTTCAAGAGCCCAACTGTATGGTTAGTTCGCTTGTCGTAAGCTATTTTCATAACAACTTCTGAGACGTCGAGCCAATCTATCTGTGAATGGGAAGCATATGTGACATGTAGTCCTCTAGGTGGTTTCCATATATTTGATAGACGACGCCTGTATATATATACGCCACAATAATGGTCAACTAATCATTTGAATATGGAAACATTATGCATTATAATTCAAAATTTTCTTGAATTTAACTTCTGCAAAATGTTTGCGTACCAAGAAATGACATGCAAAACGTTTTCATGTTGACTAATGAAAATATTGTAGGTTATGAAGATGAGAGTTGCAATCATGATGGTAAATAAAGCACCCTTGAACGATTTTTTCTTGTACATCTGTTTTTTCTCTTGTAGAATGACTTGCAATTGCTCATCGTCTTCTTTTGATTTTCTTCTGTGAAATCTTCCGTTGTATATATCTTCCCTGAGAAGATTAACTTTTTTAGTAATAATGTTTGCATTTAGGTTTAAAATAAACATAATCAGCATAAAAATGAAAAAATCTATAATTGACTTTGAAAACCCTAAGTTGGTGCTATCTTATACACGTGAGACTGAAAATCTTGTGTTAAAACAAGGCATAACAAGGTTGTTCATAGAATCATACGTATAACAATTTGTAGGAATCGGTAACCTACAACCCCTGGTCACTAGCACGTATAACTCGATCGAGAAGATAAGATGTCGACAAGAAAAGAATGAGCAATGCACAAGTAAGTATCCCTAATCGATTCTTGATTAGTATAGAAAGAATGCGTACCAAATCCGTCCCCCCCCCCCCCCCCCCTCACCTCCTTTTATAGAGATGAGGGGGAGGGTAAACCGACTCTAACAAGACTCATAGTCGGTTGTTACAAGGACACGGGTTGGGCTTGGGACACAAGCCAACCAAACCGACTCTTTAAGCTATGACGACTAAACATTAACACTAAGACCCGTGGACTTAACAATAAGCTTATATAGAGACTAAACTTGTAACAATTTCCACCTTAGGCTTTATATTAGCCTACTCCGACACTCAGCAACTCCAAGCAGTGCTGTAAATTCCGTCCAGGTACCACCTTTGTCAAGGCATCCGCAGCATTGTGTTTAGTACCCACCTTCAGAACTTCAACCGTCTTTGCTTCCAAGACCTCTCTGATAAAGTGGTAACGCAAATTGATGTGCTTAGTCCTTTCATGATAAACATGATTCCGCGATAAGTGAATCGCGCCCTGATTAACACAATTAACTGCAACAGTGTTAAGCTCCACGCCCAACTCTTCTAAGAGTCCCCTTAGCCAAATAGCTTCCTTCACAGCCTCCGTAAGGGCCATATACTCCGCCTCTGTAGTTGAAAGAGCCACCACGTGTTGTAGCGTTGCCTTCCAGCTTACAACACATCCCTGTACTAAAAACGCGTAACCTGTGATTGACCTACCTTTATCCGGATCCTTTGCGTAGTCTGAATCAACAAAACCTGTTACGTCTACATGGTTGCCACGATTTGTCCCATACACCAAACCCACGTTTGCAGTACCCCGCAAATATTTCAAAATCCACTTCACTGCTTCCCAATGCTTTTTACCTGGATTCGCCAAATATCTGCTAACAACACTTACCGCATACGTTATGTCTGGCCTCGTGCACACCATCAAGTACATTAAGCTCCCAACCGCATTTGCATATGCCACCCTACTCATCCTTTCAACATCACAATCCCTAACCGGACAATCCTTCAACGACAGCTTGAAGTGCCCACCCAATGGCATCTTAACCGATTTCCCATTGTCTATTCTATAATTATTTAAAATCTTAGAAACGTACCCGGATTGTGACACCCTCAGAATCTTGCGACTCCGATCCCTGATGATCTCCATACCAAGAATCTTCTTTGCTTCCCCGAGCTCTTTCATGTCAAACTCCTTTTTAAGCAAAGACTTGATAGACCCAATCTCAGCCTTGCTTTTACAAGCAATCTGCATATCGTCTACATATAACAATAGATAGATATACTCACCTGGTGCATAACTCCTGTAATATACGCAGCTGTCGTAACTGCTACGCTTGAACCCGTTGCTCAGCATGTACTCATCAAACCTCTTATACCATAAAGGGATTTCTTTAACAAACATACCTTGTTACCTTATTCATAACCCGGTGGATAACCCGGTGGCTGCTTCATGTAGATCACTTCTTCAAGATTCCCATGTAAAAATGCCGTCTTTACATCAAGCTGCTCTAGCTCATAATCTCTACACGCAGTCAATGCAAGTATAACCCGAATAGATGTGTGTCGAACTACCGGCGAAAATACTTCATTATAGTCAATACCTGCCCTTTGTGTGAATCCATGAGCCACCACCCTCGCCTTGTACCTAGGCTTTTGAACACCTTCAACCCCTTCCTTTGTCTTGAACAGCCATTTGCAGCTCACCAGCTTTTGCCCAGCTAGATGATCCACTAACTCATAGGTCTCATTCTTGTTCAGAGAATCCACCTCTTCATCCATAGCAGCTTTCCACTTAAATCTATCTTTACAAGTAACTGCCTCCTGGTATGTCAATGGTTCATGAGTATCTTCTTCCTCTGCTGCAGCAAACGCGTAAGCAGCCATATTACTTTCATCTCAAAACCTTAAAGGTTTCATTCTTGTCCTTGGCTCTCTATCCCGAACCAACTGATAATCTGTGAGATCCGATGTTTGATCATGATCCTGATCCCCTGCATCTTCATCATCGCCATCTTCCTGACCATCAATCAGATCTTCCTCAAGCGAATGATTATTTAACCTCTGCAGTTCCACCTCAACCTGTAATTCCTCAACAGACTTATCAGTACCTGCACCAGAATCCTTCAACGTGTCTTTATACATGACACTTTCATTGAAGACCACGTTCCTGCTAGTGACTATTTTAGGTGATTCATTATCAAGCCTATATAGCCTGTACCCCTTCACACCTTCAGGATACCCCAAAAGAACGCATTTTACCGCTCTCGGCTCGAGCTTACCTTGTTTAACGTGTGAATATGCGACACAACCGAAAATCCTTAACATCCCATAATCACTTGGATGTCCCGACCACATCTCCATAGGTGTCTTTTTCTCAATCGCTGTCGATGGTGACCTATTTATAAGATATGCGGCCGTACATGTCGCTTTCGCCCAGAAGGTCTTGGGCAATCCAGACTGAATTAATAAATAGCGTACCTTATCCATGAGAGTTCTATTCATCCGTTCAGCTAATCCATTCTGCTGCGGCGTCCCGGCAACTGTCAAATGTCTAGCAATCCCACTCTCAGTGCATAGCTGCTCAAATTCCCGGTTACAGAACTCAAGACCATTATCTGTCCTCAACTTCTTAACCGTCTTCCCAGTCTGATTCTCTACTAACTGCTTCCACTCTTTGAACTTTCCAAATGCTTCGTGTTTGAACCTGAGAATATAAACACATACCCTCCTGGAATAATCATCAACAATAGATAAGAAGTACCTCTTACCTCCCAATGATTCCACCTGAGACGGACCCCATAAATCTGAATGAACATAGTCTATCACTCCCTGAGTAGTGTGCCTTCCTACACCGAAACTGACTCGATGTGACTTTCCCAGAACACAATTCTCACAAAAATCGAGCTTACCTAGACTTTTCTTTCCAAACAGCTCCTGCTTTTCTAGCACCTGAAGTCCCGCCTCACTGATATGTCCCAGTCTTTTGTGCGAAACCTGTGCAAGACTGTCTTTTTCTTCAACACTAGCATTAAGCTCACCCGCCACTGCATGACCATCCAAAGAGTATACGCAATTATCCCTTCGGGTTCCAGATAAAATAACCCTAGAACCATTAATCACCTTGATTTTGCCCGACTGCATTTTTACGGTATATCCCTCTTTTTCAAGAGTTCCCAGCGATATCAAGTTTCTTTTCAATTCAGGAATATACCTGACATTCTGTAACACAAAACTTGACCCATCTTTCAGTTGTAACCTAAACTTGCCAATACCTCTGATCTTGCACTCTCTGTTGTCACCCAACAGTACCCTGTCCCCATCGCATTCTAGAAAATCAAAAAATATGTCTGACCTGGGTGTCATGTGGTATGAACCTCCTGAATCCATAATCCAATCCAATAAGGCATCTGCACTCATCACCATCATCACCTCAGAACCGTCATAAATCGAACCACTAGAGCTTGGCTGATCATCTTTCTTGACAAAACCATTTGACTTCTTGCGATTATTTTTCGGACAGTTTCTCTTCAAGTGCTCCTCAGATTGGCAAATAAAGCACTTGAGTCTTCCACCTCGAGACTTCGATCTTGACTTTCCCCTGGACTGATGCGAATTCCTACGATTAGTTCTTCCCCTCACATATAACCCTTCACCATCATCCCCCTTCGCCTTAGACCTTTCTTTGATTTCCTTTGAATTCAGTGTGGCCATCACATCCTCCAAAGTCAAAGCTTCCCGTCCATAGAGCAAGGTATCCACAAAGTGTTCGTATGATGCTGGTAAAGAAGTGAGTAATATTAAAGCAAGATCTTCATCCTCGAATTTTACCTCAATATTTGCTAAATCAAGAACGATTTTGTTGAACTCATCTATATGCTCGGAAATCGTACGTCCAGCCGGCATGTAGAATGTATATAACTTCTTCTTTAGGTACAACTTATTGGCCAAGGACTTTGCCATGTATAAAGTCTCAAGCTTGGACCAAACCCCCGCTGCAGTCGTCTCCCCGGTAACCTCTCTCAGAACCTTGTTACCTAAACACAAAATCATGGCACTATGAGCTTTCTTGTTTAGCTCAGCTTTTGCTGTAGCATCCATATTCTCGGGTAAAACCTCCAGAGCTGCTTCACATCCATGTTGAATTAATAAAGCACGCATCTTGACTCTCCATAACCCGAAATCACCAGTTCTATCGAATTTCTCGATTTCAAACTTGGCTCCCGTCATTCTTTAATCCCTTTATTAATTTGCTAAACCTTGTAAAAAACCTTCACAATCATAAACTAATAAAGTCCTTGTGCAATACCCTCTTAATTAAAATAACCTTTTGTTTTTATAAATAAAACAAAAGAACCCAAGTATTAAATATCTGGTCTTATTATAAAAAGTTGTGTTGACTTTTAAACAAAAAAGGCAACAACCAGATGTGGTACTGTTCTTCTTCTTCCTTTATCACATCAGGGAAAAACAACCACCGATCTTCGATCTCCGATACACCAAAAACCAACAATCCCTTAGATCTTCTATACCTTGTCACAAACCCGAACAATCGAAGATCCAAGAACCCTTACTGTCGATATCGAACAACAATTAAACCCTTCTTGATCGATCCTAATAACCAGCGACACCCGCGAACCTGGGCTCTTGATACCACTTGTAGGAATCGGTAACCTACAACCCCTGGTCACTAGCACGGATAACTCGATCGAGAAGATAAGATGTCGACAAGAAAAGAATAAGCAATGCACAAGTAAGTATCCCTAATCGATTTTTGATTAGTATAGAAAGAATGCGTACCAAATTCGTCCCCCCCCCCCCCCCCCCTCACCTCCTTTTATAGAGATGAGGGGGAGGGTAAACCGACTCTAACAAGACTCATAGTCGGCTGTTAAAAGGACACGGGTTGGGCTTGGGACACAAGCCAACCAAACCGACTCTTTAAGCTATGACGACTAAACATTAACACTAAGACCCGTGGACTTAACAATAAGCTTATATAGAGACTAAACTTGTAACACAATTCAATGCAAAGTCGTTGTATTTTCTAATTAATGAATGTGGAGTATTCATTACGGACATTTTATTGGGTTAATTTAGTTTGTTAATAGAATAGATGATTATCCGTGCATAGCAGCGACAATGTATAGTAATGTTAATATGTGTGTGCAATCTTTATTACGTGAGAGTTAAAAAAGTTAGAGGTTTAAATTTTTATTAAGTATTTAAATATTCAATAGATTGCATTTCCTTTTTACAAGTAAGGGTATTTTTACTGTACTAACATTACTTATTTTTAAAATTAAGTTTTAAGTAAATGTTTTTTCTCTTTATATTATATATCTTTTTCACATATGTTAGCCAAGAAATATAACGCCCGTATAATCTCTTTAATCACTTGATCAATATACTCTTTTATTATTTTGCATAATAACAGAACTTTAGGTAGTCATAACACAAAATATGCTATTCTCCGGTTATCATCTAGTCGCTAGTGATCCGGAGGGATCCTATAAATATATTTTTTCTTTATTGTTTTTGTTTAAGTAGTATTTTTAAATCCATCATATATCACGCAGGACCCTAGCCGTCATAATACACCTAAAGTATTTTGACTAGTCACCAATCAACTAAAAATTTATCATCTTTTCACTACTCTTTTTTTGGTCATCGGAGATTATTGCTGTCAATGACAAAAGTTTACCAAATTGCGGTTCACGCCTAAAGGTAAAGCAAGTCATGACGTTAAATAAATAGTAAACGTCACAAAAGGAGGAAATCTCAAGCAGTATACAACTTTGTTTCCATATACAAGTCTATCTCCGTGCAAAACAACAATAAAGAAGAATAAAAAAAATAGTGGCAATTCCATATATGATTTATACTTAAACATCATAAATTCTATATTTTCTCAACTTATCTTATGCATTAAAAACTTGTATTTTTGACAAATATGTAATTTTCATGTTTAGGTTGGTAAATATGAATATCCTTTTAGGTTACAGTTAAATAGTTTTTAATATATGTATGACGAAATAAATATAAAGGTGAATTCTAAATGTTATAAGAAAAGATAGAATTTATTAAAATCAACTTACATAACACTGAAAGCAGCAGAGCATCGTTGCATAATACTCCTTCGCGAACAATTCTTGTCAACCAACCTATATTTGAGTGTATATATAGCAGAAAAGTAAAATACAATTAATAAATAATGTTTAAAATTTAAATAACTCATAAGTAATACGTAGTACTACGTAGTACTTTACATAACAAATGTATATGTGGCACTTGCTACACACAACTAAAGCCTAAATCAGCCCTTGAACATAAGAACGTACACACACACAAGTTTATTTATTTATTTTTTTAAAGTTCTATAGTAAAACCACTACAAAAAATTGGTTTAATTTACACACTTTTTTTCTTCTCACTTCTAAAAGTGTGTAAAATTTTATTAATTTCTTAACACTTAATAATGCGTAAAAATTAGTTACATTGATAAGTGTGAAAAAAATAAGTAAAACAATTAATTTTCCACACTTATAATTGTGTCAAAAAAAGTTCACACTTTTAAGTGTGAAAAAATCTAAGAAATGTTCACACTTATATGTGTGGACCAAAATTCTCCACACTTACTTAAAGTGTGTGGACCTAAGCATTCTCCACACTTTCTCAAAGTGTGTAAAATTTGGGTGTTACAAATAACCTTCATATTTCAAAGTGTGGAGATATCTTCTAATTTTTCACACTTAAAAGTGTGAACTTTTATTTGATACAACTATAAGTGTGAAAAATCTATTTTTTGACATTTATTTTCCACACTTATTAATGTAAACAATTTTTACACATAATTAATAAAGTAGTTAAATTGTACACAGTTTTGAAAAGTGTGAAAACAAAGTGTGAAGAATCAACTATTTTTTTGTAGTGAACCTAACTGTTGATCAATAATAAAATTCACAGGATGAATGCATTTTTGGCATTTCATTTGTCAGATATGGGTTTAACGACGAAAATAAGAAAAAGTAAGAGACTGGATGTGTAACAAGCAAGAAAAGGATCCAAGATAAGAAGAACAAAAAAAAATTAGGGATTGAATGAGTTATACTACCATACAAACCACAAGGACCACTTATAACTTAACTTTAAATTTGTAAAAATTTTCCGACAAAGAATGTAGATACTTTAATGAATATATTTCTAGTACAAACAAATATTGGCGGAGTAAACCCAACTCTGTAAATTTTTTGAGTATCAAGTGACCCTTTTTCAAGCACCAGCCCCAACTCCCCAACCAATGTTCAACTGTTATTTGCGAACCAATAGGAGTTGCATGGGATTAAGCCCATGATCTATTTCTTCAAAATCACTCCCTTTCCCGGCCCTACAAGAACATTTGCGCTGGAAAATAGGCTCCCGAAAGATGGTCCATAGTTGCCGCCTTTAGGATTTGAACATGAGAACTCCATTAAAGATCCCAAGCCCCCAACACTATACCACACTTGGGAGATTTCTTGGAACACATCTTAAACGACTCAAATTATAATTATTTACCTTACTATGGGAATCAAAATTTTCTGGTAGATGTGAAATTAAGAAGGGATTGCGAGTTTCATACGTTTTAAGAACTTGAAGATAATGCATATATAGCTAAAATGAACTAAATTTAAACATTACAATATCAAAACAAATAAACGTCATCTATTTCAAGCGTTCGTGTACTAAGAAACTTACGTAGAATATGATGATTGTCTACCCTCTATGATCCTCTAAAGAAGCACTGATTTTTAGTATATTAAATCTAGCGTCATAAGAACGGAAACAAAATTCATGCATACTTATATCCGTGAAAAAACAAATCTAATTAAATAATTGAAAGACAATTTAAAAGGTTTTATGAGGCGTATTAAAAGGATTCAACTAGAATAGAAAGTTTCAGTGTTACGAATAAACATAAAAATAGGGACTAAGAAGTAGACAAGTGAAGGAAAGAATTTAATAGAATTGTAACTAAGGAACGTGGTCTCAATTATGTGATTTTTCCATGTTATCCGACCAAAACAAACTATTATTGAGAAAACATGTACGCACGGCCGTCCCATAATTTAAAGTGATCAGGTGCAAAAATACAAATTGTAACACAATATATAAAAGGGTTAATTATTTAAAAATGTATAATACTTGTCATTTTTTGTTATTGTGTGTATTAAACTTTTTTTTTTCTTATTGTGTGTACTGAATTTTCCAATTTCGATTATTGTATGTATTTTGTTACTATTCAGCCATGTAAAATGACTATTTTACCCTTCAAAATTTTGAAAAAAGTAAGGGTAAAATAGTCACAAAATACACCGAATAATCGAAATTTGAAAGTTTTGTACACAGAATAAGAAAAATAAAATACATACAATAACAAAAAGTGACAAATATGATACATTTTCAAGCAATTAACCCTATATAAAAAGATATACATAAGAGTTATTCATGCAGGACGCAAAAGCGAATTTTGATACACCCTAATCTAAATGTTGGTAGACGAGACACACCTCCAAAGAATAAAAGTCTAACAAGAAAAAAGTCTTAAAACACTCGGTTTATTTAATTGATCAAAGATAAAATTACAATGAAAGAAGCTTTATATTTATAAGTAAAAGATAGATCGGGGAGAAAGTTATCTTCTTCTCAATACTCTTAATAAAACTAGAAAAACCAATTCCAAACTAAACCCTAAACAAAAGTCAATGCACATTATGTAGTAATAATTTCCTAGATAGTTGTTTATGAAAAGTGACTCACGCAGAACAACTATCCAAGAATAAAAACTTTACATCCTTATTATCTATATAACCCACAACTTTTTCCATACAAGTCTTCAAAACACCAAATTTATTTTTTGTTTTCAACACTAAAGTTGAAACTTTGTTATCATGTATCTAACAAATTTGAAGGTATTTGATTTTCTCAACATGTTCTTCAACAACTTCAGCCTTCAAAATCTTTTTTTCAACCTTAATCTCGAGTTTTGGTAATTGTGGTTTTACTTTGGATTGAACCATAATAATTCTCCTTCCATCCCATTAGAAAAAGGTAGAGATTTTTTTAAAGATCATACATGCAATTAACCTCACATCGCAAGGGTTTCCCAAACAAAATATGACATTCATCAATATCGTCCACACATAATGTACTTCCACTTTAAAGACTTTTCCAATGGACACCTACAAACTTGGTAACTTTCATTTGGAAAAATTCTCCATTGGTAATTTTAAAAAATCTACCAGTTTTTTGAAACCAAATTATTTAATCTACAGCCATCAATAATTAATGAACGTGTCAAATTATTGACTAAGATTTCCAAACATAATAACTTGGTTGTAGATATCTGACATTCATTTTTTCTCTCTTCGCATTCATCCACCCTCCTATTGTTGAACGAATTCTTGAACCTCCATAATTTCTACCCTCTCAATTCTTATGGATCAGTGCCCCCTACGATCATGGAACATAGTTCTTCATGCGTAGTTTAACTCCTGTCAAGTTCTTTCATACATTTGGTTAAACCATGATCCATGTACTCTCCATACCATACCCTGCTATCAGTATGGGTTTTGATAACATCTGCACCACTTATCATCCAGGATACTAACAAGCTCTAAAGATGTCTGGTAAGAGTGTTAATACTTAATACTGTCACTAGCTCCAGTGTCAATTATCTAAAAGTTATTAGTATTTATCTAACAAATGATGGTAATTATCTACCTTTATGATAACATTTCAATTTTACATTAGTACTTGACTGTTTTGCTTAAAAGCTTGAAAACACAACTGAGGTCAACTATTGGTTAAGCAAATCAGTTCAAATAAGCATTAAAAGATTCAATAAGCTAACTACACTAAAATCTAAGTCCTCTAAACTATAATAAACACAAAAAAGCTAATAAAAAAGAGATTAAGCACTTTACTAAAGGCAAAAACCAAAGGCTGATGTAGAAGGTGTTTGGAACAGCTGGACTGTAGTCTTGAGGGGGTGTTTTGCAGCCCACAAATGACTAAGGGAATAAGCTAAAATTTGAAAAATAATCTTAAACAATTAAAATTTGTACTACTCACTACTTTCAGACCTAAATTGAACACCTAAAACCTATTTTAACTAAGTTTCTTTTGTTTCATGCCTACTAGTTTTATTTTTGTTAATGTGTAAAATCAGGTCACTATATCTTCTGAAGGCAACCTCACCAAATAAAAATAACAAGACTGGTTTCTTGAACCCGGAAGTGATCACAACAGATGCATACATGGACACGGACACTGATGTTGTGATTTACTTGACAGAAGCATTAAATTGTGAGATTTCGGGTTATGATTTTTTTGTGGCGCCTTATCTACAGAGGTAAGATGGTACCATCTTCATCTTTATATCGTTTTTAAGTTACTTGCTTTATACAGTAACAAATTTTTTGCACATGTACACAGTGGTCATTATGCTCTTCTTATTATTTGCCCAAAGCATGGAAAGGGATTCATTTTGGATTCTTACAAGTGGAAAGAAAAAAGAACCAAGAAAGACTATTATCTCGTTAAACATGTGGAATGGTAATAGTATTCTTAAGTTGATTTTGAATTCACTTATGTTTTTATATTATTTAATACAAATTGTTGCTTATTTTGTCTTTTTCTTAGTGTTGTTGGTCAATTGAGTTGGGACTTTCCTATTGTAAATAAGCAAGAGGAGACTTGGGAATGTGGATTTTATGTCATGAAGTGGGTGCTTGACTTCGTGCTGAAATATCAACATGACGACTTCCCGAATAAAGTAAGTACTTGCTAAATGTCTTCGAATATATTTTTTTTACACCGAATGCTAATTTGTAATATAACAATTTTTTTATTTGTTTATTATGGTACATATAGCTCCCTTGGGGTGAAGAGAGGCCGTTAAGCATGGTTGAGATAGATTCTGTTGTCAATGCGTGGTTTTCATTGTGGCGCGATGGATGAGTTATGTTATATACATGTATAGACTGAAATGGTACATGAATGACATAATAGGGGAAATTTGTTGCTAGTGTTTTGTTACAATTTGTGGAATAGGTATAAGTTATACCACTATAAGCCTGACAGCTAGCCATATCCTAGTAGGTGTTATAAATTGTAGCAACACCAGAACTAGATGTTTATACATAGTGTGAAATGCGACTACATAGTGTATGAATTACAATTACTTGACTAGTTAACTGGTCAGCCAAGAAGAATTAAGGGAAGTTGACTTTATATAAAGTTTTATTTTTTGATAAATTGCTACTTGTAAATGTGCCTATATGGAGGTATATCATCTAGTGGGAAGGGAGAATGACCAATTCATAATAGCTAACTTATCAGAAAGAGTATAGAAATCAACCTAAATGTGTTTATAAGCATCAAATGTCTGACAATTTTGTCATGCGTGAGCCTTCTATATATTTATAGCTAGCGAGCTACGTGATACGAGTACTATACTTTTTAGACCTTACTCATGCTTTGATTGGATTGTCGAAGTAGCAAAACTGGTTTAATTATGAGCAATTCAAAGCTACTCAAGTATAATGCCCAAGCTACTATTCCTATTGTTTTTTCCTTGTTCAGACTCTATTAAGTTAACATTATCTATGATCGATCATCTTGTTAATATCCTTGATGAAAAGTAGTTCTATTTGTTATTCTAATGCAAAATTAAAAATGGGTTCTACTTGTTGTTCACCTTATCTGTAAGCTAGCTTTACTTGTTGTCATGTGTCGTGTTATACCGGTTCTATGTCATTCGTGCTTGTTAGTAGTCGTTTAGTTTAAAAGAAACTTATATTCTATTTGTTTTTATGTTGACAGCGGGTAACAACGACAACAACTACGACAACCCCGTAAGGAAATGGTTCCAAAGGTCATCAAGCTTTACTCTTTTGGCATCCGTGATTGCTTTTCTTATTTTGAGGTAGGAGTGAACTCTTTAGTCACAATACATATTCTACCTGTATATTTGCAACGGAGCACCTTGGACTTTTGGATAGGAGTTAGTAGGACTCGTGAACTCTTATTTTGAGGGTGTTGTATTATGTTGCAATTGTCGTTTTTATTTGAAGTTGTTTTGTAACTTAAATGTTGATCTTTATCTAAGTTACTAGAATATTATTGTATATGGTAATGAATTGCAATTCTGGCTGCACTTTTGTATGGGATTAAATACTGGAAAAATCAATTTTTATGTATTATTTTTTTTAAATCATATTTATTAAATAGATCGGTTTAAAACCGATCTAACTACACCTGAGCCAAACACAAAAACCAACATTACATAAATCAGTTATTCATTATTAACCGATCTTTATGGAATATTAAAAAGATCGGTTCTAAACCGATCTATATAAGTTCTTGCTCATAAAGATCACCCTTAGATAGATCGGTTGGTTACCGATCTATATGAGGCTTTCTAACCGATCTAACTAGCTTTTTTTGTAGTAGTGAATATTTATATCTGTTCATAATTTCACATGGTTGCTTGTTCTTTAAGCTGAAACCTTATAGCATATCTTTAAATTATCATGCATGATTATAACATGTTAATTAATTAATTCATCGAGTAACTTCAAATTACCAATACTATATTCATTTGTCACATCTTTTCCACACGTATATCCTCAATCACCTTCGCTGCTGACGTCACCATCTCCACCAGCCCTAACAACTTTTCCCGCTCTTTTTAAAACACCCTTCTTTTCAACCACTAATTCATCCGTCGTACCTTCTTCAAGACAAAAAGGTGTCGACAATACTTATTTGTATAAGTGGAAAATTGTATTTGGTAATAGGATAGATTTTTATTTTATTTTTTATTTTTTTTTAATTAGTTTCGCCGAATTTAGTTAGTTATTGACTTATTGTAAAAGTATTTTTTTTTTAAAGGCAATTTTTTCCCCCACATCTTATACCACCTATCTCAAAAATGCCTCAAGCGAGGCTTGAAATCACGACCCCTAAGTTATGGGCAACTCACATACCACTAGACCAAAAGTCTTGGATTATTGTAGTTGTAATAATGCTAATGAGTTATGTGGTGACTTATTGGTAAGTATTTCGGTTAGTGATTCCGGGGAAACGAGGGAGGTTATGTTTAAGTGGAAGGATAGTTACTGAAGTGAGCGAGTGGATAGGGGGAGTTTAAGGGTGATCATGTGAAGCTGCGGTTGAATTGTGTTGACTGTTGAGGTTCCGGTTAGCGTGAGTACATGTTATGTATATATGTTGGATTTGAGAGGTTGTATTATGAGAGAAGTGCTTTTGTTGTGATAAGTGATGTTGAAGGTGGTCTTGTGAATGCCTGAACGGTAACGATGGGTTTTAAGATGAAGAGAGGCTGTTGTAGTTCGAGTCAGTCACCAAACAGCTAATTAAGCTCTGTATGTTTTCGATTTTGATGTACATGTTTATCATATGTGATTACTTTGTATATTACTGTTGATATGTGTGATTGTGTATGTATAACTGTATTAACATTGGTACTTATGAAATGCGTTTGAAATAGTACTTTGCTAGTTTGCACATCTCATATGGGGAAATAAGTTTATAAGAAATGTTGTTTAGATCCTTGATGTATTGGCAGGTTACCGAGAATGAGTTTATTGTTTATAATTTGTAATTTGTGGTACGGTTTAGTAATCAATGAAGGAAGATGCTATGTGCTTGATAAGCTGTTGAAGTATACACCGTAACCTGGTAGTTCAAATGAGGTATCAACGCTATATGGGATGAGAAGACTGTATCCTTTATTCGGGTGGTTGCCGATCTTTTGCAAAGACACAAAATTTTAAAAAGTCTAAAAAGTAACTTGCGCCATTAGATCTATTTGACGATATAATCAATGGACCATCATTATTAACTGGGTATACATCTTGATAAGGGATATTTACGTCATTTGTATCGCTGCCTCCAAGATACCTCCATTTTCAAATTCGTCAAATCCACACCTCTCTCAATCCCATATCTCCATCAAACCGTCACCACACCGGTAACTTCTTCACCGATACCGGTAGCGTTACCGTCACCGGCACCATCACAGGCACCGGCGCCATCACAGTCAACGGCGGTGGCAGCACCAGGCGGATTTAAGATCGAGACTACTATTGCTTCACAAAATCATCTTCCGGCGACCTTTTGTCGCACCAATGCTGCAACTACCTCCGACGACAACTGTTGCACAGCCGCTGCTACCACTTTCCGACCACCAGACAACACAATATGAATATGAAGAGAAAATGAATATAGATCTGATATATGAAGAGCTAAAAGTAAAAAAATAAGAAAAAAATGATTTTTGACGAAAGAGATGAGAATGAGATGAGAGATTTGTAGTTGGCATATGTTTGTATCTACAAGTTAAAGTTACGTAGTACAGTTTTATTGAAAATGAATATCACATTAAAATAATTGTTTGTTTTGGTTGGTGATAGGGAACAGAAATGTCAGATAGTGGAAATTGAATCACAAATTGTATCACAAATTTTATTAAAATAAATGTTCATCAATAAAAAAATGATTCATCAATAAAAGACATTGTTCGTCAATAAAAAAAATGATTCATCAATAGAAGAGATTGTTCGTCTATTAATATAATGGTTCATCAACAGAAGACATTGTTCATCAATTAAAATAAAGGTTCATCAATAAAAAAATAGCTTATCAATAGAAGACATTGTTCATCAATAAAAAAATGGTTCATCAATAGAAGAGATTGTTCGTCTATTAATATAATGGTTCATCAATAAAAGACATTGTTCATCAATTAAAATAAAGGTTCATCAATAAAAAAATGGTTTATCAATATAAGACATTGTTCGTCAATAAAAAAAATTGTTCATCAATAGAAGAGATTGTTCGTCTATTAATATAATGGTTCATCAATAGAAGACATTGTTCATCAATAAAAAAATGGTTCATCAATAGAAGACATTGTTCGTCAATAAAAAAAATGGTTCATCAATAGAAGAGATTGTTCGTCTATTAATATAATGGTTCATCAATAGAAGACATTGTTCATCAATTAAAATAAAGGTTCATCAATAAAAAAAATTGTTCATCAATAGAAGATATTGTTCGTCAATTAAAATAAAGATTCATCAATAAAAAAATGGTTTATCAATAGAAGACATTGTTCTTCAATAAAAAAAATGGTTCATCAATAGAAGAGATTGTTCGTCTATTAATATAATGGTTCATCAATAGAAGACATTATTCATCAATTAAAATAAAGGTTCATCAATAAAAAAATGGTTCATCAATAGAAGACATTGTTCGTCAATAAAAAAATGGTTCATCAATAAAAGAGATTGTTCGTCTATTAATATAATGGTTCATCAATAGAAGACATTGTTCATCAATTAAAATAAAGGTTCATTAATAAAAAAAATTGTTCATCAATAGAAGATATTGTTCGTCAATTAAAATAATGGTTCATCAATAAAAGACATTATTCATTAATTAAAGAGTTAACTACATTTTTGGTCCTCGTGGTTTACCGGGTATAACAGTTTTGGTCCAAAATTTTGAAATGTAACGGATCTTGTCCAATATCCGCTGACCCGTAACACTTTTGATCCAATGTTAACACTCCCGTTAAATTGACTACGTTTGACCGTTAGTTTTAGGGGTATTTATGTCATTCACATATTTTTATTAAATTTAGAGTATATATTAAATACACCCTTCTTCACAAACACAAACCCTTACATAAACACAAACACAAACCCTTCTCCCTCCCTAGATCTCCGGCCAACATCACCGGCCACCACACTACCTTCGGCGATACACCAAACACCACCATGACCTCACCAAACAAACACCAAAAACCACCACGACTTCACCACATAAACACCAAACACCACCACGACCTCACTAAACACCAAACAAGACCTTTAACAAGATCTTTAGTCGAAACCAACAAGACCTTTACATAGATCTTCTCAATCGAGACCTCAAATATCTACAAGAAACCATTACACTCTTTATCAAAACCATCATAAACACAACATCGAGACACAAAAGAGTGTCAATTGTTTTCGAATAGAAAGAAGCACAAGAAAGGGTGATTCAAGTTTTATTCGTAACACAAAACATATTAAGATTTGTGTTCGTCAATCAAGAAAATAAAAAAGGTGAGATCCGTTTTTTTTTTTTTTTTTTTTTTTTTTCGAGTTCGAATCTTTGTTGTTGTGGATATGGATGTAGGTTTGAGGGTTGTTGTAGTTAGTTGTTGTGGTGGTTTCGTGTTGGGATGGCGGTGGTGAGGATTTGGTGATGGTTGTGGTAAGGATTTGGTAGTGGTTGTGGTGAGGATTGCGGTGGTGAGGATTTGGTGATGGTTGTGTTTACCGATTTGGTGATGGTTGTGGATCTATGTTTGTGGTGATATGTCGACTGCCCAGAAGATGTTTGTGGTGATGGTTGTGTTTACATATATTTGTTAGAGTGGGATTTATTCATTTAGTGGTTTTTGGTCGCCAGAATCTCGCCGGATTCTGGGTTTTGTTGTCCGGGAAAATGAAGATGAAGAAAAAAAATGGCTGGAGGTGTTTGGATTATGTTATGTGTTATTGTTTTTAAATAATAATAATAATAGAATTAAGTAAATAATAATAATAATAATAATAATAATAATAATAATAATAATAATAATAAATAAATAAATAAATAAATGGAGGAAAGGGCATTTTAGTCATTGTACATCAACATTTGAGGGTATTTTAGTCATTTCGCATGTTTTTAACTAGTCAAACTAGCGGTCAACAAAAATTGGACCAAAAGTGTTACGGGTCAGCGGATATTGGACAAGATCCGTTACATTTCAAAATTTTGGACCAAAACTGTTATACCCGGTAAACCACGAGGACTAAAAATGTAGTTAACTCTTAATTAAAATAATGGTTCATCAATAAAAAAAAAAAAAAAAAAAAAAAAAAAAAAAAAGTGGTTCATCAATAAAAATAGTGGTTCATCATTAAAAAAATGTTGTTTATCAATATAAAGCTAAAAATAACAAAAATGGTACATCAATTAGTGCATTAAATGTATTTTTATAAGAAAAATCTCTTTTAGGCGTTTAATCAAACACTTTGTGTGCACTAAATATGACTAAGACGTCATCTTTAACGCGCGATATCTCACTCATATCATATCGGATTTGAGTGATTCAAATTTATGGGTAAAGAATGGTCAAGAAGCTACAACTTTTGTGTTTTAAGTTTTGCAAAATTCGGTCTTTAAACTAGACAAAATTAGAGCCGAAAATGCTAAAATTTTCAAGAAAATCATGACCCAATAAATATGTCAAAAAAAAAGTTTCGAAAAAAGTTTCTAAAAGTTTATCGTTTAAGAAATATATACGTTTGAAAATTGAGGTGGAAAAGAAAAAACGGGTCAAATGACCAAAATGCCCTCTAACAGAAAATATTAAAGAAAAAAGAGAGTGAGTGGGTGGGGGACACATGGCACTAGCTTATTGGCTAGAAAACTTTTTAGTCTTTTTAATTTTGATCCCCTTTCTAAGGGATCGCAACTCTTATTCGGGTTGTGTCATGGGTGAAACCATGTTACCCAAAATGAGTTATTTATTCATACGGGTTGGGTTGACCAAGAACACTTTAGGAGAGTGGTTTAAGGTAGTAACAGGATGCACAATGTATATATACTCTAAAAAGCTTATACACCTCTGATAAGCTATTCTAAGGTTGTGTCTGTTCCCCCGACCACTATGACCTGTTAAAAGAGTTCTTAGTATCAGTCATTTTGCAGTTTTATACAGAACAAAAAATATCAAAGGAAAACTTACTATTAGTAGGGCCTTTATGTAATCGATGTTTAATGTAGTTGTAGCATGATATTCTTTAGAATCTAATAACATGTGCTGAATATATTTCCTTCCATCTTCCTCAACAGCTCCTTCTGTTTCTTTGGAGATGGCTTTGATTCATCTTTCGATAATACTGTAAAAATCTGATTAAAATTTCCCGTTACTTGCATTTGTTGTTGTTTTCCTTGTACATCAAACTACTATAGCAATGGGATATAATCAGATATGTTTGGCGCTCCTAGTGACTCAAGAATCTTAAACACGATATCTCGAAACCCATCTTCAGTATAGCTTGGATCCTTCCCTTTATGACCCCATAACATGCTGGTCACAACATTAATCTTGGTGTTAAACGCAATATTTTTAATACTGATCTTAGTCCTAATCTTAGAGTAAACTTCAGTCACCATCTTTCTCACTTCATAATTTCAAATTCTTTGACTTCTGTCAAGGTTTGTGCTGCTTATCAGTTGACTGACTAAAAGCTCCCGTAAATAGCGCCAGTACATCTTGTAGGAACATACAATATTTTACTCATTATAACTAATGGCTAATGCAGTTGTAGGTTTGCGGTTAGCAAAAGTCTCATCCAGGTCACGAACCTCAACCTACACAAGGTCTACAAACTTCACCATGATGTGAACCTTCCTTCTGAGCCCGAGGCTGAAGATAGGACTGTATGTATTTCTGAGTCATACGGTGAACCTTTCATTCAAGTTGAAGCTGAGAAACGGGAAGTACCCTACAGCCCATAATCAATAGGGGCCTGGTGGCAAGAGAGTTTCACTCATTCTGTCACAGGAAAACATAACATGCACTTGCAAGCTAGCTAGCTTGTGTCGGTTGTCGACTTCCCACCACCATGACTACGAGGTGATCATTCTGAAATAAATCTTATATCCAAGTTTTATTTTAATTTTATTGTATGCAACTTATGGAGAAGTCTGCTTGTTATACGCTGATTAGTAAACATTAACCGCTAAATAAGTTTGGAATGACGTTGAACCATGTATACCGCCATAAACTCACACATCTGTGATCCTAAGTCATTAAACTCTAATCTATATAACAAGCAAACTTCTCCATAAGTTACAAGTCTGCTTGTTATATGGATAAGGATAGATCTTTGCTTGTTATAAGATAAGGATGGATGACTTAGGACCACGGAGATGGCGTGTAACCATATTGCATCAAACATGGTTGCAGTCAGATCCAAACTGATTTTGCGGTTAACGTCTAATAATCAGCAAGCATGGATCTACATGTAAACTAGTAGTGAGAGGAGAAAACCTCACTGAAGTTATACCAACGGATTTTCCATTGTTAGATTATGTTCCGATTACAGGTTGAAGGAAAAGGATATGTTTAGCTACGGATGATGTGAATTGCAGATTGCAGTTGAATGATGTTGAGATTCCAAGGAACATGCATAACAATCAAAATACAAGGATTACTACTAAACCTTCTTTCTACGTTTACTTGCACTTTCTTACATAGCAAAGTGGCAGCAGATCGACTCTCTGTGTGCTCAAGAACCTGTCATTGACATAAGATTTTATTAAGGTCTAAAAAAAACATAAGAGGAAATAAAAATTAAAAACCTAGAAAGTGTAGCTTTTACGAAAATCATCATTCGTCTGTTTAACAATCTCCTACACATAAAAAGGAAATAAAGGATCCACACAACTTTAAGTTGATTGTTCAAGTTCAAATGTAACCTTTCAAGGGTTGAGGTAGATAACCTCTGTTAAATTTCCATTATAGTTCAATCTTGGGTTCATAGTACATACACTACGGGTCAAATAGGTTGGTGAAATGGTTTGACTAAAGAGAAAACCAGTCAAGTTAATTAAAAAAATAATATAGGCTTTCTAACCATTTATAACACGTTAATAAGTTAACTATATGATATAAGAAACATTGAAGTGATTGCACAATAAAGTGAATGAAAAACTGGCCAACCCGGATAGACCAGTTATAGACCGAACCCGTTTTGACCCGTTACTCAATACGCATGACCCACCCATTTAGCCACCTCTACTTTACTCAACAAAGTGTAAATTAAGCAATAGACCATGTCTAAGTTGCGTGATCAATGAATCACTAGAGCTTCGGTTATTGAGTGTTGATAACAAAACATCTATTCAATAAGTTCAACTACAATCCTGATTACTTGATGTCGACGCAGTCATCAATAAATTCTTAATGCCTCAAAGAAGAAACATGCCAGCAATGATCCTTGAGCTGATATAAACTAGTGTAGAAAAACAGAATAAAATGAGAACTTACAAGAAGATGAATTACAGCGCCCACCTCACTATCCGGTCACTATGCTTCTTGAAAATCTCCATCAATGCTTCACTGTACACAGTCTCTTCTTTATCCTCAAAAGCATCATCATTGTCACTTTTCATAAAACGAGCATTAGCATCATCCGCAGGATCATTCCACTGCACTACATACAGTTTTACCTCCTTCATGACGTACCCTGAAACTAGTAATTCCAACAAGGGCACGTAACACTCACTCACCCTACAAGCTGTTGGTTGTTTAGCTGCAAAACAGTTCCCAGATTAGGGTTAGGATAATCAATGAAGGTACCGGATATTCACTTGAAATCGTGGTATCACTTTCCAATAGAAACTATTCGACCCTATGCCTGGGTTACACGAATATCTCTATGGGATAAGACCAAGTGATGTTCTTGCTTTAGGCACAAACCAAGAACCAGATGCGTATAGAAGTGTTTAGGGTTTTGTGTTAATCGTATTGTTAAAACGTCTCTTCATGCAGAATGATGTGATCTCTATTTATAATAGAGCATACTCAAAACCCTAGCCCATGGTATTATGTATAATTAACGGCCCATTAATTATAACATAATAATTTCCATAATAATAGGATCGGTGGTTATCAGTGGAAACATTATCACTTGCAGTGGTAATGTTAACACTATCAGTGGAAACTTTAATACTAGCAGTAGAATGCCAGCAGTAGAATCACACTAGCAGCAGAATGCTATCAGCAGCAGAATCATCTGTCAGCAGCATCTTGCTTTCAGCAGAATCCTAGCAGCAGGATCAGCTAGCAGCAGAATCATGCTATAAGCAGATTCAATACATAACCACTATTGAGTCAGGGGATTCAGTGACCAAATGGGTGTATACTCCATACCTCCAAACCCATTACCAGGTGTGAATTGATCCCTCAAGTGTACTAAATTTACTAACACAAGCAGTATGAAAATATCTCAGCTTTTGTTCAATAGTTTCATCAGAGGGTGAAGATAGCCAGTTCCTCACTTCAGCAACTTTTCTACCACTAACAGAAACTTTGCCCCTTTTCCTCGAATCCATAATGGAAACCTTTTCCAACATTGGTAAAGGAATAATGAGATACAACAAGCTAATCCTAAATATCATATCACTAAAAGATGTCGTCATCATTTCAGCCTTATTCACAGTTGATGCCATATCTTCTTCTCCTTCTTGGTGAGCACTTTCATTAGCTTTAAATTCCTTTTTAAGGCACACTGAATTCGGTGACAGATATATAAACGAGTCGAGTTTAACTTTGAAGTTAACCTTCCACTTGAACAGAGAATGATTATCTAATGAAGATGGAAGTTGGATACATAGAGACTTTACTCTTTCAAACTTCATCAAAGACTTAATTGCAGACCGAAAAGATGCCAAATAGGAAGGGTCAACAAAAGGATTGGTAAAGCAGGTGAAGGAAATGGCCTCTACTTGAAGGACAATATGGTAAAAACGTCTTGAAACATGCTTGCAAAGGCATAGGGTTTTCAAATCAATTAATTTGTTTAAAATTTGGAAAACAATATCTTCTGGCAAATCAATGAATGAGGTAAAATCATCTTCTGCGTTGAGTTTCTCGATTTCATTCATTTTCAGGTAATGATCCTGTGTTTATGTAGTGTCGCCTGAATCACAATCAATGTTAGGAACAGATCTTGCATTTGGCATTGTTTTCAAAATGTTATACAACATAATCATAAGCTATAAACTTACAGTTACAAAAAAGGTTAACATTCGTTATCCAAACTGCGATGTTATAAATTGTGTATGGAAAATAAAACAGATTTAAAGAGTAAAAATAAGCAAAACTATACAGCCTTCATCCTAACTCCTTATTATAAAATGCTTATCACTCAAAAATGAGTAGGTATCGTTCAAACTCTTTTCTGAAGTTGAAAGAACCTTGAAAAACCTTACATTTTGCATATAAAGTTAAGTTCGATACCTTAAATCGGGGAAAAAAAGTTGAATACCTTAAGTCAACTTGAATTAAAGGTATTTAACTTTTTTTTTCCCGATTTAAGGTATTGAACTAAGGGCCTGTTTGGTTTGTTGCTAGGAATGACAATTGGTATCGGATTTGGTATGGGGTAGAATGACAATGGATATGAAAAAGTGTATCATTACGATTGTTTATGTTTGGTTGATAAAATATGGTATGAAAATGTTGAAGTTTATTTAATTCTTTTTTATTTATTAGTTTTTTGAATAAGTATTATTTGAATAAGTCATGTTGACTAATTATAAGCCACTTGAAGTAGTCTAAGTAGTTAGAGATATTTCAGGTTGATAACCGTTTGATATCTTTGACTCTTGAAGTCATTGTTTGTTTTGTATTGCCTATTTAAGAGGCATTCTTCATTGATCGTAATTAAAAAAACAAAAGCCACTTTAATTATATCACTTGCTGTGTGAAATCTCCAACAATTGTGGTATCAGAGCCAGTTTCCTTTTCAGGAATCAATACTTCATTTTACACACAAGTAATGGCTACTAACACTAGTGTCAACATTTCTCATCTACAAATTCCAATATTCAAAGGTGACTCCTATGAATTTTGGAGCATCAAGATGACGATGTTGTTTAAGTCTCAAGATCTGTGGGAGTATGTTGAAACTGGTTATGAAGAAAACGGCGAAGATGAAGCCCGCATCAAAGAACATCGCAAGAAAGATGCCAAAGCACTCTTTTTCATCCAACAAGCAGTGGATGATTCGATTTTTCCAAGGATAGCAGCAGCTACCAAAGCCAATCAAGCTTGGACAACCCTTAAAACCGAATTTCAAGGTTCCTCCAAAGTAATCACTGTCAAATTGCAATCGTTAAGGCGTGATTTCGAAACCTCTTTTATGAAACATAATGAATCTGTGCAAGATTTTCTCGTAAGAGTTTCATCTGTTGTCGGTCAAATGAAGGCATATGGAGATAAAATATCAGATGAAATAGTGGTAGCTAAAGTCTTAAGGAGTCTACCATCCAAATTCGATCACGTGGTAGCAGCGATCGAAGAATCTAAGGATCTGTCCACTTTCTCGTTTGATGAGCTAATGGGCTCACTTCAAGCACATGAAGCAAGGATCAATCGGTCGAACATGAACAACGAAGAAAGAGCCTTTCAGACTAGAGGAGAGTCTGAATCCTCAAATCAACATGTAAGAGGAAGGGGTCGAGGAAGCTATCGAGGAAGGGGGCGAGGTCGGAACACTACACTCAAATGCTCACATTGTAACAAGTCTGGGCATTCTGATAACTACTGTTGGTACAAACCAGAAGACAGTGTTAATTATGCCGAACAAGAGGAAGATAATATTCTATTCATGGCGATAGCTACCACGAAAGAGGAGAAGAATGAAATATGGTATCTAGATAGCGGTTGCTCGAATCATATGACAGGTGATCATTCAAAGTTTAAGGATCTCGATGAAAGCATTAAGTCACAGGTTCGGCTTGGTGATAATAAACAGTTACAAATTGAAGGCAAAGGTATAGCCGAGGTCTCAACTGGTAACCAAAAGAGGTGTATCCGAGATGTCCAATTCGCTCCATCTTTGGCTCATAACTTATTGAGTGTGGGTCAGTTAATGGAATCTCACCACAAGATAGTTTTTGATGATGGCAAGTGCATTGTAACACATAAACCTACTGGAAATATTATTGCCTGTGCTCACATGTCATCAAATAGAATGTTTCCACTTGATTTCTCTAAACAAATGGAAGCATCTATGGTGAGCAGAGGTATAGCAGACAATGAGCTGTGGCACCAACGTTATGGCCATCTCAGCATTCAAGGGCTGCAGTTGCTAAAGAACAAACAAATGGTGAGTGGTCTTCCTGTCATTAAGCCGCTAGAGCACGTTTGCGAAGGATGTGTGGTAGGTAAGCAAACAAAGCAGTCATTTTTAGTGGGAAAATCAAAGCGAGCTGAAGCAATACTTGAAATTATCCACGCTGATGTGTGTGGACCGATGAGGACTGAATCATTATCCGGTAGTAAGTATTTCCTACTTTTTATTGATGATTTCAGTAGGATGAGCTCAGGATGAGCTGGGTATATTTCTTAAAGCACAAATCAGAAGTTTTTGAGTGCTTTAAGAAATTCAAAATTCTTGTGGAGGTGAGTTCACTTCGAATGAGTTTCAGGTTTTTTTGTGATGAACATGGGATAAACAAGCAACTCACAGCTCCATACACTCCCGAGCAAAATGGTGTGGCTGAGCGTAAGAACCGAACGGTGGTGGAAATGGCTCGATCCATGCTTAAGCAAAAAGGAATGCCGGATTCATTTTGGGCTGAAGGAGTTGCTGCAGCTGTACATATTCTTAATATCTCACCGACTAAAGCGGTATGGGATCAAACTCCATACGAGGCATGGAATGGAAACAAACCCTTGGTAAGTCACTTACGAGTGTTTGGGTGTATTTGTTATGTTCTGATTAAAATCGCACGACATAAACTAGACCAAAAATCTCAAAAGCATGTTTTTATTGGTTATTGTCCTAACTCAAAAGCTTATCGTCTATATGACCCATTGAGTGGGAAAATTACTGTTAGTCGAGATGTGGTATTTGATGAGCTTGCAGGTTGGAATTGGGAGAACAAAAATAACACCCAAAACTCTCAGGTTGAAAACGAAGGTGAACAGAGTATACTTGAACATGAAGTGTCACAAGAAGATGTTACTGAAATGCCAAATTATGTTCATTCACCTCACACATCAAGTTCGGCCTCTTCATCACAACACTCAACTCCGAAGAAAACAAATTCCTCATCCTCATCCGAAGAGTCCTCTCCAAATCAGTTTCCGAACCTTCGTAGAAGTGAGCGTGGCCAAGTTCCTAGACGACGGTTTCCAGTTGAAGGGGAGGATACAACAGCACCCTTGGCTTTATTTGCTGGTGATCCGGTCACAGTTGAAGAAGCCATGGAAATAGAAGAATGGAGACTTGCAATGAAAGAAGAATTATCATCAATTGAAAAGAATCAAACATGGGAGCCCACTGATCTTCCAGAAGGCAAAAATGTCATAAGTTTAAAATGGCTTTTCAAGACAAAGTATTTGGCAGATGGGAGTGTACAAAAATACAAAGCACGGCTGGTGGTGAGAGGATTTACACAACAACAAGGAATTGATTACGAAAAGATGTTTGCTCCGGTGGCAAGATTCGAGACAGTACGAATCATCTTGGCAATAGCGGCTCAAAATCAATGGAAAATATACCAGTTTGATGTTAAATCTGCGTTTCTGAATGGTGAACTAAAAGAGGAGGTGTATGTAACTCAACCACCAGGTTTTGAAGATAAAACCAAGATGGGCCAGGTGCTTCGCTTGAACAAAGCTCTTTACGGGCTTAAACAAGCACCTCGTGCTTGGTATAGCAAAATCAATGAATTTTTTCACAACAATGGGTTTGAACAAAGTCCTCATGAACCAACTCTCTACATCAAAAAGCAAGGTATGAATGACTTACTTATCGTCAGTCTCTATGTTGATGATATGATCTGTACTAGCTCATCACCACAACTAATACACGATTTTCAAGTGTCTATGACAAAGATGTTTGATATGACTGATTTGGGAGAGTTACAATACTTTCTGGGATTGGAAATTATTCAAGGCCAGGAAGGAATATTCATTTCGCAAAGAAAGTATGTAGATGATACTTTGAAGAAATTTAATATGCAAGGATGTAAGACTGTTGCAACACCAATGAACATCAGTGAAAAATTAACGACGGAAGATGGCACGGAGTTGACCGATGCAAGAGTGTACAGAAGTTTGGTTGGGAGATTGATTTATGTTACTCATTCTCGTCCTGATGTGACTTACTCTGTTGGTGTGTTATCTCGATTTATGCATCGTCCAACAATGCACCATTTTGGAGCAGCAAGGAGAGTCCTACGTTACCTGGCGGGAACTAAAAATTATGGTATTTGGTTTCGCAAAACCAAGGATTTTAGTCTTCAAGGATTCACTGACAGTGATTGGGCCGGCTCTATTGAAGATCGAAAAAGCACATCCGGCAATTGCTTTGTTCTTGGCACTGGTGCTATATCTTGGAGTTCGAAGAAGCAAGCAACTGTGGCATTATCTTCGACAGAAGCAGAGTACGTGGCAGCTTGTTCATCAGCATGTCAAGCAGTTTGGTTAAGAGGAATTCTTAGTGACTTAGGTCAACAACAGTCAAGAGCAACAAGCATCAAATGTGACAACCAATCAGCAGTAATGTTATCAAGGAATCCGGTGCTTCATGGAAGAACAAAACACATCGATATCAAGCATCATTACATACGAGAACTGATAGCGAATGAAGAAATCCAACTCGAAACCTGTCGAACCGATGAGCAGGTTGCAGATTTGTTGACAAAGAGTTTACCACAAATGAAGCATGAAGAACTCAGTGCTCAGCTTGGAATGTCGACGTTCGAATGAAGGGGCAGTGTTGAAGTTTATTTAATTCTCACTTTTTTATTTATTAGTTTTTTGAATAAGTATTATTTGAATAAGTCATGTTGACTAATTATAAGCCACTTGAAGTAGTCTAAGTAGTTAGAGATATTTCAGGTTGATAACCGTTTGATATCTTTGACTCTTGAAGTCATTGTTTGTTTTGTATTGCCTATTTAAGAGGCATTCTTCATTGATCGTAATTAAAAAAAAAAAAAAAAAACAAAAGCCACTTTAATTATATCACTTGCTGTGTGAAATCTCCAACAAAAAAAGTGTAGATATTTAAAGTTTGTAGTGGAAAAAAGAGAGGCCCGCGGGAATGGATTTCATAGACACCAAATTGGTAAGTAATGAATCTATGACTATGATATACCCTTTTCATTACCGGGCCCACAAACCAAACACCTACTATCACTTTGAAAGTGATACTCTCATTCCGATACTACCCAACCAAACGGGCCCTAACTTTATATGCAAAATGTAAGGTTTTTCAAGGTTGTTTCAACTTCAGAAAAGATAACAATGTTATCAGTCATGTGTTTACCTGAAATGGTTAATTAATGTGGTGTAGTTGAGCATTAAAAAGTTATTTCGGCTAAACTTATGTCCCGTAACCTCTTTCAGTATTTCGAAAAGTCAAAAAAAAAACCTTACATTGCGCAAAAAACCTTACCATCCAAACACTTGAAACAGCTTAACAAATAAACTAATACTAGTTTATTTGTATCATCAAGACATTATCTAACGACCCTAGTTTGGAAGTATTATATTGCCAAAACTAGTACTGTAAGTTTGATTATAAAGAAAATGGGTTGTTGAAAAGTATAAGAAAATGGAGGGTGTTTGGATGGATTTGTTTACTAAATGTAAAATTTATAGAAAAACAAGAAGCGGAGAACAAACCTCCGGCGAGAGAAAGCCAGCCACGGCCACCGGCGGGAATTGCCCTTCCAAAATAAGGCTATTTCTTGCCACGTGACTCTGGGTTTTTATTAAGGGGTTGTTTGTTTAAGTTATTTGATTTTCGAATATATATGCTTTAGTTTTTCGGCTTATTTTGAGATTTATTGTTTATATAAGTTTATTACGGAGTATATATAATCAAGAAGAAGTGGCAATTTGTGCTCAAACTAAAAAATTTGGGCACATTTAAGGACCGTTTAATTGGTGAAAAATTTTCCTGTTTTTCTGATTCTAAATTTCTAAAGAATGAAAAAAGTGAGAAGATTATAATGGGCTATTCAAATCTTTAGTTAAAATTTAGAGAAGGAAAATTTCACTAAGTTTTGAAAATTGTTGGAAAAAGTGTAACTAAACGGATTTTCAAGTTTTCTCTTTTCATATGAAAAATTTTCTGGAAAAGTAAGAAATTTTTCACCAACTAAACGGCCTTATAGCCTTCCTTTTGTTTTGAAATGGGCAATTTGCCCATTTAAAAGTTAAATGGGCACAAATGGTCACATATTTTCTATCAGTTGGAGAACGTTACAATTAGTTTTTAAAAAGAACTTATAGATATAATACATTTAATTTTTTAAATATAAACGAAGTGTTCGTTTGAGTATTATTATTATTATTATTATTATTATTATTATTATTATTATTATTATTTATTTTTTTAATCATGGGTTTCCGACTCGACATTGCAAGCCGACTAATCCCAGGGAGACTACCCCTTTTTGGATAGCCCGGAGTCGGCGCAGGTGAACCTCCGTGGCCGCAAGGGGATTAACTATTTCGTCGGTTTGGGTCTTTTCTAAAACGATTCTTATAACATGCGCCTGTTTGACCCGTGCCCGTTTAGCCCGTAGCCCGTTTGAACCGTGGCCCGTGTCCGCCCGTTTTGCCACCTTTAATATAGGGAATTGATTTGCACACTCATGGTTTTGATTGGGACACTCGATTGTGTGCATAACATAATTGTACAGTGTTTACACTGTGCTCTGTAAACTTGTACGGTGGGTGTCCCAATCAAAATATAAAGTGTGCAAATCATCAGGGCCGGAGATGGACATGGGCCACTGCCCAGGGCCCATTATTTGGATGGGCACCAAAATTGTAAAAACCCAACTGGTATATACATTGATTTAAAGCCCAATAAGTATCCCTAAAAAAAAAAAAAAAAAAAAAAAAAAAAAAAAAAAAAAAAAAAACTGATGCATAACAGAGGTGGTCGAGTTATAGTAGGACAATATTTAGAATTTAATCTCTTATATATAACCTGACCCATCCCAGTATCCCTCAAGGCTCGGGAAGAAGAAGAAGAAGAAGAAGAAGAAGAAGAAGAAAAAAAAAAAAAAAAAAAAAAAAAAAAAAAAAAAAAAAACGATACTTTGGAGATATGATATTTGATCGGAACATAAGAACATGTTACAATCATTCTATACATCATTTGTTTTGGCTATTTTAAGCATCGATTAGTATATTTGGATATTTTTAACTTTATTTTTGGCATCGATAATGGTTGTTTTACTTGCATGTTTTTTTTTTTGTTACCGCCCAGGATACCCAAAATCCCCGAGACGGCCCTGCAAATCATCAACTTTTAATATAACCCACGTACGGGTTAAAATGCTAATTTACTCTTACACAACTTAAACTTTAGACCTTGAAGTGCAAATATCTTACGTCTCTATTCTCTAAACTTAATATCTTTAATTAGAGTACATGGTATCCACAAGCTATAAGTTGTGTTATAGCCTATGACACCACCCTACGGCTTGACCACCACACCCTGTTTGAATTATAGCATTTGGCGCCAAGATGAGCAGCCAAGCCATAGGCATTTTTACTATTTTTGTTTATTTATTTATTTTTGTTGTATTTTTGTTTTGTTGGGTTATTTGTGGGTAAGGGGTTGTCCTATAACTTGAGACTTGAGTGATGGAGGGATGATGTTTTTTGGTTAAGTCATAGGTTATGAGAGAAAAAAGCTGAGGTGGATATGACAACACTTTTTGCTATAATGTGAGTCTATGGCTTTCAAGACACCTAGTGCTCTTATTTATCGAGGTGTTCAACTCTTGGCTCGTTATTGTTTAGAATATGACGAATGTTATCTAGTATCCAATGAATAGTAAATACATTTGTAACCTTTCAAAACTATACGACTTGTGTATCAAATTTTCATCCCAAGTTTTGCACACTCCTATTTGGCTACATGTAAATTCTTATTTCAAGAGTTTGAGGGAAAAAAATAAAAAATAATAAAATAAAATAAAAATTAGTGTGTTGACATCCACCACTATCATCTCTATCCATTTGTATTTGCATCAAAGATGCTTAAACAACATGAACTATTACATTTATCGGGAAACCCTTTACCCAAAAAATAACATGAGCTATCATAGACATTTGTTGAAGCGGAATGAAAGCCTTGTGTTATAGACGTTGTCAACAATGGCGGGACTAGGGGGTGTCTCGTAATTTCACGCGACCCGATAGAATTATGTTTTGTAGTGTTAATATTCGTATAAAACTCCAATTTTTTCGAATTGAATCCGGTCTAAAAAATTATATGCCCTTTTAATGCAGTTGAAATCTATTGTCCATCCGGTCCTATTAAAAATTGGTTCCACACTTGTTAACATAGATCAACATAGACTTCCACAATTTTTGCTTTAATCTTATTGACATTTCATTATCAGGTTGTCAACATAGAATTCAACTACAATACAAACAAAGATAATTATGAATTTCCTAGTATCACTACTTTTAATTCTACTTTCCAAAATAGCTGGGTCATTTCTATGTTAAGCCTTGAATAGTTGGGGCACACAACCTAGGTTGACCTTTGATTATGTATGTTGGTGCCTAGATTGGGTGGGCATTTCGACCCTTTATCTAGGCCGAATTTGTTAAGTTACAATATTTATGTATAGAGCAAACGGGTAGAATTGGTCAAAAGAGTTTGAAAACTCGTCCAATATTAATTAAAAGAAAGAGTGTCAAAAGATGGACAATAGAAGTGGTTGTAACCCAACCCAACTCTGATCTGATCAAATCTAAAAAATTACCCGTTTTGAACTAAACCCATTTAATACCAATATTACTCAACCCGACCGAGTAACGTACCACCACTACCTTATTCTAACATATGAGTTAACATAAAAAAAGATGCGATGTTTACATGAGTATGCATAAGAAAACGTGTTCTAACATGTATGGATGAATGTTTGTCACAATCTGTCTACCACATTGTTTCTGGACAGTGGACACGGTCTATCAAAATTAGAAGTTGATCGCAATCACCTTTCAGTTGTTTATCTATTACAATTTGATAGCAAAGACATCATGTATACATATATTCATTCAAACCGGATAACTTAATCTAAATGCAGTGCTGTATAAGCTCCTCTTTACGTAAATTCAGTGCATAAACCATAGAATCGCTAAAGTCTAATATCTGAGCTGAAATTTAGACTGTGGCTATCTTTTGTGACCCATTTTCTTCAATTATAAATGGTCAAACTGCAAAACTTATGAAAGTAAGGTGATACATGAAATTAATGCAATAATATAATCAACATGCTTAGCAAACCTCAAAGGAGTCAAATAAAAGAACTATCAAGAATAATCTTTAAGATAACACGCAAGCAACAAAAACCACATAAAATTACATACAAGATGATGCCGTGAAAATCAATTCTCCAATAAAATCAAAATTATGCACTTCATCAGGTATCGTGAAGCTAGTTAGTAACATACAAGGATTTCTGATGTCTACATGATCCGGCAACAGTGTAAGAGGGTAGCTAAACCTGCACCTTATGTTAAGACATTTTCACAACTTAAAAGCTATAGAATTAGAAAAGTGCAAGCTTATTTTTCCAAGAAGTAACTGGTTGTGAAAATTGACTCTAGTCAGCCTCATTCACAAATCCCGCAACACAAAAAATAGGTAATGATTAATAAAATGTAATGTCAGCATTTTTCATTTAAATTTCATACCATGTTTGTCATCACCAATCTTATTAACAAAAAAAACCTTTGTATCACAAATTGAATCCATTAGCCAGATAAAAATGAACCAACTTGGTTACCACTGAACTTAACCTTTCACTTGAGCAGAAACTACTATCAACACCTACATTATGGGAATATGTGCAAGCTCCATACATAAAATTAAATCCTATAAACTTCCTCAAAGATAAAACTC
Source organism: Artemisia argyi (assembly GCA_030686995.1). NCBI lineage: Eukaryota > Viridiplantae > Streptophyta > Magnoliopsida > Asterales > Asteraceae > Artemisia > Artemisia argyi. The sequence continues at coordinate 94,928,156 of CM060687.1, forward strand.
ATAAGAAGGGATTTACGGCCAACAAAGGAACCGGATGATTAAGTTTAGTCTACTGGTTAAGAATATAATAGAACGGAAACTACAATAGCATAACTTGTGAACATACATAGTTATAGCAACTGTCCACAGATCACAGCAAAAGGCTACTAATAACATAAATATTTGATTGCAAATTTAGTTATACTACTAAGATAAACTTTTCAACATTGTTTCTACCTTTACTTGCACCTTGTCACAGAGATACTCAGTTGCAGAGCAGGATCTACCAGCCAATCCTCAAAGAAAAGTAACTGAAGTAAAATCATCCTGCCTTTTAATCTGGGCCCTATGTTTCTTGAAAATCTCCGTAACAGCTTCACTATATGCAGCCTCCTCTTTGTCCTCAAAATCATCATCAGTCTCCATAAAAGTATAATTTTTATTATCCGGGAGATCCACCCTCTCCATTATATATAGAGTTACACCCTTCATCACATACCCTGAAACTGGCAACTCCAACAACGGAACGTAACACTTTTTCACCCTATTCCGTCTAATTAATTCATATGGCAAAGTTAGGCCTTTCCTCATCTTAGCAATTTTCTTCGCATCAAGAGATATCCTACATGTTTTAACTGAATCCGTAAGAGTGACCTTTTCCAGCAAAGGGATTCTTGCAATGCAGTTTAAAAACATAACATGACTCATCACTGCATCATCCAAACATGCCATTGCAGTATAATATTTTTCCCTATTTAACTCAGTATCTTCTTCTTCGTGGCTATTTTCATCGACACATTCCTTGCTATGGTAAACTGAATTCGGAGACAGAAACAAAAATGAATCGAGTTTTTTTCCGCAGTTAATCTTCCACTTGACTGGGCATGGATGATTAGGCGAAGCCGGAATATAGATACATAGAGACTTCAATCCCTTAAATTTCTTCAAAGACTGAATAGCAGGCAAGACCAAACTGAAAGAAGTAGAAGGTTTAGTGATCAAGCGAATGGTGTCAACTTGACGGGTAATTTGGTAGAAACGTTTAGAAACAAGTTCGCAAGAGCATAGGGCTTCCAAATCGATTACTTTCCTGAGAATTTGGAGAACAATTTCATCTGGCAAAGGATCGAATGCGGAAGAATCATCTTCCATGAGAGATTTCTCAATTTTCTTCATGATTAAGATGATGATGCAATATCAATGGTTTGGAACCGTTCTCTGTACAACCATTCAAAAAGTTACTAGGAGATGGTAAGATTTAACCACAAAAAGAGTAAATCGATTACAAAAGACAATCATATTCGTTGTTGAATTATTAACATTTAACATATACTGTAACACTTTTCTATCAGTCAGAGTTTAGAGTCACTTGCTTTCTATCTTTGTTCACTTTACTAACAGACGATCTCTTGTAAGTTACTAGTCTTAGAAAACATTTTACAACATTCCTTAGGAAAAATGGGTTGCTCAATACAAGCTTCATAAACAAGTCATTCATGTCATTTAAACTCACATTTTACTCCAATGTTCAATAGACGACTGTGAAAGTAGGGTTTATTTCATGATCAAACAATGATGATGGTTACAGCATAAATAATGATACGAATGCTAGTCTACTATACGGGCTTGGCCCAATACATATAATGCAATATGCAAACTAATCGTCCACTAACAGCCCCCCGCAGTTGGAGCGGGAGGAGAACGCATAACGCTCAAACTGGTCCGAAACTCATCAAACAACGCAGACGGAAGCCCCTTAGTGAAAATATCCGCATACTGATAATGAGAAGGGACATGCAAGACGCGAACCTGTCCAGTAGCAACCTGATCCCGAACAAAATGTATGTCAATCTCTATGTGCTTCGTGCGCTGGTGTTGCACGGGATTGGATGATAAGTATACCGCACTGACATTATCACAATAAACAATGGTAGCCGAATGTAAAGGGGTGTGAAGCTCACGAAGAAGATTCCGCAACCAGGAAGTCTCTGCCACAGCATTGGCAACACCACGATACTCAGCCTCGGCACTAGAACGAGATAGAGTGTACTGCCTCTTAGATGACCAAGAGAGTAAATTGTTGCCAAGGAAAACACAATAACCTGAAGTAGAACGACGAGTAGTTGGACAACCTGCCCAATCAGCATCCGAATAAGCAACCAGAGAAGATGTCGAGGCAGAATACAACTGAAGACCATAATCCAATGTGCCGCGAACATAACGTAAGATCCTCTTGAGAGCAGCAAGATGAGGCTCACGAGGATCATGCATATAGAGACAAACCTGCTGAACCGCATAAGACAAATCAGGTCTAGTGAAGGTGAGATACTGTAAAGCTCCTGCAAGGCTCCTATAAAGAGTTGGATCATCAACCGGAGTGCCATCAGCCCCCAACTTGGACTCCGTATCAACAGGAGTCCTGCACGAATGACAATTGCGCATACCCGCGCGCTCAAGAACCTCCACTGCATACCTTTTCTGGCAAAGAAACATCCCCTTGGTGGTGCGGGTGACAGAAATGCCTAGAAAATAGTTCAACGGACCAAGATCAGTCATAGAAAACTCCTGATGTAAAGAAGCTATAATCCTCTGTAACAATGCTGTAGAGGAAGCTGTCATCAAAATATCATCCACATATAGTAATAAATAAGCAACATCGGAACCCTGTTTATAAATAAACAAGGATGAGTCACATCTGCTGTGAGAAAAGCCAATACGGGTAGCATAACTCGCAAACCGCTGAAACCAGGCACGAGGTGCCTGTTTAAGGCCATATAACGATCGTTGAAGAAGACAAACATGATCAGGACGCCGAGGATCCCGAAAACCAGGAGGCTGGTGCATATAGACAGTCTCAGATAAAGTACCATGGAGAAAAGCATTCTTGACATCGAGTTGATGAACAGGCCAATTCCTAGTAGCAGCGAGACTGAGAACCGTCCTAATAGTGGCCGGTTTAACCACCGGGCTAAATGTCTCATCATAATCAACACCTAGTTGTTGACTGTTCCCATTAGCGACAAGACGAGCCTTGTACCTGCTTAAAGATCCATCTGCAAAATACTTGTGCTTAAACAACCACATGGAACGAACAATGTTCGCATCAGGTGGTCGTGGCACAAGAACCCAAGTATTATTTTTAATTAAAGCATTGTATTCGTCGAGCATAGCACGTTGCCAATTAGGATTTTTAATTGCGAGAGTGTGTGACTTCGGAATAGGAGAAATGGTGGACACATAACAATTATAACGCGGATTTTTCTTATTAGTACCAACATGAAAACGTGTGACCATGGGATGAGTTGAGGTTGGGTTTGGATGAGGATTAGGCCCGGCTGGATTAGGTAAGGGATGAGGAGGTTGGTTGGGTTGGATAGGTGGTATTGGGATAGTAGTAATCGGTGTGATGTTTGGTTCGGTTGTGTGAGGGATATGAGTAGTTGGGTCGGGAGTAAGCGGGGTAGGGAGTTGGTCGAGGGTCTGGGGGAGGGGAGTTTGGGCATTGGGTTGGACAGACGGTGTTGGGTCGGTGTGGTATGGTGTGGTGGTTGGGCCGGTGGTATTTATGTTAGGGGTTGGTTGTTGGAGAATATGGCGAGCGATAAGGTTTGGAGCGGTGTCGAGAAAGGTATAGGAAGGGGCATCATTAGGTGTGACAGACCCGAATGGAAAAATGGTCTCATCAAAGGTGACATGACGGGAAATGATGATTTTATTGGTGGAAAGGTTTAGGCAGCGAAATCCGCGATGGTTGGATGGATAGCCAAGAAAAATACATGGAGTGGAGCGTGGGCCAAGTTTATGATTGGTGTCAATGTGGGGATAACACAAACAACCAAAGACACGTAAAGACGTGTAGTTGGGTTTAGTGTTATATAGGCGAAAGTGAGGTGTGTCGTTGTGTATGGCGGTGGAGGGTAAAATATTTAGGAGGTAGGTGGCCATGTGAAGGGCTTCGACCCAAAAATGAGGTGGAAGATGGGCTTGAAAAAGTAAGGTACGGATAAGGTTGTTTATTATACGAATCATACGTTCGGATTTGCCATTCTGTTGAGATGTACGGGGACATGAGAAACGTGTATGGATGCCGTGTTTGGTAAATAATTGATGAAAAATGGTGTTATCAAACTCACCACCATGGTCACACTGAAAAGCTTTAATTTCCGCATTAAACTGAGTTTTTACAAGAGAACGAAATTCAACAAATTTAGCAAAAGTGTCAGACTTATTACGCAATGGATATACCCATAAATAATGAGAAAAATGATCTAGAAAGATAACATAGTACTTAATACCACTTTGACTCGGAAGCGGAGAGGTCCACAAATCCGAATGCACAATATCAAAAGCAAAATTAACTACGGTATTGGAAACGGAAAATGGAAGCCTCACATGTTTGCCAAGTTGACAAGCATGACAAAGATGAGGAGACTTCACTTTATTACACAAAATTGAATTATTAGAAAGTAAAGAACGTAGCACTTCATTTCCCGGATGTCCAAGTCGTTGGTGCCACGTGTGATGACTAGCAATAAAAGCTTGTGGGTAGGATGTAGGCGTGGTCACAGGATACAGGTCTCCGGTGCTATCACAACGGAGGAGAATTTGCCGAGTCAAATAGTCTTTCACAGAAAAACCAAACTCGTCAAATTCAATAGAAACTTTATTGTCACGGGTAAATTGACGAACGGAAATTAAATTTTTTACAATATGAGGAGTAATTAAAACATTGTGAAGGTGAAGAGGACGGTGAGGGTTAGGCAACAAGCTATGGCCTGTGTTAGTAACGGGTATGGATTTACCGTCACCAACAAAGACAGACAGATATATGCTTTTATTATAAATAGTACTAAGATTATTTGCATTTGAATTTAAATGGGAAGACGCACCTGTGTCCATATTCCAACCCGTGTCAACAAAGTCTTGAGGATTCAATGCGTTAAAAGCTTGTAGAGTACGCGATTGGACTGGACTGGCCACGTGAGCCTGCTGGAAAGTGCGTTGAGTCTGGCCCAGTTTTTGCAGAAACTGATAATGTGCTATTACTTGTTGTTGTGCTTGAGCAATTTGAAGAAGTAGGACTCTTTGTTGAAATGCCGTGACTTGTGCATTAGTCATGGTGTCCCTTTGATTATAATAATCAATTAACTCAAGAAGAAAACAAAAAATGAAATTGTATTGACGTGAATGATGCGGATTGCAACAATCGATCAAATAATAATTATATGGAATCCCAAACAATATCAAATCTACACTGATATATTATAATATGGATTATGGGTGCCTGTGATGGAAACGAGAAATTAATTATGGAAAAGGATATGGATAATCGTTTGTTTCTTATCAATACAAACGTGTATATGGTGCTTGTGATGGAAACGAGGGGAAAAAAAATAATTACGGTTTGTATAGATATTTAGGGTTGGATCGAAGGTGGCTGTGATACCATGAAAGTAGGGTTTATTTCATGATCAAACAATGATGATGGTTACAGCATAAATAATGATACGAATGCTAGTCTACTATACGGGCTTGGCCCAATACATATAATGCAATATGCAAACTAATCGTCCACTAACAGACTGAACTTAAAACAAAGATTATGACTAAGTGTGTATAAATCATCCAGAAAATCACAACCATTTTCTCACACCCTTTTTTCACAAAATACATCCTTCCTCCAAAAATGGAAAAATCCCAAATATCAGTTTGAGAAACAATGTAACATGAGCGAGTCAAATCTCGCAGAACCTCTAAAAATCTAGCAAATGTGAAAAAATAAAGGGTATTTTGATGAAATGAGAATTTGTTGGGCCTTTTGTGAAAAAGTGTGAGAAAATGGTTAAATTTGTGATTTTCCTATAAACCCCTTTTATTTAACAGAATGGCCTTTGGGGATTGCTTATCAAAACAGGTTATCCTTACCAAAGAGCTTATCACTTACTTACAAACAAGCTATTTCAAGCTAAAAGCAAAAGGTAAAGTTATACTTATAAATCCATACAAATAATCGCCTTGAAAAATCTAAAAGTACTTATACTTAAGAAAGTGGTAATCCCAAACACCCACCAAGTCTTAAAAAATTACCACTAGTTAACCTCTATTATTGGTCACACCCAAATGAAATAAACTATATCCGTACTGTCTTGTTAAACCCATGAATTTTATATTCAAGAAATGCTTGATTTCATAAACCCACATGAAAATGTGAAAGAATAAAACATAAAGACAGCAAAATAAGTGAAGAAATCAAACAAACCTGCCTCCTGAAAGAGAGACAAGCAACGGCTGCTTTCCCAAACTCCAAATGACAACAACAAAGATACAACTTAGCTAGGGTTTTATGAGTCTTTACTGGCACGAGGATGTCACGTGATTTGGTGTGGGATTTACCATAAGTGATAAACAACGGTAAAAAGGGTGGAGATAAATTTGATGGAATGAGTTTAACACTTCGGGTATGTTTGGCGAAATTGGCTGGGGCTAGGGCTGGGGCTGGGGCTGGGGCTGAGGCTATTACTTATAATATAAGCCGAAATTAAATTTTGTATTTTTATAAACTTGTTTGGCAAATGGGTTGAGACTGAGGCTTATTATTGCAAAATTACTAAAAATGACATAATTAAATGAATATTTGTATATGTTAGATATTTTTGTGGGTATAAGTAATTTATTTTTCAAAAGCCCCGGGCTAAAGTTTTTAGCCCTTTTTATTTGGCTAAAGTTTTTAGCCGACTTATTTTATAAGCCTTTCCATAAGCCCCATGACAAACGAGACTTATTTTATTAGCCGACTTATTTTAAAAGCTCAAGCCCCAATAAGCCCCATTTAAGCCACTGCCAAACATAGCCTTTAACTTACGGGAATGCGTCTGTATTGAATATTTGTACCTTTTTTTTCTAATTTTTGAAGAGGTTTGTTTAACAGGTGTCTTTAAAACACAAAATTTCGTTTCGGATTACAAAATGCATTTTTTATATCTTAATTTAACTTGAAAACTAACTTATTTAAATTTAGTTTTCTATTTAATGAACATCAAGTTTCCTTGTTTAATCGTATAACATAATGCGTTCAAAGCATTTGTTAGATAAATCCTATTAAGATTTAATAACAACAACCTATTTGGCATTGTTTAAGAATTTCATATATATAAAAAAACACATTTAATGAACTTATGTATTCGATAATTATATACTTTTAATCATTTTAAATATGACATGTGATGTTAAATACATAATGTTTAGAGATCATTAAATGATACAATAATTATTTAAACATGAAATGTTTAAACAACACCCAGTGGGTTGTTGGTAGCAAATCCATATTAAAAAAATATATGCTCCTTCTGTTCTGTGACAACTGGCAAATTAGGGGCCATTTTGAAAACCCGCATTACATTAAAGTTCGTTTATAAATTTATATTTGAAATTTTATTCGTAACGAACTTGTAAAACCTATATTGTGGTTGATTATATTTAAAATTTTTATGGAATCAATTTGGATTATCGATGTGATGAGAATTTATTTCGAGATTTTATTGGCACTACGTTGACTCCGGCACTAGGATAACCTAACTAAAATTTTATGTCTTGAGTTTACGGATTCGACTATATATATATTTATTTATGGAACGTCTCGTGAGATATTAAATGATATGAAACGAGTTTCGGGTTTTGGTCCGTGTATATTACACCTAGCCACCTTACCCTAAAGATTAATAATACCCTTATTATTATTATTATTATTATTATTATTATTATTATTATTATTATTATTATTATTATTATTATTATTATTATTATTATTATTATTATTAATGTTAGATTTAAAAGAAAAGAAAGAAATAAAAGAAAAAGAGTAGCTACAAAAACGTCCTTGTGGTTCTTCTTAGCACAAACAAAGCACAACATAAACACACCTCTACCTCTCTCTCTCATCTATCTCTCCCTCACCTCTCATTCAACCCTAGCCGCCACCCCCTTTGGCCGGCCACCACCACGACACCGCCGCCTTCCACCACCTAAAAACACCTCAAAGATAACCCCCATCATTAGATCTATTAGACCCACTTGCTCACGCGCTGAATTTGTGAGATTTGGAGCCTTTTCGTGACCTTTTCTTGTGTTTTTAAAGGTAAGACGAGCCACATGAGTATTGTGACTCATTTGGTAAGAAAATCGTGACTTGTGAAATCACGGGGTTGTGTTTTTGGACGGGGTTTTGATTAAAAACGAGATATATATATGGGCTTTGGTATAAAACACGATTTAAATATAAGTTTGGTATCCGGGTTTGCTTGTTTTGTGTGTGGTCGAGACTCACCCGAGAGCTATTGCTCACGGCTTGTATATTTTTCGGGCTCATGAACTTTCTTGTCATTTTGGTTCTGGTCATGAAAGGATGATGATTTTGGGAGTGTTTGGTTATAAATCTTGGTGAGTTGATTCATTTTGAATGAAGGAGATGGTATTTTATTGTTGATTATTGATGTCGTGACCCTTTGTGGTCCTTGTGGTTCACGATATGGAATGGAGTAGCCGAGCCGAGACCCTTACGGTCTCGGCAGTGGGCTGCTACTCTTGTTAATATTGTGTGGTTCCTTTTATTAAGTTGATGTACCTATGTGACTGTTGTGGTTTATTTTTGTGTTTATTGTTGTTTTAAATGTTGTTGTTGTTGTAGTATTTGTTTCGGCCGAATATCGTTGTTGGGTCGAGACCCTTTATGGTCTCGACAATCGGTACATGATTATTTTGTGAAGTGCTGACGAAGTGGTAAATGGGGACCGATTGTGAGACGGTCAAACTAGAATGACGGAGATAGGTTAGTCGGGTACCGTAGTCGGACCCTATTGTTGTAGCACGTGTTTTGGGAATTGATTGGACGGAGTTGGATTGCTTGTTTATTACTTGGTTATTTTTATTTGGACACGGACTATGAGCCGAGAGTGATGACTCGGACATGTGACCACCTATATAACTCGATAATTATTTATAATCAAAACATTAATAATAAAACTCGTAATAATATTATTAATAATATAAACGTTTATATAAATATATGAACGTGAAAACGTATATATATTTATACAAGTGCGTATATTAATAATAAAAAGATCACGAGTGATATTATAACAATAACGTGACTATAAGTATTATGCTATGAAAGTAGTGTAATAATATCGGGAGCGTTATTATAATTAAACACTATAAATAACAATGAAATCTTGACGTTCAATAAATAATTAAATAAAATAATTTCTTTTAAATAAACGAGGAAAACTATCGAGTTATACGGGGCCGTGGTCACTTGAGTCCAAGTGGATTATATTATTTGTGACGTTCGTGTTGTCATGGATATATGACGATTAATACATTCACTTTCGATAACTACGCAACTTATTTAATCGACGGATTAAATAAGAGCTATTTAGTTATTTAAATTGAGTATATTAATGGGCATCGTATCCTACGACACCCATAGGTTGTAGTATGGGTACGAGAATAATAAATTACTAAGTATCTCGTGAGGTTGCCAAATTGACGAATTTGGTAAGCTTAACGGTATAATTAGAGAATTTATTAAACTTTGATATATACCATATAGTACTTTATGTGCAACGTGTGACCTAGGATTCGGGTATAATCTTAGAATGATATATTAAGTAAATAAATATGGGGGATTACCAAATCGACGGATTTGATAAACTTCGATGATTTATTTAAATAATATATTGGACTAATATTAGACCTATAGATTGTTTTATTATCCTTTTTGTTGTGACTTCTTGGTTTGAGTTGTGTCGACCCACCACCCGTATGGATACCAAACGCCAAACTCCAAACTAATACGAGGTTTTTACGAGAAATGGATTTTCAGAAGTAAAATGGAATACGTTCGGGTTTGGGAATATTTAATTTTGAGGAAATGATTTCTTAACGAGTTGATATTGTTAGGAAGTGCCGAGTCCGTAGTTGCCGCCTTTTAAGTTACTATACGTCTTACTTCTACCGATTTCTTCTTGCTGATTTCTGGACTTGAGGTGAGTCATAGCCCCACTTTTTCTCTTGAACTATGTTTTCAATACTTGGGATGAGAAACGTGCAAATTATTTTATGTGGACTTTTATCGCTTTTATATTCTTTTCGAAACTTGCTATGCTTATATAACTAGGAAGAGCGAGGCCTAGCCTAGAGTTAGGTAAGCTACACAACAAGGCCTAGACTAGATCTAGGTAAGTTGTACATGTCGTATCCTTACGCATGTTGGGTATGTCGTATCCTTACGCATATAGATTGATTTGATTGGATTCGGTTATTTGACTATAGTGTGCACCTATAGGTTATTAATACTTCGGAGGTTATCCGAGTATCTATGAAATTACGGGAGGTACCCGTGTATCTATGTTGTGGTGGAGGGTATCCGCAGGTTTTTACGGAAGGTATCCGTGTATTTATGATGGAGCGGAGGGTATCCGCAGGCTGTAGTGAATCCCTAGTATAGCTAGCAAGCGTTTTGCGTATATGTCCACTATATTGAATTATGAATTTAAACCTATGATCTCACCAGCGAAAGCTGACTTTTAGCACGTTTTCTCAGGTAATTAAGTGACAATTTGGATGCTTGGATTGGAAGGCTTGGCAATGGCACCTGGTTTATGGATCTATTTTTCTACAACTCTGATATTTAATTGTGGACCTACGTTTATTTCTTTTGGGCCTGACTCTGAGTGAATGTTTGGATAAATGTAAACTTTAAAACCCCGTGTTGGTTGTGTTTTCTTATGTTTACTTTATCTCGTTCTTTTACGTCTTGTGTTGGATACCAATCCCCGTAACACCCCGAAAGCTTGTTGAGTCTTCCGCTGTACCAAATTTTGGGGGTGTTACAGATTGGTATCAGAGCCAAGGTTATAGAGAACTAGGTAAATAAACACCTAAACTATAACCGATTTTTATAGAAAACGATCCTTGACGCCAGCCCGCCAAGCCGAAACATCTTCGATTATTTTGAGGTATTATGAGATAATGATTGAAATGAGATTTTTGAGATGACTTGAGAATATGGGATATATTGATTTAGTGATAAGATGGCGTTTCGAGGAATTATATGGTTTAATTGTTTATAAATGTTTTAGTAATGCGGTATTTGAAATTCTTTATTAAGATTATATGATTGAATTTATATGAGGATTTTTGATATGGTATTTTGAGTTCACGCTTTAGTTGTTTTGAAACACTTACACCTATCCTACGCCGTTGTCACAAACCATGACCTCCTATTCGTACGATGTTATTGAGGATGTTTATGCTAGCACGCGTCGCTCAACACCGATCACTATGGCCCCTGATGACCCATACACGAGATGGTCATGCGTTCAGCCACTACTACTTTGTCTTCCCATTGTTGCCCTAAGTCACCGACTTTATCGCCTCGTGGTTCACCTGTTCGGAGACGAAGATTGATGGAGTACCCCTTCGGCGAGGAGTACGAGGGTGAGCAAGAGAATGATGACCCTCAGGATGAGGAGGAGGATGATCCTCAGGAGGAAGAGATGCCTGATGATGATGGTTCGCCAGCACATTCAGCTCATTCTGCGGAGCCCGATTTCCCGATACATCCGTTAGAGCCGGTTTCACCTAATCACCTGTTCTGTTTGATTCACCACCTGGTAGTCCCGTGGTGTAGGACGCGCCATCTGAGATATCTGCTGAGCCTGCAGATTTGGGTGAGACTGGTAGGATGTGGACTCAGATTACTGTACATGGCGAGAGGATCTCGCGGGTGTCTGACCGACTTGAGATGGTTATTGCTGAGTTTATTGCTTAGTTAGGAGTGATTAGACTACTATCGTGGGCAGGACAACATCGATTACGAGAGGCATGATGGAGATTCATGAGCAGATTGAGAGCTTACAGAGAGGTTTCTTCAAGGCTCGCGTGGCAGATCGCAAGCTGTGGCAGAGAAACACCGAGTTAGAGAAGGAGGTAGCAGACCTCGAGAGAGATAGCGATACTCATAGTGTGGAGTTGGGATCATTGTGGAGAGAGCTAGATGGCCTGAGGCAGGAGTTGAGGAGCCTGAGCCAGCATAGTGGCTAGATATTTGGATTATGTTGTTATGTTGCTTCCTAAACTGAGGAGTGTTCGGTTAGAAAAGCTAGTTACCCTATTTTGATGCATTCCCGTTGTTTGTTCGGCACTTTTGGAATGATTAGTATCCCTTATGTCTTTTGTAGTTGGAACGATGTATTGATCGCTACTTGTATGGATGATGGTGATTTCGTATGTTATTCTATCGTTTTGGGCGTACATAGAGAATTGTGTTCCTATTTGCGTGGTTGATATCGTATTGGTATTATGATTGGTATTTCAGCTATCGGATTCTTGTTGGACGTTATGGTATGTGTTATTCTTATGAACCTTGTATTGTGACTTCAATCAATGGCCCCACGACGAAACCCTGTTAGAGCTACCTGAACTGGTCCTGCAGTGACTACCCCTGGTCGCCGAGGACGCCATCCTACTCGAAATGTCGAAACCCTTACTCCTGATAACCTGGACACTACTAACCGCAACAACAGGACTCAAAATGTTGATGTTCAGGGAGACAATGATCATGTTCCACCTAATGCAACTACTGTGGATCAAGCAATGATCAACCAACTTATGGAGCAATGAGTTGCTGAGCTACTAGCTGAGTCAAATCATTCCAATAATTCTGTTGGAACGTTTCCACCTGTTCGTGCTAATGGATGTAACTACAAGGAGTTTCGAATTTGTGGACCCATTGAGTTTGGAGGAACTGAAGGAGTGGTATACTTGGTCAGGTGGATAGAGAAAACCGAGTCAGTGTTTAATATCAGTGGTTGTGCGGAGAACGCAAAGGTAAAGTTTGCTTCTTTTACCTTTAAGGACGAAGCTTTAACTTGGTGGAACAATTACCGAAATTCGGTTGGGAGTGATGTGGCTTATGCTATGACTTGGGAGCAATTTAAGTCTTTGCTGATTCAGACTTATTGCCCAAGAAATGAGGTTAAGAAGCTGGAGATTGAGTTTTGGAATCACAAAGTGAAGGGTACTGATATGGCGACTTACAATCGTCGTTACCAGGAGTTGGCCTTGCTTTGCCCAGATGTGGTTAGAACTGAGACTCAAAAGATTGAGCGGTATACCGATGGGTTGCCTGTGGCTACAAGGAATGATGTGATTGCTGCTAGACCTGCAAATATCCATGAGGCAATCACAATCGCTCAACAATTAATGGATTCGTTGGAATTGGAAGGAGCTGATAAGGATAAGAATGGAAAGAGAAAGAGAGACCATCACTCTAAGGGTAATGATCACCGAAACAAGTGACAAGCTGTTGCGAAAGCTTATGCTATTGGGGATGGAAATAAGAAGAACTATAATGGTGATGCACCCAAGTGTAGTCGTTGCTACAGGAATCATACGGGACAATGTACTGTGATTTGTCAGAGTTGCTCAAGTAGAGGACATGTAGCTAGGGATTGTAGAGCATGACCCCTTGCTATGGTTCAAGCTACTCCTGAAGTGAGAAGTAAGGCAGATGTACACTATAGGAGTGAGTGTAGAGGATCGTGGAACCGAGGAAATCAAGGCTCGGGTGGTAATGGGTACAATCATGGGAATCATGGAGTTGGAGGAAACCGTGGACGTCAAGACAATGAGGACCAACGTGTGGAAGCAGGAGCTGCTCATGGGAGAGTGTATGCACTCGGGAACGAGAGAGGAGAAGATCCGAACGTCGTTACTGATACGTTCCTTCTCAATAATCGTTATGCTTCCATACTATTTGATACTGGTGCCGATAGAAGTTTTGTGTCCACTACGTTTGCACCCTTACTAGAGAAACCCCCGATGACCTTAGGAATTGGGTATGATGTAGAGTTAGCTAATGGAAACATAGAAAGGATTAAGACTATCATTCGCGGTTGCACGTTAAATTTCTTGAATCACCCTTTCAACATAGATCTTCTACCCGTCACGTTAGGAAGTTTCGATGTCATCATTGGTATGGATTGGTTGTCGAAGTATCGTGCTCACATACCTTGCGATGAGAAGATCGTGCGTGTGCCTTATGGAAAGGAGATTCTAAATATACAAGGAGATCGAAAAGGTTCGAGGAGCCCATCCCGGTTAGCAGTCATTTCGTGCACTAAGCTACCGAAGCTAATGGAAAAAGGATGTTACCTTTTATTAGCTCAAATCTATGAGAAAAGAGGGAAGGAGAAGAAGGAAAGATGCATTGGAGATGTGCCTATAGTTCGTGATTTTCCTGATGTATTTCCCGATGATTTGCCGGGAATCCCGCCTACAAGACAAGTGGAGTTTCAAATTGAGTTGATACCTGGTGCTGCACCTGTGGCACGAGCATCTTATCGACTTGCACCAACTGAACTGGAAGAGTTGTCAAAAAAATTAGCGGAGTTAGCCGAAAAAGGATTTATAAGACCAAGTTCCTCACCTTGGGGAGCCCCGGTCTTATTTGTGAAGAAGAAGGATGGATCGTTTCGTATGTGTATTGATTACCGAGAGCTGAACAAGTTAACGGTGAAGAATAGATACCCATTACCGAGGATCGACGACTTGTTCGATCAGCTCCAAGGATCGAGTGTGTATTCGAAGATCGATCTGAGATCGGGATATCATCAACTTAGAGTTCGCGAGGAAGATATACCGAAAACGGATTTCAGAACCCGTTACGGGCATTACGAGTTTCAGGTGATGCCGTTTGGGTTGACTAACGCACCGGCGGTATTCATGGATCTCATGAATCGGGTGTGTAAGCCTTATTTAGATAAGTTTGTGATCGTGTTCATCGACGATATTCTAATCTACTCGAAGAGTGAGAAAGAGCATGAGGAGCATCTAAGGCTTATCTTAGAATTGCTCAGGAGGGAGAAGATGTATGCCAAGTTCTCCAAATGTGAATTTTGGATTCCGACGGTACAATTTTGGGTCATGTGATTGATAGTCAAGGAGTTCATGTAGATCACGCTAAGATTGAAGCTATTAAAGATTGGGCTGCACCGACAACCCCAACAGAAGTTCGTCAATTTTTGGGTTTAGCCGGTTATTACCGAAGATTCATTGAGGGATTTTCGAAGATAGCAAAACCGTTGACCAAATTGACTCAAAAGAGTGTTAAATACGAATGGGGAGATAAGGAAGAGGAAGCATTTCAAGTACTTAAGGAGATGTTGTGTAGTGCTCCTATCTTAGCGTTACCTGAAGGTAGTGAGGACTTTGTCGTCTATTGTGATGCTTCGCATAAAGGTTTGGGAGCTGTGTTAATGCAACGAGAGAAGGTAATAGCTTATGCTTCCCGACAGCTCAAGAAGCACGAGAAGAACTACACCACTCATGATTTGGAGTTAGGTGCTGTGGTTTTTGCCTTAAGGATATGGAGACATTACTTGTATGGAACCAAGTGTGTTGTGTTCACGGATCACAAAAGCCTACAACACATCTTGAATAAAAAAGAGCTCAACATGAGACAACGACGTTGGATTGAGTTGCTAAGCGATTATGATTGCGAAATTCGCTACCATCCTGGTAAAGTAAACGTTGTTGCTGATGCTCTTAGTCGAAAGGAGAGAATACCACCGTTACGAGTTAGGTCATTGGGAATGACTATCGTATCGCCATTACCGTCTCAAATATTTGAAGCTCAAACGGAAGCATTGAAAGCAGAAAACCGACCTGCTGAGAACATATTTGGGATGGCTGAGAATGAGAAAGGATTTGATAAGCGTTCTGATGGAGTATTATGTTTTGGAGATCGGATTTGGGTACCACTGTATGGAGGAATTCGAGAGTTGATTATGCATGAGTCGCATAAGTCAAGGTACTCTATTCATCCTGGGTCTGACAAGATGTACCAGGATTTGAAAAAGTTATATTGGTGGCCAAACATGAAGGCAGATATAGCGTTGTATGTTAGTAAGTGCTTGACATGTTCTAAGGTTAAAGCCGAACATCAAAGACCGTCAGGATTGTTGACGCAGCCAGAACTCCCAGTTTGGAAATGAAAGCGGATTACAATGGACTTTATTACCAAATTACCAAAGACAGCTAGCGGTTGTGACGCTATCTGGGTAATTGTGGATCGATTGACTAAGTCTGCTCATTTTCTGGCGATTAGTGAAGATGATAGTGTAGACAAACTTGCGAGGTTGTATGTGAAGGAGATTGTTTCTCGTCATGGAGTTCCGATATCGATTATTTCTGATCGTGACAGCCGCTTTACGTCAGCTTTGTGGCGATCACTTCAAACTGCTTTGGGGACGAGACTTGATATGAGTACTGCATATTACCCCCAAACCAATGGTCAAAGTGAGAGGACTATTCAGACTTTGGAGGATATGCTTCGTGCATGCATCATAGACTTTGGTAAAGGCTGGGAGAAATATCTACCCCTTGCGGAATTCTCCTATAACAATAGCTACCACACAAGTCTTAAAGCTGCACCATTCGAAGCTTTATATGGTCGTAAATGCCGTTCACCTATTGGTTGGGCTGAAGTTGGAGATAGCCAACTTAGAGGCCCCGAGCTTATATTGGAGACTACTGAAAAAGTGACTCAAATTCGTGATCGATTACAAGCGGCTAGAGATAGGCAGAAAAGTTACGCCGATCAGAGACGTAAACCCCTAGAGTTCCTGGTTGGAGACAAAGTGATGCTGAAAGTCTCGCCTTGGAAAGGTGTGATACATTTCGGGAAACGTGGAAAACTCAACACCCGCTACATTGGACCATTTCTTATTTTGGAAAGAATTGGGCCCGTGGCTTATAGGTCGGAATTACCACATGAACTGAGTAAAGTTCACGATGTGTTTCATGTTAGTAATTTGAAGAAGTGTCTTTCTGATGAGACGCCGGTTATACCGATGAAAGATATTCGAGCTGATGAGAAATTGAACTTTCTGGAAGAGCCGATTGAGATATTGGACCGAGAGATTAAACGACTCAAGCAAAGTCGCATTCCACTCGTCAAGGTTCGTTGGAATTCCCGAC
The DNA here is from genome assembly GCA_030686995.1 of Artemisia argyi. Classification (NCBI taxonomy): domain Eukaryota; kingdom Viridiplantae; phylum Streptophyta; class Magnoliopsida; order Asterales; family Asteraceae; genus Artemisia; species Artemisia argyi. The sequence goes on from CM060687.1 coordinate 94,945,175, forward strand.
ATGGACCAGAATTTACGTGGGAACGTGAGGACGAGTTCCGAAAGAGATATCCGAAGTTTTCACTTCGTAGATGGATTGTTCCGAGAGAAACCCGGGACGGGTTTCTTCTGAGGCTGGGAGGATGTGACAACTGACAAATTAGGGAGCCATTTTGAAAATCCGCATTACATTAAAGTTCGTTTATAAATTTACATTTGAAATTTTATTCGTAACGAACTTGTAAAACCTATATTGTGGTTGATTATATTTAAAATTTTTATGGAATCAATTTGGATTATCGATGTGATGATAATTTATTTCGAGATTTTATTGGCACTACGTTGACTCCGGCACTAGGATAACCTAACTAAAATTTTATGTCTTGAGTTTACGGATTCGACTATATATATATTTATTTATGGAACGTCTCGTGAGATATTAAATGATATGAAACGAGTTTCGGGTTTTGGTCCGTGTATATTACACCTAGCCACCTTACCCTAAAGATTAATAATACCCTTATTATTATTATTATTATTATTATTATTATTATTATTATTATTATTATTATTATTATTATTATTTTTATTATTATTATTATTATTATTATTATTATTATTATTATTATTATTATTAATGTTAGATTTAAAAGAAAAGAAAGAAATAAAAGAAAAAGAGTAGCTACAAAAACGTCCTTGTGGTTCTTCCTGGCACAAACAAAACACAACCATAAACACACCTCTACCTCTCTCTCTCATCTATCTCTCCCTCACCTCTCATTCAACCCTAGCCGCCACCCCCTTTGGCCGGCCACCACCACGACACCGCCGCCTTCCACCACCTAAAAACACCTCAAAGATAACCCCCATCATTAGATCTATTAGACCCACTTGCTCACGCGCTGAATTTGTGAGATTTGGAGCCTTTTCGTGACCTTTTCTTGTGTTTTTAAAGGTAAGACGAGCCACATGAGTATTGTGACTCATTTGGTAAGAAAATCGTGACTTGTGAAATCACGGGGTTGTGTTTTTGGATGGGGTTTTGATTAAAAATGAAATATATATATGGGCTTTGGTATAAAACATGATTTAAATATAAGTTTGGTATCCGGGTTTGCTTGTTTTGTGTGTGGTCGAGACTCACCCGAGAGCTATTGCTCACGGCTTGTATATTTTTCGGGCTCATGAACTTTCTTGCCATTTTGGTTCTGGTCATGAAAGGATGATGATTTTGGGAATGTTTGGTTATAAATCTTGGTGAGTTGATTCATTTTGAATGAAGGAGATGGTATTTTATTGTTGATTATTGATGTCGTGACCCTTTGTGGTCCTTGTGGTTCACGATATGGAATGGAGTAGCCGAGCCGAGACCCTTACGGTCTCGGCAGTGGGCTGCTACTCTTGTTAATATTGTGTGGTTCCTTTTATTAAGTTGATGTACCTATGTGACTGTTGTGGTTTATTTTTGTGTTTATTGTTGTTTTAAATGTTGTTGTTGTTGTAGTATTTGTTTCGGCCGAATATCGTTGTTGGGTCGAGACCCTTTATGGTCTCGACAATCGGTACATGATTATTTTTTGAAGTGCTGACGAAGTGGTAAATGGGGACCGATTGTGAGACGGTCAAACTAGAATGACGGAGATAGGTTAGTCGGGTACCGTAGTCGGACCCTATTGTTGTAGCACGTGTTTTGGGAATTGATTGGACGGAGTTGGATTGCTTGTTTATTACTTGGTTATTTTTATTTGGACATGGACTATGAGCCGAGAGTGATGACTCGGACATGTGACCACCTATATAACTCGATAATTATTTATAATCAAAACATTAATAATGAAACTCGTAATAATATTATTAATAATATAAACGTTTATTTAAATATATAAACGTGAAAACTATATATTTATACAAGTGCGTATATTAATAATAAAAAGATCACGAGTAATATTATAACAATAACGTGACTATAAATATTATGCTATGAAAGTAGTGTAATAATATCGGGAGCGTTATTATAATTAAACACTATAAATAACAATGAAATCTTGACGTTCAATAAATAATTAAATAAAATAATTTCTTTTAAATAAACGAGGAAAACTATCGAGTTATACGGGGTCGTGGTCACTTGAGTCCAAGTGGATTATGTTATTTGTGACGTTCGTGTTGTCATGGATATATAACGATTAATACATTCACTTTCGATAACTACGCAACTTATTTAATCGACGGGTTAAATAAGAGCTATTTAGTTATTTAAATTGAGTATATTAATGGGCATCGTATCCTACGATGCCCATAGGTTGTGGTATGGGTACGAGAATAATAAATTACTAAGTATCTCGTGAGGTTGCCAAATTGACGAATTTGGTAAGCTTAACGGTATAATTAGAGAATTTATTAAACTTTGATATATACCATATAGTACTTTATGTGCAACGTGTGACCTAGGATTCGGGTATAATCTTATAATGATATATTAAGTAAATAAATATGGGGGATTACCAAATCGACGGATTTGATAAACTTCGATGATTTATTTAAATAATATATTGGACTAATATTAGACCTATAGATTGTTTTATTATCCTTTTTGTTGTGACTTCTTGGTTTGAGTTGTGTCGACCCACCACCCGTATGGATACCAAACGCCAAACTCCAAACTAATACGAGGTTTATACGAGAAATGGATTTTCGAAAGTAAAATGGAATACGTTCGGGTTTGGGAATATTTAATTTTGAGAAAACGATTTCTGAACGAGTTGATATTGTTAGGAAGTGCCGAGTCCGTAGTTGCCGCCTGATGCGTGGGAATTGCACCAGGCTTTACCTCTCAAGGGATCTTGAGAAGCTTACAACCCCCACCAGACAGTGTACCTAATCGTTGTAGTATAGTATAGTGACAAGTACCGGGGGATTGATCGTTCAGCTAGGAATAGTGTCGCTAGGATTAGAAAACCTAAATACTAGTTCTAAAGGTGAGGGATGATTATTTTTGTATTTTTATATTTTTTAGAAAGCAAGTTAAAATCTCGGGTTTGAAGGATTTGGGCGGAATTAGTTGCTAGTCAACTAACCCAATACTAAGATACAATCAAAATAAAATACAAGAAATGAAAATAAACTAAATTATACTAAAGTTGTGAGCAATAAGTGGAGAAAATGTGTTTACTTAGATTTCACTACTCCCTAGACATCTTTTACACGTTAATTACTTGTTATAGTTGCATGGATGACGGATTGTATTCCTTAATACCATTCATGGGGTATCGCACATAACTCTCCAATTCTATGAGCTCTTATCTCCTCCTACACCATGCCCAGCACAACTATAGGGATTGTAAATAGTGGCTCATGCATTAAATACAACCAATAAAGACCTTAGTGTAATAGGTTCATGTTTCCTAAGACGTTTAAGCATGTTACCATTTGGAGATCTGCCAGTTTTCTTAAGCCTAACATATAAATTCATTCATCCAAAACAGACTATAAACAAGTAATCAACATCTAGGTTTCATTAGATCTAAGCAAACACAAGATAGATCTAGCCTAGCATGATGGAATTAAGACAAGAACAAGATATAGACAACCAACACATAGACATATTGATTAAATTAAAAGAACACTTATCTCAATTACACATGAAAGGTATCAAGGGCTTGGAACCCTTGAAAAACGTGTAAAATTCGCACCAAGTTCGTACTTAGGGTTTCTCCAAAACTTCTCCTTTTTTAATGTGAAAATTAGAAAACTATATATAAGAAAAGGGGTCTGACGGCGTCAAGACCAAGCTTGTGACGCCGTCACCTCGCCGCCAAAATTATATTCTCGGACTGCCTTGATCTACATTTGACGCCGTCAAGTGATAATCATTTCCAGGCCGTCATGATTTTTACTCTAGACGCCCTACTTCGTGACGCCGTCAAATCTTTACTGGATCGTCATGGAATTTTGCTCTTGACGCCGTCAGGGAGTTACTCTTGACGCCGTCACCTACTGTTCCCAGCATGGAAAATTAAGACTTTGGCGTTTTCTTCACTTTTATGCTTCAAAAACGTCCGAATTGCTTCCTTTTCCAGATTTCACTCCCAAATACCTAAAATCACAAAAGGAACGATTTAGGGCAATATTTGATCAAATAAATTCGAATTCGGGCTTAAATGACCCCCTAAAAATGGATCATTTTTCGCCTCATCATATACCCTTACACTTGAGATTTGCTTGTCCTCAAGTAAATGCGCTTTTATTCTACTCAAAATACAAGTTAGGGGTCATTTAACACTAATATAAAAGTAATTACAACAAATAATCGTTCCACTAAAGACCTATAGACAAGCACGGAGGTCATACACGAGCACCTCACAAATAGTGTTTAGATACTCACATCTCTCGGGTGTAATAAAGTGTAAATTACAATATGGAAACAGAAGATATCTCTCACTACCTGTCATAGCAAAATAGATTACCATAGGCTTGGGAAAGGATCAAACCTCCACCACATGGCGTAAGCACCTAGGATAAACTATCAAAGAGGTCTTTTAAAGGGTTGTAACGTTAGGTGTAGGGAAATGAAATACACGGTTTTGTTGGATAAAGGAAGTTTTACTGGTGGCGAGTTAACAATCTTGGTTAATTACATGTACAATATGGCATTGCTAAGCCAAGACTAGACTCGACTTAAGCTAATAAATGAAAAATAACAAAAACATAAAATGAACATAGAATGAAAAGGGATGGTAGTCCGTATGTTTTTTTTCTCTTTTTCCTTTTTCTATTTTTTTTTTCTTTTTCTTGATTTTTTCGATTTTTTTTTTTTTTTTTTTTTTTTTTTTTTTTGCATACACTCTTACCCTGCCATCCAAAATAATACATCATAGGGAATGAACACTCCCCTTACACTTGAATTTTTACATACTTTACAATTAACTAATCTAATGACTCGAATCAAGAAAATCAAAACACTTGGAGTACTTTTAAGATTAACGCACATATGGGGGTAATATATGATGTTCTTCCCCATTACTCCATAAACAAGTACTTTACCCATGAGTCCCAATCGTCCCAAAACAATATGTACAAAGATATGACTCGACTTAGCAACCATGTAATCAATTACAAAGTTAACTTAGGGTTTAAACAAATAACAATAATGCACTAAAAATGAGCGCATACACGGAAGGCTAAGGCGATTTGGTTGTACATTTAAGTGGGGTGTAACAAATTCTTCCTTTAAGTAAGATGATTAAAGTTAGAAACGAAAAAATAGGCTCGGAAGGGTGTACTAGGGGTTTCGTGTACTAAAAATGAGTACAATGCTAAGGGTGTGGGAAAAATTAGTTGACTTAACTAGCCAAGTAATATGACTTAAATGGTCAAGTAATTATGATACGGGTTTAACACAAGGGTAATCCTAATGCCTCTTATCATGTAGTAAATCCTACCACACGAATGTAGTCTCACTAGCGGTCTCGGGATGCATCACTAACGCAAGTTCTAGAATCTAAATGCTACCGGTACACTCATAAGCACTAATAGTAAATGCTTTTCCTATCAAATCTAAAGGCGAACCTCACATATTTGGGTGGAAAATTTTTCTGAATATACGGTTATGTGCTAGTCATACAATCTCCTATCCATGAGACGCTTTCTATGTCTAAAGTTTCACTCCTAAATGTTGTAAAAAATTTTAAATTTGGCGCTAAAATTGCACTAACAAGTATTTCTCATAGTTTTATTACACATCTACCATCAAACAAAACAAACTCAAGCGAAATTGCATATGTAAGGTATTATCTTTTTACCCTCCCCTTACACTTAATATGAACATTGTCCCCAATGTTCAAGTAAAGAATGTAAAAGTGAAAAAGTAAAGAGAATGAAATGAAATACTCCCCTGATTCGCTCGGTATGGATAATAAGGTGGCCAGGTTAAATCTTCCTCCAAGAGAATGAACAATCAAAGCTTCCCTTCCAGAATATAAATCATCTTCTTGTCATACATAACCTGTAAAACCTGATAAAATAGACAAGACAACCTCGCGGAAAATCGGCGGCATCCTATATAAGTTACTAAATCCTAGAAAACAAGATAAGATATAATGCTTGTGGAATGAAGTTTGCAGATCTCCTGGAGATTATAAAACTTGATAATTTACAAAAACCATAAGACTCCGTTAGAAAAACAAAACCGGTAAAATTTCTAGATTTTTACACTTGACGCATTCAAGAGTAAACTCTTGACGCCGTCAGAAGTGACCTGCAGAAATTCTTATGTTAAGTTTCTGGAAAATTTCTGGAAAAACTTGGTCCTACTTCCTGGAAAATCCTGCAAAACTTCATTATGACTCAATACAAGCATTTGACTCTAACAAATACGAATATACATGTTCATTTAATATTGTGGAGAATCATGATCGGTTTGTTTCTTGAAAACATATTTGGGGTTTCCCCTTACACTTATCTTTTGCAAAAATACCTTTAAGTGGAGTTAAGACTAAGCCAAAACAACAAAGTAAAGTATTTCCACTATTTAGTTTAGAAACATGATCTACCAACAATAAAAATTAAGCATGCATACGGAAGCAAATAACAAACAAACAAATAAAATCACACAAAACATGGGTTGCCTCCCAAGAAGCGCTTTTCTTTATTTACGAGTCTTGTAGCTAGACTCAAGGTCATGGGTTACTACGTGATACGGGTGAGTTCCTCATTGAGGACATCTTTGGGATCAAACTTAGGTTTCAACTTCCTATCGGTTTCCTTAGTATGGTATGACCGTTCAAACTTTTCTCCATCCGAATCATACAACGTCATCCTCATATGCCATGATCCGTCACCTTCTTTAGATGGCTTGTCCCACCTCCATTTACACTTGTCTCCCTCTCATTTCCATTTATTCCTTTCTATGTTAATGGGCATTACGCTTAAGAACTCAATCATCTTCCTAAAGACCAAGGGGTCCTCAAAAGGGTCTAGCTCTTCATCTCTAGCTATGAGTTGTTCTACCGAATGTGTCTTTTCGATGAAATCTTTTTCTAGATAAAATGGGCATTGAGGTCCTATAAAGTTCCTTTCTATCCAAGGTCCATATCTAGACGGTCTCCTATTCATCTCCACCCAATGCGGTGTCGGTTCATCATCACAATCATAACTATGCTTCTTAACATCGTACACCGAACAAGTATCGCCTTCACCTACCGCTATCTTAGACTCCTTACAATCTATCATGGCGCTAGCGGTTGCTAAAAATCCGCTTCCTACCAATAATGGGCATGTAGTGTCACTAACCATGTCTAGGACGTGAAAATCTGCTAATATAGTTAACTTTCCAACGTGAACAACTACATCCTTAATCATTCCAACCGGGTGGGCAATACTCCCATCCGCTAGCCCTATCAATACCTCCGTTTCCTCTAACTTTCCTAGCTTAAGAGCGGTGAATAAGGATAAGGGAATCAAGTTGAGGCTTGACCCTAAATCGGCTAGTGTGTCGAAAGCTTCGGATCTTCCTATCTTACAAGGCAAAACAAATATACCCGGATCATCAAGCTTTTTAGGTAACTTGTTTTGAACGAAGGCGGTCCCATTTTTACCTAGCTTACACTTCTCATATTTTTCTAGGAGGGCACTATAGTAAGGAGCACGCGCTAAGACATCAATGACGGGACGTTCAAGGTGAAGTTCTTTGAATTCATCGTCAAGGTCTTGCGTAAGAGGTGTTTCAACTATGCTTTTGACCGGCTCTATATTGGGTGCCTTATTTGATTGGTCCTTTTAAAGAATTTGGTTTTGTTTGAAACACGTGCTTGTTGATTTGACCGAGTAGTATTGTGGACACGAAGTGGGTGACGAAACTGAAGATATAGAATTAACGTTTAGTTTCGGATTTTTGATTGTGTCGCTTGGAAGTGCTCCCATTTCTCGGTCATTGAGAACTTTCAACAATGCGTCAATTCTAGTGGTCATCTCGCTTTGCTTTTGTTTGAAATCGGCTTCAAACTTAGATATGCGAGCTTCTTGAGATGCCATGAACTTAGACATCAATCCTTCAAAGTTGTTGGTACTACCAAAGTTGTTAGAAGGATTGTTGTTGAAAGTACGGTTGGAGGGTGGCCTAGTTGGTTGGTAACGATTAGGCGGATTGGAAGAATTGGGTTGATTTTGTTTCCACCTAAGGTTTGGGTGATTTTTCCAAGAGGGGTTGTATGAATCACCGTATGTGTTTGGCCCGGGCTTGAAAGTGTACCACTTATCTCCCGCTTCATCGGTCGTGGGGACCACTACATAATTCGCATGAAGAAGTGATTTTGTTCACTTGGCTTGAAGGCTTAGGAGCTTCGTAAGATTTCATGAGAAACTTGACTTGGTCCTCAAGTTCCATGATCCTACGGTCGGGAGTGCTAGAATTGTTCGAAGGCAAAGATATTGCCTTGACCGTTTTGTTCAAGTCACGGGGATCATTCCAACTTTCATTGTCATAGAGAGCAAGATCTTCTATGAGTTCCCATGATTGTTCCGCACTTAGATCACGTAGCTTACCACCGTCCGATTGGTCAATGGCTCGCCTCGTGGAGATGTCGATATGGTAATAAAAGATTTGGACTTGGAGCCAAAGATATATGCCATGATGAGGAACTTTTTGGAGTAAGTCCTTGAACCGAGTCCATGCTTCATAAAGAGATTCATTTTGACGTTGTTAAACATCAAGATGTCATTTCTAAGTTTAGTAGTTCTCCCCGGTGGGAAAAATTGAGCAAGAAAACGAGTGGTGAGATCATCCCATGTGGTGATGGATCCCGCGGGTAAACGCTCAAGCCATTGACTAGCTTGATCCCGTAGAGAGAATTGGAATAGGCGTAATCGGGTTGTCTCTCTAGTTGCAACATCTAGGTCTATGGAATCTATGATTTTGAGGAAGTCCTTAAGATGTTGGTTTGGATCTTCGGAACGAAGTCCATGGAATGCACATCCGCTTTGTACCAACCGGATGCGTGGGAATTGCACCAGGCTTTACCTCTCAAGGGATCTTGAGAAGCTTACAACCCCCACCAGGCAGTGTACCTGATCGTTGTAGTATAGTATAGTGACAAGTACCGGGGGATTGATCGTTCAGCTAGGAATAGTGTCGCTAGGATTAGAAAACCTAAATACTAGTTCTAAAGGTGAGGGATGATTATTTTTGTATTTTTATATTTTTTAGAAAGCAAGTTAAAATCTCGGGTTTGAAGGATTTGGGAGGAATTAGTTGCTAGTCAACTAACCCAATACTAAGATGCAATCAAAATAAAATACAAGAAATGAAAATAAACTAAATTATACTAAAGTTGTGAGCAATAAATGGAGAAAATGTGTTTACTTAGATTTCACTACTCCCTAGACATCTTTTACACGTTAATTACTTGTTATAGTTGCATGGATGACGGATTATATTCCTTAATACCATTCATGGGGTATCGCACATAACTCCCCAATTCTATGAGCTCTTATCTCCTCCTACACCATGCCCAACACAACTATAGGGATTGTAAACAGTGGCTCATGCATTAAATACAACTAATAAAGACCTTAGTGCAATAGGTTCGTGTTTCCTAAGACGTTCAAGCATGTTACCATTTGGAGATCTGCCAGTTTTCTTAAGCCTAACATATAAATTCATTCATCCAAAACAGACTATAAACAAGTAATCAACATATAATTAACATCTAGGTTTCATTAGATCCAAGCAAACACAAGATAGATCTAGCCTAGCATGATGGAATTAAGACAAGAACAAGATATAGACAACCAACACATAGACATATTGATTGAATTAAAAGAACACTTATCTCAATTACACATGAAAGGTATCAAGGGATTGGAACCCTTGAAAAACCTGTAAAATTCGCACCAAGTTCGTACTTAGGGTTTCTCCAAAACTTCTCCTTTTTTAATGTGAAAATTAGAAAACTATATATAAGAAAAGGGGTCTGACGGCGTCAAGACCAAGCTTGTGACGCCGTCACCTCGCCGCCAAAACTTTTCTCGGACTGCCTTGATCTACATTTGACGTCGTCAAGTGATAATCATTTCCAGGCCGTCATGACTTTTACTCTTGACGCCCTACTTCGTGACGCCATCAAATCTTTACTGGATCGTCATGGAATTTTGATCTTGACGCCGTCAGGGAGTTACTCTTGACGCCGTCACCTACTGTTCCCAGCATGGAAAATTAAGACTTTGGCGTTTTCTTCACTTTTATGCTTCAAAAATGTCCGAATTGCTTCCTTTTCCAGATTTCACTCCCAAAGTACCTAAAATCACAAAAGGAACGATTTAGGGCAATATTTGATCAAATAAATTCGAATTCGGGCTTAAATGACCCCCTAAAAACGGATCATTTTTCGCCTCATCACCGCCTTTTGAGTTACTATACGTCTTACTTCTACCGATTTCTTCTTGCTGATTTCTGGACTTGAGGTGAGTCATAGCCCCACTTTTTCTCTTGAACTATGTTTTCAATACTTAGGGTGAGAAACGTGCAAATTATATTATGTGGAATTTTATCGCTTTTATATTCTTTTCGAAACTTGCTATGCTTATATAACTAGGAAGAGCGAGGCCTAGCCTAGAGTTAGGTAAGCTACACAACGAGGCCTAGTGATGAGTGCTCAAACACTCATCATTTTTGGTCAAATCTGAACTGCAAAACATACAAAAACACTCAGAAATGTATCAAAATACTAAAAATATTTCAAAATTGTGTTTTATATGTTTTAGATGCAAAATGAGTAAAAACAGATGAAAAACGTACAAAGTTTGCAAAATTGGCAGTTTCAGTCCCCCCAACTTTCAAAAATTGGCAAAAATAGTCCCTGAGCACATATTTTAAAAGAAAAATCACCAAAGGTCCTTTTGAAATCATAAATTGTCATATTTAGTCCTTTGGTGAAAAATCTCAAAAGTTTTGGAAAATTACAAGTTCAGTCCCTGTACTTTCAGATTTTGGCAGAATTGGTCCCTGGTGGGATATTTTTGAAAGAAAAATCATTTTTGGACCTTGGGAAATCAAAAGTTATCAAAATTGGTCCCTGGATGAAAGTTTGGAGAAAAGTTCATTTTGGTCCCTCAAGTTTCAATAAATTGCAATTTTAGTCCCTGAAGGACCAAAAGTGAAAATTATATTTTTAAAACCCTTGGACTATTGAAAGATGGCATGTTTTACCCTTGTAACAGGTTTGGCAGTTTGGCAAATGCAGCCCTTGCATTTTCAGAATTTACAAATATGGTCCTTGTGTTTTTTGTATCTACAACCAAATGGACCTAAAATAATAAAAAAAAAAAAAAAAACAAACAAACAAACCAATCACCACCCCTTTTACAAAGTCTGATCCACCAAGCCCAAAACCAAATCCCCTAGCCCAATCACCCAAACAGCCCACTCCCTAAAAATTAACTCACCCCGTTTATATTAAACCCCAAGTCAACCCAACCGTTTGACCACCACTCACCCTCACCACTTGAAACCTGATAACCCCCTGCAACACTTCACCTTCCATCCCTCCAGCTCACTCACCCCATCTCTTATCCCTCCACCTCACCAATAAATCCAAGCCTCATTAATTGCTCACAACCCCTCTCCTAGTTACCCTCCAACTGCCAAGTTAGAATTTGGCGCCAAAACAAGTTTTAAACGGCTGAGATCAAGTCAAGCTAATCCAATGGCTAAGAAGGTGTGGGAAAGTCCAAGGAACCCTCCAAGGTCTATATAAAAAAGAAACAAGAATGAAGACAGAGGATATTAGAGTAGTTAGTTAAGCAGTAGTCTAGTTTAGTTTTATTAAATGTCAAATTAATGTAATCTTGGCTTCCTAGTTATAATTGTGATTTGTAATCTGTCATCTTTTAGTTATTATAAGTTTTCAATCAAAAATCTCAAGTCTTGTACCATTTTCAATTTTAATGAAATTTCAAAGCTTTTAGCCTAATTGTTGTTTAAGTTCATTTGTTGTTTGAAACCTTCTCACAAACTCACTTAAGTTAATGATAAGCTTTTTTAAGCTTGCTAAGGATAAAAACCAGTTTTAACTTACTTCATCTTGAAATATCAAAAATGGGAGAAAAGTATTTAAGAATGAATGGAAAGACAGAAGAAAGCAAAAGAACATGGTGTCATTGGGATGGATGTGGTATTAGTATCTCATGGTGAGCATATGGAAGTGAATAAGAACTTGGTTACCTTGATTGAGCTCTGACTCACTTTTGTAAGCTATTTCCCACTTTTAGCATAGTTAATTGTAGCATAGCTTATATCTTGGTTTATTAGTGATGTTCTGTGTTAGTTTAATACAGGAAATGCTCATTTTTAGCTTACATAATCTTTGGTATGGTTTGGAACTCATTTATGATATTGCACTAGTTAACTGTCTCCAATTGGCCAATATTGCTTATTTGTGTTCTGTTTTGTTACAGTGCTTATGGTTGTTTGTTTATTGTTCTTAGAGCATTATTGGACTTGTCTAAATCAAAATTGCTCAGATTGTGCCTCAAAATTGATTGTTTCCTTTGAAAAACAAAAACAGTGCACAATTAGGGTGTGTTTGGATTAGCTGAGTTTGAGGACTCAGGGTGTGTTTTGTGTGTTGCATTTGGTTGAAACAGTCTTACCTAGGTACCCTTAGGTTAGCTCAGTCATAAAATACTTAAGACATTCATCAAAAAGTCAGATCCTAGTGTAAACCCTCTTATCTTGTTAACTGTCATGCTTTTAGCTTCCATAACAAATCATTTCAATGCATTAGTTGTTATCTTAGCTTAACTTAGGTTCCATATAACTCAAAACATCATTTTAAGACAGTAGGAGGTAAACAAATCTCAAAAAAGTCAACCTAGCAAGTTTTTCTCAAAAGTCAAAGTGGTATGTTCTTAGTTTTTTCCAAATCTTGTGGGAATTTATTAGAATTTTATGTAATGAACTAGGCCTTGAAACTTGTTGATACTTACAGCCCCCCAGCTCATCTCCATTGTCCTAATCTCATTTCATTTTTTCCATTTTTTTCCTGGGCCCCACAACTCCCCAAAGTAGGTTGCAGGGGGGTTGTGTGCCTTGCATCAGCAGACACCACAGTCACCACCACCACTTTGGTGGTGGTTCTTTCAACCCCCCTCCTGGTAGGGTTCAAACTTTGACCTTTAGTTTGACCTAGAGCCCTGTGGACCCCACTTGGATTTGGCCCTTTTGTTTATCCCCATTCTGTGTTGCATTTGGTTTGAAGAATTGCTTATTTGAGCTTAATTGCTTATATTGTGAGCTTATTCAGTTGAAACTTGCTTAAACAAGTTCTCATAACTTATTTAGATCAGAATCAATCATAGTGGACCCCACACAAGCTCATTTGAGCTCATTTTCTCTCTTGGTCAACTATAGTCAACTGTCACACTAATAAGCCCTCAAACAACTTATTTTAAGTTATAAAAAGTTTGTTTTTACAAAAGTTTTTCATTTTTTGGTGTAAAACAAGTTTCCAAAAGAAAATTCCAGAAAATCAAAAATTAATTTCAAGTGATAGTTTCTATTTAATTTTATTTAAATTTTATTTTTCATTTTTAAATTTTATTTAAGTACTTAGCTTTTTTATATTTTTCTTAAAATCCTCTTATAGTAAAGTAATTTTAGTAAATTTTTCAGATTTTTATTTTACAATTTAGTATTTATTATATTTAATATTAGTTTTATTAATAATTAAGTTTTAAATAGCATAATTAGTTTTTATTAAGTAACACCTAGTTTTTATATTTTTTATAGCTTTTACATGTTATAAAATAATTTTAGGAATTTTCTTATAATTTTTACTGTTCATTTTCTATTTTTCTTAATTTAAATAGTTTAATTAGGTAATTAATAATTAATTAGTAATTAATTAATAGAAAAATCACAAAAAGACAAAAATACATATTTTTAATTTTAAAATTAGTTTTTAGTTATTTTATAATTTTAGAAATTTTATTTTCATTTTTCTAGTATTTAATTAGTATTAAATTATATTTAAATGTTTTAAATATTAATAATTAGAATTAATTAGTATTTAATTAATATTAAATACTCCCTCCGTCCCAAAATTATAGTCCCCTTTTGACTTTTTCGGTCTTTATTTTTCAACTTTGACCTTAAAGATTTATGTTTATATTACATAATACTTGATGAAAAATATATGAATGATTGAGTTTTAAATGTATTTTTCATTGGTATAATTTTCATCAACTATTGTATAACACAAACAATAATATTTAAAGTCAAAGTTGAGAAAAAAAGACCGAAAAAATCAAAAGGGTACTATAATTATGGGACGGAGGTAGTAATTAAATAGTGTAAAACTTTATTTTAATTTTCTAAAAAATTTCTTTTATCTTTAAGTTTGTAAAAAAGTCATTTTCACCCCCTGTGGGTTTCCAGATTTCAGTTTTCACGTTTTATTTTGTACGTTTACATTATTTAAAACGTAACGTACGCGTTTTAGGTTTTAAACGTTTCTGGTTGTTCCAACTTTCCAGTCTTGTTCATATAGCTTATTTAAGCTATTTCTTTGTAGATTCCTTAGTTCAGATCAATCACAAACCCTTTTCCATCCAAATTCACCCGATCACAAACCCGTTTAATAACCATCACACCTCGTCGGGACACAACGACCCGGGGAAACCCCTATACTTCCGCGGAGCATTGACTCTAGGTTGTTTGACCTTGTTGACAATCACCTGGTCAATTTAGGTTGACCGTTTGGAGCCAATCACCTAGACTAGATCTAGGTAAGTTGTACATGTCGTATCCTTACGCATGTTGGGTATGTCGTATCCTTACACATACAGATTGACTTGATTGGATTCGGTTATTTGACTATAGTGTGCACCTATAGGTTATTAATACTTCGGAGGTAATCCGAGTATTTATGAAATTACGGGAGGTACCCGTGTATCTATGTTGTGGCGGAGGGTATCCGCAGGTTTTTACGGAAGGTATCCGTGTATTTATGATGGAGCGGAGGGTATCCGCCGGCTGTAGTGAATCCCTAGTATAGCTAGCAAGCGTTTTGCGTATATGTCCACTATATTGAATTATGAATTTAAACCTATGATCTCACCAGCGAAAGCTGACTTTTAGCACGTTTTCTCAGGTAATTAAGTGACGATTTGGATGCTTGAATTGGAAGGCTTGGCAATGGCACCTGGTTTATGGATCTATTTTTCTAAAACTCTGATATTTAATTGTGGACCTACGTTTATTTGTTTTGGGTCTGACTCTGAATGAATGTTGGGATAAATGTAAACTTTAAAACCCCGTTTTGGTTGTGTTTTCTTATGTTTACTTTATCTCGTTCTTTTACGTCTTGTGTTAGATACCAATCCCCGTAACACCCCGAAAGCTTGTTGAGTCTTCCGCTGTACCAAATTTTGGGGGTGTTACAGATTGGTATCAGAGCCAAGGTTATAGAGAACTAGGTAAATAAACACCTAAACTATAACCGATTTTTATAGAAAACGATCCTTGACCATTGCCCGCCAGCCCGCCAAGCCGAAGCATCTTCGATTATTTTGAGGTATTATGAGATAATGATTGAAATGAGATTTTTGAGATGACTTGAGAATATGGGATATATTGATTTAGTGATAAGATGGCATTTCGAGGAATTATATGGTTTAATTGTTTATAAATGTTTTAGTAATGCGGTATTTGAAATTCTTTATTAAGATTATATGATTGAATTTATATGAGGATTTTTGATATGGTATTTTGAGTTCACGCTTTAGTTGTTTTGAAACACTTACACCTATCCTACGCCGTTGTCACAAACCATGACCTCCTATTCGTACGATGTTATTGAGGATGTTTATGCTAGCACGCGTCGCTCAGCACCGATCACTATGGCCCCTGATGACCCATACACGAGATGGTCATGCGTTCAGCCACTACTACTTCGTCTTCCCATTGTTGCCCTAATTCACCGACTTTATCGCCTCGTGGTTCACCTGTTCGGAGACGACGATTGATGGAGTACCCCTTCGGCGAGGAGTACGAGTGATGAGGCGAAAAATGATCCGTTTTTAGGGGGTCATTTAAGCCCGAATCCGACTTTATTTGATCAAATATTGCCCTAAATCGTTCCTTTTGTGATTTTAGGTGTTTGGAGAGTGAATTCTGGAAAAGAAGCTATTTTGGACGTTTTTGGAGCATAAAAGTGAAGAAAACGGCTAAGTACCTAATTTGCATGCTGAAAATACAAGGTGACGGCGTCAAGACCAACATCTTGACGGCGTCAGACATGAAGAATTAAATATCGAAGGTGGTGACGGCGTCAGAAGGACTCGTGACGGCGTCAAAGTGGCTAAAATAATATACCGTGGGTGGTGACGGCGTCACATAGGCCGTCATAAGTGGATCTAGGCCGTCCGAGGAAGTATATGGCGGCGAGGTGACGGCGTCAGAAGTTACTCTTGACGCCGTCAGACTGTTTTTCCTATATATAGTTTTCTAGTTTTTTCATTAAAAAAGAGAGAAGTTTTGGTGAAACCCTAAAGACGATTTTGGTGCCTCTTTTACAGGTTTTTCAAGGGTTCCAAACCCTTGAGACCTTGCATTGTAATTGAGATAAGTGTACTTTCAATTCAATCAATATGTCTATGTGTTGGTTGTTTATCTCTTGTTCTTGTCTCAATTCTACTATGCTAGGCTAGATCTCTCTTGTGTTTGCTTAGATCTAATGAAACCTAGATGTTGATTATGTGTTGATTACTTGTCTATTCTTGTTTTGAATGAATGATTTATATGTTAGGCTTAAGAAAACTGGCAGATCTCCAAATGGTAACATGCTTGAACGTCTTAAGAAACATGAACCGAGGCGTACTAGGTCTTTATTGGTTGTATTTAATGCATGAGCCACTGTTTACAATCCCTATAGTTGTGCTGGGTCATGGTGTAGGAGGAGATAAGAGCTCATAGAGTTGGGGAGTTATGTATGCCACCCCACGAATGGTATTAAGGAATACAATCCGTCATTCATACAAGTGTAACAAGTAATTAACATGTAAAAGATATCTAGGGAGTAATGAAGTCTAAGTAAACACAATTTCTCCAACCACTGCTCACAATCTTAGTATAATTTAGTTTAATTTAATTTTTATTATTTTATTTTGATTGCATCTTAGCTTTGGGTTAGTTGAATAGCAACTAATTCCGCCCACTCCTTCAAAACCCGAGATTTTACTTGCTTTCATAAAAATATAAAAATACAAAAATAATCATCTCTCACCTCTAGAACTATTAATTAGGTTTTCTAATCCTAGCGACACTATTCCTAAGCTGAACGATCAATCCCCCGGTACTTGTCACTATACTATACTACAACGATCAGGTACACTGCCTGGTGGGGGTTGTAAGCTTCTCGAGATCCCTCGAGAGGTAAAGCAAGGTCCGATTCCCACGCATCAAGTTTTTGGCGCCGCTGCCGGGGAATAGTTATTGTCTAGGTTAGGATTTCTTTTTATTAGGTCTACTTGCTAGATTCCTTTCTAGTAAGATTTTTATTTTTATTTTTAGGTCTTCTTTAGTCTATCTTATTTCTTCGTGCCTTTGTTTGTAACTCTTCACCATTCACCATCATGGCAACCAACGAATTCTCCAACCTTAGGATCACTAGAAGTCGTAGCACCACTAAAGACCTCGTCTTGCCTTATGCAGAACCCGAAAGAGAAATGTGTAGGTTAAGACGAACTCACTCAACACCTGAACCATCCAGCATTGCTATCGACTTTGATGCACCCCTCTCTGAAGAAAATTCAGAAAATCACATCACAACCCCGAGCTCCCACAATGAGACGAATACTCCTATAATACCTCCTCCTAAGCGTCTCAAGGATTACTCTTCCCCAACTCCTCGTGGGTTTTCCAATGCCATTGTTTATCCAAACGAACACACTAACGAGGTCTTGCATGCAAATGATATTTGGCTTGTCAAAAGTGTGTGTAAGTTCCACGGACTTGATGAGGAAAATCCGATCCAACACATCAAGGACTTCCTAAAAATAGTGGATACCATCCATACGGGTGGGACTACTAGAAACACATCCCGACTGCGATTCTTCCCTTTCACCTTATACGAAAAAGCCCAAGAATGGTATAACAAACTCCCTTCCGAATCTATTTTCACATGGGAGCAACTCATATCCAAGTTCTATGAGAAGTTCTTTCTACCTGGAAAAACCTCAGCATTTAGGGATAGGATCCTTCGTTTCCGAAAGGGGAAGGATGAACCCTTCCATAAAGCGTGGACTAGATTCAAAGATTTAATAAGACAAGTTCCACATCATGGCATTGAACTTTGGCTCTTGGTCCAAATCTTTTACGAAAATATCTCCTCTAATGACCGGAACGGGATCAACCAATCTAGGAAAGGAAGATTGGCCAATCTTAGTGCCGAGGAAGGATGGGACAGGATTGAAGAATATGCCCAAGACCTGGATGACACTTGGGATGAACCTGAGTCGACTATCGGCATTTCTGAAACCACCTCGGATCGATTGAGCAAAGTTCACAAAAGAATGGATTGCCTAGCTGGATCACAACAACCTAAAATGCTGTCAAATCCTTACTTGATCTGCGATTACTGTGGAGGTCCGCATGAGGTGGAGGAATGCGGAGGAGCAGCCACAACTGAACATGCGTGCTTGTCAGGAGGAGACATTTATGCTGATCCCTCCCTTTTGCCTTTCTACCAAAATGATGATTATACCCTTTGGGGAAATCTGGTAAGGAAAAGAGAAGGGGAGGGAGGCCCTGAATTCAAGATCAGGAGCAATTTCGAAGATGACCTTGGTCACTTCACTCAAGAAAAAGACTTACAAATGAAAGGGCTTAATGAGCTTTTCGACGAACAGCAGGAGGATGTCGGAGAATTTTTCAGCAAGCTTAACTCAGCCCTAGATAACCTCCAACCACCGTCAGAAAGAGGAAAAGATCCCATGCTCGCGATAACCACACGGGCCGGAACGACAACCAAGGACCCTCCTTACCCAAATTCGTCCCCCGTCACACTCGATTCAGGCAAACCTGGGGAGGAGGAGCAGGATGTCGGCATTGGCACCCCGGACCAACCACCAGTGACAACCCCCTCCCTATCAGCCCTTCCTAACCCACCTGTGAGAATTCCATACCCATCCCGACTAAGGAACCAGAAAACGGAGAATGATAACAAGAGGTTCTTGTCATACCTAAAAGACTCGGTTGTCACCATACCTCTCCTGGATGCTTGCTATCACATGCCAAAGTATAGCACATACTTCAAAAAACTGTTCGCTAACAGGAAGAAGCTCGAGGGTCTTGTAACCCTAGGGGAAGAATGCTCAGTGGTGACCCATAAAGGGCTACCAAAGAAGGTATACGATCCGGGCAGCTTCACCTTGCCATGCTCTATAGGACCTCTATCAATCAAGAATGCTCTTGCCGATTTGGGAGCAAGTATCAACCTCATGCCTCTCTCTATGTTCCGTAAACTAGGATATTCCGGATTGAAGCCTACCCGTATAAACATCCAACTAGCCGATAGATCAGTCAAATACCCCGAAGGGATATGTGAGAACGTGCTAGTCAAGGTTGGGAAATTCAAATTCCCTGTCGACTTCGTAATCCTGGATATGGAGGAGGACGACGTGGTACCTATCATTTTAGGTAGACCATTTCTTGCTACCGCTCGTGCAGTCATCGATGTCTACGATGGCAAATTGACCTTACGAGTAGGAGACGATAGCACAACCTTCGACATTAAGGATTCTATGGACCTCTCCCTCGAAGCATCCAACCGGCTCTACTTTATCGGGGAAGTAGATGAGCTCACAGATATCATTGATGACTGCATCGATGAACAAATCGATGAAGGCTGGCTATGGGACGAGAGTTTTCTGCCTTTGTTGGAGGTGGAAAAGATGGAGGAAGTTAATGCAGTTTCCTTCTACCCCAGACAAGAGGCAACGGAGCACCTCGAGCTCCGAAAGCCCGAGAACAAGCTCAAACCTTCTATTATCGAGCCCCCTGACGTTGATCTTAAAGAGCTCCCTAATCATTTGGAGTATGCCTTTCTTCAGGGAGAAAACCAACTCCCGGTAATCATAAATTCTTCCTTGGAAAAGGAACAAAAAGTTAAACTGTTAGAGGTCCTGAAGAAATACAAGGGGGTACTCGCATGGAGTGTGGCCGACATTAAGGGGATTGACTCCACTTTTTGCACACATAAGATTCTTATGGAGGAAGATTATAAACCCACTGTGCAACCCCAGAGGCGAGTGAACCCTAACATTAAGGAGGTAGTGAAGAAGGAAGTTATCAAACTTTTGGATGCAGGACTGATTTACCCGATCTCGGATAGCCCATGGGTTAGTCCTGTGCAGGTTGTACCTAAAAAGGGTGGAATGACTGTAGTAAAAAATGACAAGGGTGAGATGGTGCCACAGAGAACTGTCACTGGATGGCGGGTATGCATTGACTATCGAAAGCTCAACGATGCCACGAGGAAAGATCACTTTCCCTTACCATTCATTGATCAGATGTTAGAAAGATTATCTGGACACGAGTACTATTGCTTCTTAGATGGATTCTCTGGATATTTTCAAATCCCCACAGCACCTGAGGACCAAGAAAAGACCACGTTTACTTGCCCCTATGGAACGTTTGCCTACAAAAGGATGCCTTTTGGGCTATGTAATGACCCCGCCACTTTCCAACGTTGCATGACCGCAATCTTTCACGAACTCATGGAAGACAGCATGGAAGTTTTCATGGATGACTTTTCAGTCTTCGGAAACTCCTTCGACCGCTGTCTTGCTAATTTAGAAAAGATGCTTAAACGTTGCGAGGAAACCAATTTGGTGTTGAACTGGGAAAAGTGTCATTTCATGGTAAAGGAAGGGATTGTGTTGGGCCATAAGATTTCAGGGAACGGGATAGAGGTGGACCAAGCTAAGGTTGAAGCTATATCTAAGTTACCATACCCCACAACTGTTAAGGCAATACGCAGCTTTTTGGGGCACGCCGGATTTTATCGGAGATTCATCAAAGACTTCTCCAAAATTGCCCGGCCAATGACTCAATTGCTTGTGAAGGATGCTCCATTCGATTTTTCCCAAGAATGCAAAGATGCTTTCGACCTCCTAAAAAGGGAACTCACTCAAGCTCCAATCATGATCACACCCAACTGGGAGTTACCATTTGAAATAATGTGTGACGCTAGCGACTTCGCTGTCGGGGCTGTATTAGGTCAGCGACGTGACAAACTTTTCCAACCTATTTACTACGCTAGCAAAACCATGAATCCCGCCCAAGAGAACTACTCCACCACCGAAAAAGAATTATTAGCCGTAGTGTTTGCATTCGACAAATTCCGACAATATCTTGTCCTTTCAAAGACAGTCGTCTTCACTGACCACTCAGCTCTTAGATATCTGTTTGCGAAACAGGACGCCAAGCCACGACTGATTCGGTGGATCTTGTTGCTACAAGAATTTGATGTTGAGATTCGCGATAAGAGGGGGGCAGAGAATCTAGCCGCCGATCATCTATCTCGCCTGGAAAACCCCTTGGATAAACACGATAGAAGTGAAATTAAGGATTCATTTCCCGACGAACAACTGATGTCTATCCTTGATTCAGAACCATGGTACGCCGACTTCGCCAATTACTTCGCAAGTAGATGTAGACTTGTTCCTGAACACCTGACTAAATACGAAAGGAAGAGGTTCTTTTCCCAGCTGAAATATTACTTCTGGGATGAACCATTTTTATTCCGAAGGTGTCCTGACCACATTATAAGGCGTTGTGTTTCGGAGAATGAGGCAGTGAAAATCATGAGGGAATGTCACTCCGGTCCCTCTGGAGGGCATCATGGGATAAATGTTACTGCTCGAAAGATTCTCGATGCAGGATTCTATTGGCCCACAATTTTCCGTGATGTAAAAGATATGGTACAAGCGTGTGATGCATGTCAACGGGCTGGAAATATATCACATAGGGATGAGGCACCTCAGAACTTTATACAAGTTTGTGAGGTATTTGATGTTTGGGGGATTGACTTTATGGGACCCTTTCCATCCTCAGGGGGAAACGAGTACATCTTGGTCGCCATTGACTATGTTTCGAAATGGGTTGAAGCACAAGCCCTTAGGACTAATGATGCTAGAGTGGTCATTCATTTCCTGAAAAAGCTTTTCGCAAGATTCGGGATTCCGAAGGCTCTCATCAGTGATAGGGGGACACATTTTTGCAACGCGCAAATGGAAAAGGTCATGAAGAGGTATGAAGTACCCCACCGATTCTCCACCGCCTATCATCCACAGACCAATGGCCAAGTCGAAAACACCAATAGAGCTATTAAAAGAATACTTGAAAAAACGGTTAGTCAAAACAGAAAGGACTGGTCATTCAAACTCGACGAAGCCTTATGGGCATTCCGAACTGCTTACAAAACACCTATTGGAACGACCCCGTTCCGCATGGTGTATGGTAAGGCATGTCACTTACCGGTAGAATTAGAACACAAGGCTTATTGGGCGCTTAAGGCATGCAACTTAGATTACACAACTGCGGGGAACAATAGGTTTTTGCAATTACACGAGCTTGATGAGCTTAGATTAGAAGCCTACGAATCCTCCATCACATATAAAGAGAGAGCTAAAAGATGGCATGATCAAAGAATTAAGAAACCCAAAGAATTTTCAGAAGGAGACAAGGTCCTATTATACAATTCTCGGTTGCGATTATTTCCGGGAAAACTTAAGTCTAGATGGTATGGGCCGTTCACGGTGAAGAATTCCTCTAAATTTGGAGCTGTAGTGTTAGTTGATGATGAGGGTAGGGAATTCACGGTTAACATACAACGTGTAAAACATTACCAAGAAAATAACAATGAAATGATTAATGAGGAGGATGTGATGTTTGATGATGAAATCACGTAGTAACCCACGACTTTGAGTCTAGCTACAAGACTCGTAAATAAAGAAAAGCGCTTCTTGGGAGGCAACCCATGCTTTGTGCGATTTTATTTGTTTGATTGTTATTTGCTTCCGTATGCATGTTTTATTTTTATTGTTGGTTGATCATGTTTCTCTACTAAAATGTGGAAATACTTTATTATGTTGTTTAGCCTAGTCTTAACTTCAACCTAAAGGTATTTTTGCAAAAGATAAGTGTTAGGGGAAACCCCAAATATGTTTTTAAGAAACAAACCGATCATGATTATCCACAATATTTAATGAACATGTATATTCGTATTTGTTAGAGTCAAATGCTTGTATTGAGTCATAATGAAGTTTTGCAGGATTTTCCAGGAAGTAGGACAAAGTTTTTCCAGAAATTTTCCGGAAACTTAACATAAGAATTTCTGCAGGTCCATTCTGACGGCGTCAGGGTATTGCTCTTGACGGCGTCAGGAGTTAAAATCTGGAAATTTTGCCGGTTTTGTTTTTCTAACGGAGTCTTATGGTTTTTGTGAATTATTAAGTTTTATAATCTCCAGGAAATCTGCAAACTTCATTCCACAAGCATTATATCTTACTTTGTTTTCTAGGATTTAGTAACTTATATAGGATGCCGCCGATTTTACGCGAGGTTGCCTTGTCTACTTTTGTCAGGATTTACAGGTTATTTGTGACAAGAAGATGATTTATATTCTGGAAGGGAAGCTTTGATTGTTCGTTTTCTTGGAGGAAGATTTAACCTGGCTAACCTAAAATCCATACCGAGCGAATCAGGGGAGTATTTGATTTCATTCTCTTTACTTTTTTTTACTTTTACATTCTTTACTTGAACATTGGGGACAATGTTCATCTTAAGTGTAAGGGGAGGGTAAAAAGATGATACCTTATATATGCACTTTCGCTTGAGTTTGTTTTTTTTTTATAGTAGATGAGTAATAAAATTACGAGAAATACTTGTTAGTGTAATTTTAGCGCCAAATTTAAAATTTTTTACAACATTTAGGAGTGAAACTTTAGCCATAGCAAGCGTCTCATGGATAGGAGGTTGTATGACTAGCACATAACCGTATATTCAGAAAAATTTTCCACCCAAAAATGTGAGGTTCGCCTTTAGATTTGATAGGAAAAGCATTTATTATTGGTGCTTATGAGTGTACCGGTAGCATTTAGATTCTAGAACTTGCGTTAGTGATGCATCCCGAGACCGCTAGTGAGACTACATTCGTGTGGTAGGATTTACTACATGATAAGAGGCATTAGGATCACCCTTGTGTTAAACCCGTATTACAATTACTTGACCATTTAAGTCATATTACTTGGCTAGTTAAGTCAACTAATTTTTCCCACACCCTTAGCGTTGTACTCATTTTTAGTACACGATACCCCTAGTACACCCCTCCGAGCCTATCTTTTTGTTTCTAACTTTAAGCATCTTACTTAAAGGAAGAATTTGTTACACCCCACTTAAATGTACACCCAAATCGCCTCAGCCTTCTGTGTATGCGCTCATTTTTAGTGCATTATTGTTATTTGTTAAACCCTAAGTTAACTTTCTAATTGATTACATGGTTGCTAAGTCGAGTCATATCCTTGTACATATTGTTTTGGGACGATTGGGACTCATGGGTAAGTACTTATTTTATGGAGTAATGGGGAAGAACATCATTTATTACCCCCATATGTACGTTAATCTTAAAAGTGCTCCAAGTGTTTTGATTTTCTTAATTCGAGTCATTAGATTAGTTAATTGTAAAGTATGTAAAGATTCAAGTGTAAGGGGATTGCTCAAACCCCTATGATGTATTATTTTGGATGGTAGGGTAAGAGTGTATGCAAAAAAAAAAAAAAAAAAAAAAAAAAAAAAAAAAAAATCGAAAAAAAAATAGAAAAGAAAAAAAAATAGAAAAGAAAAAGAGAAAAAAAACATACGGACTACCATCCCGTTTTCATTCTATGTTTATTTTATATTTTTGTTATTTTTCATTTATTAGCTTAAGTCGAGTCTAGTCTTGGCTTAGCAACGCCATCTTGTACATGTAATTATCTAAGATTGTTAACTCGCCACCAGTAAAACTTCCTTTATCCAACAAAACCGTGTAATTCATATCCCTACACCTAACGTTATAACCCTTTAAAAGACCTCTTTGATAGTTTATCCTAGGTGCTTACGCCATGTGGTGGAGGTTTGATCCTTTCCCAAGCCTATGGTAATCTATTTTGCTATGACAGGTAGTGAGAGATATCTTCCATTTCCATAATGTTATATTACTTTATTACACCCGAGAGATGTGAGTATCTAAACACTATTTGTGAGGTGCTTGTGTATGACCTCCGTGCTTGTCTATTGGTCTTTAGTGGAACGATTATTTGTTGTAATTACTTTTATATTAGTGTTAAATGACCCCTAACTTGTCTTTTGAGTAGAATAAAAGCTCATTTGCTTGAGGACAAGCAAATCTCAAGTGTAAGGGTATATGATGAGGCGAAAAATGATCCGTTTTTAGGGGGTCATTTAAGCCCGAATCCGACTTTATTTGATCAAATATTGCCCTAAATCGTTCCTTTTGTGATTTTAGGTGTTTGGAGAGTGAATTCTGGAAAAGAAGCTATTTTGGACGTTTTTGGAGCATAAAAGTGAAGAAAACGGCTAAGTACCTAATTTGCATGCTGAAAATACAAGGTGACGGCGTCAAGACCAACATCTTGACGGCGTCAGACATGAAGAATTAAATATCGAAGGTGGTGACGGCGTCAGAAGGACTCGTGACGGCGTCAAAGTGGCTTAAATAATATACCGTGGGTGGTGACGGCGTCACATAGGCCGTCATAAGTGGATCTAGGCCGTCCGAGGAAGTATATGGCGGCGAGGTGACGGCGTCAGAAGTTACTCTTGACGCCGTCAGACTGTTTTTCCTATATATAGTTTTCTAGTTTTTTCATTAAAAAAGAGAGAAGTTTTGGTGAAACCCTAAAGACGATTTTGGTGCCTCTTTTACAGGTTTTTCAAGGGTTCCAAACCCTTGAGACCTTGCATTGTAATTGAGATAAGTGTACTTTCAATTCAATCAATATGTCTATGTGTTGGTTGTTTATCTCTTGTTCTTGTCTCAATTCTACTATGCTAGGCTAGATCTCTCTTGTGTTTGCTTAGATCTAATGAAACCTAGATGTTGATTATGTGTTGATTACTTGTCTATTCTTGTTTTGAATGAATGATTTATATGTTAGGCTTAAGAAAACTGGCAGATCTCCAAATGGTAACATGCTTGAACGTCTTAAGAAACATGAACCGAGGCGTACTAGGTCTTTATTGGTTGTATTTAATGCATGAGCCACTGTTTACAATCCCTATAGTTGTGTTGGGTCATGGTGTAGGAGGAGATAAGAGCTCATAGAGTTGGGGAGTTATGTATGCCACCCCACGAATGGTATTAAGGAATACAATCCGTCATTCATACAAGTGTAACAAGTAATTAACATGTAAAAGATATCTAGGGAGTAGTGAAGTCTAAGTAAACACAATTTCTCCAACCACTGCTCACAACCTTAGTATAATTTAGTTTAATTTAATTTTTATTATTTTATTTTGATTGCATCTTAGCTTTGGGTTAGTTGAATAGCAACTAATTCCGCCCACTCCTTCAAAACCCGAGATTTTACTTGCTTTCATAAAAATATAAAAATACAAAAATAATCATCTCTCACCTCTAGAACTATTAATTAGGTTTTCTAATCCTAGCGACACTATTCCTAAGCTGAACGATCAATCTCCCGGTACTTTTCACTATACTATACTACAACGATCAGGTACACCGCCTGGTAGGGGTTGTAAGCTTCTCGAGATCCCTCGAGAGGTAAAGCAAGGTGCGATTCCCACGCATCAACGAGGGTGAGCAAGGGAATGATGACCCTCAGGATGAGGAGGAGGATGATCCTCAGGAGGAGGAGATGCCTGATGATGATGGTTCGCCAGCACATTCTGCGGAGCCCGATTTCCCGATACATCCGTTAGATCCGGTTTCACCTAATCACCCGTTCTGTTTGATTCACCACCTGGTAGTCCCGTGGTGTAGGACGTGCCATCTGAGATATCTACTGAGCCTGCAGATTTGGGTGAGACTGGTAGGATGTGGACTCGAATTAATGTACAGGGCCAGAGGATCTCGCGGGTGTCTGACCGACTTGAGATGGTTATTGCTGAGTTTATTGCTTAGTTAGGAGTGATTAGACTACTATCGTGGGCAGGACAACATCGATTACGAGAGGCATGATGGAGATTCATGAGCAGATTGAGAGCTTACAGAGAGGTTTCTTCACGGCTCGCGAGGCAGATCGCAAGCTGTGGCAGAGAAACACCGAGTTAGAGAAGGAGGTAGCAGACCTCGAGAGAGATAGCGATACTCATAGTGTGGAGTTGGGATCATTGTGGAGAGAGCTAGATGGCCTGAGGCAGGAGTTGAAGAGCCTGCGCTAGCATAGTAGCTAGATATTTGGATTATGTTGTTATGTTGCTTCCTAAATCGAGGAGTGTTCGGTTAGAAAAGCTAGTTACCCTATTTTGGTGCATTCCCGTTGTTTGTTCGGCACTTTTGGAACGATTAGTATCCCTTATGTCTTTTGTAGCTGGAACGATGTATTGATCGCTACTTGTATGGATGATGGTGATTTCGTATGATATTCTATGGTTTTGGGCGTACATGGAGAATTGTGTTCCTATTTGCGTGGTTGATATCGTATTTGTATTATGATTGGTATTTCGGCTATCGGATTCTTGTTGGACGTTATGGTACATGTTATTCTTATGAACCTTGTATTGTGACTTCAATCAATGGCCCCACGACGAAACCCTGTTAGAGCTACCTGAACTGGTCCTGCAGTGACTACCCCTGGTCGCCGAGGACGCCGTCCTACTCGAAATGTCGAAACCCTTACTCCTGGTAACCTGGACACTACTAACCGCAACAACGGGACTCAAAATGTTGATGTTCAGGGAGACAATGATCATGTTCCACCTAATGCACCTACTGTGGATCAAGCAATGATCAACCAACTTGTGGAGCAACGAGTTGCTGAGCTACTAGCTGAGTCAAATCATTCCAACAATTCTGCTGGAACGTTTCCACCTGTTCGTGCTAATGGATTTAACTACAAGGAGTTTCGAATTTGTGGACCCATTGAGTTTGGAGGAACTGAAGGAGTGGTATACTTGGTCAGGTGGATAGAGAAAACCGAGTCAGTGTTTAATGTCAGTGGTTCTGCGGAGAACGCAAAGGTAAAGTTTGCTTCTTTTACCTTTAAGGACGAAGCTTTAACTTGGTGGAACAATTACCAAAATTCGGTTGGGAGTGATGTGGCTTATGCTATGACTTGGGAGCAATTTAAGTCTTTGCTGATTCAGACTTATTGCCCAAGAAATGAGGTTAAGAAGCTGGAGATTGAGTTTTGGAATCACAAAGTGAAGGGTACTGATATGGCGACTTACAATCGTCGTTACCAGGAGTTGGCCTTGCTTTGCCCAGATGTGGTTAGAACTGAGACTCAAAAGATTGAGCGGTATACCGATGGGTTGCCTGTGGCTACAAGGAATGATGTGATTGCTGCTAGACCTGCAAATATCCATGAGGCAATCACAATCGCTCAACAATTAATGGATTCGTTGGAATTAGAAGGAGCTGATAAGGATAAGAATGGAAAGAGAAATAGAGACCATCACTCTAAGGGTAATGATCACCGAAACAAGCGACAAGCTGTTGCGAAAGCTTATGCTATTGGGGATGGAAATAAGAAGAACTATAATGGTGATGCACCCAAGTGTGGTCGTTGCTACAGGAATCATACGAGACAATGTACTGTGATTTGTCAGAGTTGCTCAAGTAGAGGACATGTAGCTAGGGATTGTAGAGCACGGCTCCTTGCTATGGTTCAAGCTACTCCTGAAGTGAGAAGTAAGGTGGATGTTACACTATAGGAGTGAGTGTAGAGGATCGTGGAACCGAGGAAATCAAGGCTCGGGTGGTAATGGATGCAATCATGGGAATCATGGAGCTGGAGGAAACCGTGGACGTCAAGACAATGAGGACCAACGTGTGGAAGCAGGAGCTGCTCATGGGAGAGTGTATGCACTCGGGAACGAGAGAGGAGAAGATTCGAACGTCGTTACTGGTACGTTCCTTCTCAATAATCGTTATGCTTCCATACTATTTGATACTGGTGCCGATAGAAGTTTTGTGTCCACTACGTTTGCACCCTTTCTAGAGAAACCCCCGATGGCATTAGGAATTGGGTATGATGTAGAGTTAGCTAATGGAAACATAGAAAGGATTAAGACTATCATTCGCGGTTGCACGTTAAATTTCTTGAATCACCCTTTCAACATAGATCTTCTACCCGTCACGTTAGGAAGTTTCGATGTCATCATTGGTATGGATTGGTTGTCGAAGTATCGTGCTCACATACCTTGCGATGAGAAGATCGTGCGTGTGCCTTAGGGAAAGGAGATTCTAAATATATAAGGAGATTGAAAAGGTTCGAGGAGCCCATCCCGGTTAGCAGTCATTTCGTGCACTAAGCTATCGAAGCTAATGGAAAAAGGATGTTACCTTTTCTTAGCTCAAATCTTTGAGAAAGGAGGGAATGAGAAGAAGGAAAGATGCATTGGAGACGTGCCTATAGTTCGTGATTTTGCTGATGTATTTCCCGATGATTTGTCGGGAATCCCGCCTACTAGACAAGTGGAGTTTCAGATTGAGTTGATACCTGGTGCTGCACCTGTGGCACGAGCACCTTATCGACTTGCACCAACTGAAATGGAAGAGTTGTCGAAACAATTAGCGGAGTTAGCCGAAAAAGGATTTATAAGACCAAGTTCTTCACCTTGGGGAGCCCCTGTCTTATTTGTGAAGAAGAAGGATGGATCGTTTCGTATGTATATTGATTACCGAGAGCTGAACAAGTTAACGGTGAAGAATAGATACCCATTACCGAGGATCGACGACTTGTTCGATCAGCTCCAAGGATCGAGTATGTATTCGAAGATCGATCTGAGATCGGGATATCATCAACTTAGAGTTCGCGAGGAAGATATACCGAAAACGGATTTCAGAACCCGTTACGGGCATTACGAGTTTCAGGTGATGCCGTTTGGGTTGACTAACGCACCGGCGGTATTCATGGATCTCATGAATCGGGTGTGTAAGCCTTATTTAGATAAGTTTGTGATCGTGTTCATCGACGATATTCTAATCTACTCGAAGAGTGAGAAAGAGCATGAGGAGCATCTAAGGCTTATCTTAGAATTGCTCAGGTGGGAGAAGCTGTATGCCAAGTTCTCCAAATGTGAATTTTGGATTCCGACGGTACAATTTTTGGGTCATGTGATTGATAGTCAAGGAGTTCATGTAGATTCCGCTAATATTGAAGCTATTAAAGATTGGGCTGCACCGACAACCCCAACAGAAGTTCGTCAATTTTTGGGTTTAGCCGGTTATTACCGAAGATTCATTGAGGGATTTTCGAAGATAGCAAAACCGTTGACCAAATTGACTCAAAAGAGTGTTAAATACGAATGGGGAGATAAGGAAGAGGAAGCATTTCAAGTACTTAAGGAGATGTTGTGTAGTGCTCCTATCTTAGCGTTACCTGAAGGTAGTGAGGACTTTGTCGTCTATTGTGACGCTTCGCATAAAGGTTTGGGAGCTGTGTTAATGCAACGAGAGAAGGTAATAGCTTATGCTTCCCGACAGCTCAAGAAGCACGAGAAGAACTACACCACTCATGATTTGGAGTTAGGTGCTGTGGTTTTTGCCTTAAGGATATGGAGACATTACTTGTATGGAACCAAGTGTGTTCTGTTCACGGATCACAAAAGCCTACAACACATCTTGAAACAAAAAGAGCTTAAGATGAGACAACGACGTTGGATTGAGTTGCTAAGCGATTATGATTGCGAAATTCGCTACCATCCTGGTAAAGCAAACGTTGTTGCTGATGCTCTTAGTCGAAAGGAGAGAATACCACCGTTACGAGTTAGGTCATTGGGAATGACTATCGTATCGCCATTACCGTCTCAAATATTTGAAGCTCAAACGGAAGCGTTGAAAGCAGAAAACCGACCTGCTGAGAACATATTTGGGATGGCTGAGAATGAGAAAGGATTTGATAAGCATTCTGATGGAGTATTATGTTTTGGAGATCGGATTTGGGTACCATTGTATAGAGGAATTCGAGAGTTGATTATGCATGAGTCGCATAAGTCAAGGTACTCTATTCATCCTGGGTCTGACAAGATGTACCAGGATTTGAAAAAGTTATATTAGTGGCCAAACATGAAGGCAGATATAGCGTTGTATGTTAGTAAGTGCTTGACATGTTCTAAGGTTAAAGCCGAACATCAAAGACCGTCAGGATTGTTGACGCAGCCAGAACCCCCAGTTTGGAAATGGGAGCGGATTACAATGGACTTTATTACCAAATTACCAAAGACAGCTAGCGGTTGTGATGCTATCTGGGTAATGGTGGATCGATTGACTAAGTCTGCTCATTTTCTGGCGATTAGTGAAGATGATAGTGTAGACAAACTTGCGAGGTTGTATGTGAAGGAGATTGTTTCTCGTCATGGAGTTCCGATATCGATTATTTCTGATCGCGACAGCCGCTTTACGTCAGCTTTGTGGCGATCACTTCAAACCGCTTTGGGGACGAGACTTGATATGAGTACTGCATATCACCCCCAAACCGATGGTCAAAGTGATATGACTATTCAGACTTTGGAGGATATGCTTCGTGCATGCATCATAGACTTTGGTAAAGGCTGGGAGAAATATCTACCCCTTGCGGAATTCTCCTATAACAATAGCTACCACACAAGTCTTAAAGCTGCACCATTCGAAGCTTTATATGGTCGTAAATGCCGTTCGCCTATTGGTTGGGCTGAAGTTGGAGATAGCCAACTCACAGGCCCCGAGCTTATATTGGAGACTACTGAAAAAGTGACTCAAATTCGTGATCGATTACAAGCGGCTAGAGATAGGCAGAAAAGTTACGCCGATCAGAGACGTAAACCCCTAGAGTTCCAAGTTGGAGACAAAGTGATGCTGAAAGTCTCGCCTTGGAAAGGTGTGATACGTTTCGGGAAACGTGGAAAACTCAACACCCGCTACATTGGACCATTTCTTATTTTGGAAAGAATTGGGCTCGTGGCTTATAGGATGGAATTACCACATGAACTGAGTAAAGTTCACGATGTGTTTCATGTTAGTAATTTGAAGAAGTGTCTTTCTGATGAGACGCCGGTTATAACGATGAAAGATATTCGAGTTGATGAGAAATTGAACTTTGTGGAAGAGCCGATTGAGATATTGGACCGAGAGATTAAACGACTCAAGCAAAGTCGCATTCCACTCGTCATGGTTCGTTAGAATTCCCGACATGGACAGGAATTTACGTGGGAACGTGAGGACGAGTTCCGAAAGAGATATCCGAAGCTTTTCACTTCGTAGATGGATTGTTCCGAGAGAAACCCGGGACGGGTTTCTTCTGAGGCTGGGAGGATGTGACAACTGGCAAATTAGGGAGCCATTTTGAAAACCCGCATTACATTAAAGTTCGTTTATAAATTTATATTTGAAATTTTATTCGTAACGAACTTGTAAAACCTATATTGTGGTTGATTATATTTAAAATTTTTATGGAATCAATTTGGATTATCGATGTGATAAAAATTTATTTCGAAATTTTATTGGCACTACGTTGACTCCGGCACTAGGATAACCTAACTAAAATTTTATGTCTTGAGATATTAAATGATATGAAACGAGTTTCGGGTTTTGGTCCGTGTATATTACACCTAGCCGCCTTACCCTAAAGATTAATAATACCCTTATTATTATTATTATTATTATTATTATTTTTTTTTTTTTTTTTTTTTTTTTTTTTTTTTTTTTAAAAAACATCACTTCATTAGAAAATCATAGGATTTACAAGAAATTAGTGGGGAGCCGAGATACTAACTGGGCCCCCACTCCTCTAGCTATAGCAAAGCTAATCCTATTGAAAATATGGTTAGCAGCTCGTGCTCCGATGTCCTGAGTCACTGAAAATCTTTGGATGCGCTTTAGTAGGGTCACTGCATCTTTCTCAAGTTCTCCCAAGGAAGAGAATGAGAAGGGGGGAAACCCATATCCAATATCCGCACATTTAGCCTTGTACTTGACACGCTTGCGTTGTGCGGCTTCGACCACCGCACAACCAGGTACAAAATCAACCATGTTGGTTTGCGTCAAGGGAGAAGACCCTGTCAAATCAACACATGTGTCTTGTCCGCCATCCCAAGAGTAGAGTAACACATCCGCTGGACGTAAGGTTTTGTCCCTTTCTCCACATAGTCCAATGTCAACCTCTTTGCGAGCCGAGACCCCGGACCGAGAGCATATGTCAGCAAGGGTATCGCGTACTATATTATGTCGATGTTTGATCCCGATAATACCGGCACACGATACCACGTGGTCCCCATAAATATCTCCAGGAAATACCCTGGAACAGGCTGAACACGGCATTTGAGTAGCAAATAAGGGGATACCCAGCCGATAGCATAGCACACATCGGTAGGTTCTGGCGTTCATGGTCTGTCCCAACCCTGAGATCGGAACCACCCTAAGCCAATCTGAAGTTTGGTCCTCATTTTGCGATCTCCATAAAGCCATTTGTCTTGTAGATAAGCAAAAAGTGGATTCGGCCATTTTGGCGACACGCGTGAAATATATATCTGCCAGTTTCTTCATGAGTTTGGGGGCAGCGATCTCACATGAGCTGCCCAAAAGGTCAATCTCCATTTTTGCATTGAAAGCCAACAAGACCTCATCAAAGGACGATCCAGGAGTTATGATGCCAGAATGCCGGAGGAGCTTAGTCTGTAGGCTAGTAGATTGGAGTCTAGATGCAAGGAAAGCATAGTTCAAGACATCACCTACAGAGTATACACCAAAACCCCCAAATTCAAAAGGAAGTGTGGCTAGTCTCCATTGCCACTCACCGAACCCAGGTCCAGAGGCAGTGACAATACGCTCCAGAGAAGAACGAAGTGCCGCATCAAAGGAAATCTGAGCACGCTCGAAGACCCGAGGGGGGCATGTGCGCATAGAAAAATATAACTTGGAAATACCAGCGCAGGCACGAAGGAGCAGCAACTCGCATTGAGGGTCATTGAGCTTAGCCACAGCATCCATAAGGTCAATGGTTTTAGCAACCCTCTTCATAATAAGCTCACTATTAAACATAATGTCTAAACTAGCAGGTCCACCCAGCAATTTAACACCATGTAAAGGCCGACCAATATTAGGCGGGAAAACACCTGCAAGCCTGCTTCTAGGATCCTCCTTTGGCCAAAAGACCTCAGTTTTATTGACATTGAGGTGCAACCCGTAACGAGGTCCATCCACCATAATAAGCTCCAAAACCTTCCCCACAGTTAAAGTATCTCCAATGATCGTGCCATCATCTAGGTACCAAGCTTGAAAGGGAAGACTAAAGGAATCTCTAATCTTGCATGCCAATGGATGGAGCACTAGAGCAAAGAGAAGAGGCCCAAGTGGATCACCTTGTTGTACTCCTTGGTGCGACCATAGCGTGTGTTCACCGTAATATAATCTCGCTGGCCTAGAGTAACAAAATTCCACCCAACGAGAAATGGCGGGACAGCGCACGTGAACTTCCTGCAACATGACCTCACGGTCAACCAAATTAAAGGCGTTTTTGAAATCCACCAGTAGCATCGAAAGGCCTTCCTCACTACCACGGTCTTCAATAAATCTATTCACAGCATGAAGAATAGCCTCCCCTCTTCCAGGCACCCCGACACCAAATTGAAGATCATTTAAATAACTGTCTAAGGAGTGGCCGATCATAGAAGCACCAACCTTGGAGACTAAACGCCTCCAGACAGTCCCCACAGCAATGGGACGGATACCACCTCCGGGCTTGACCAGCGGTGTGAGAGGAGCACTAGCAATAAACTCACCCAACGCCCTAGGACATTTACCATCAAGAAAAAGATTAACCACATGGGTGATAGAATCGATTAACTCATCAGAAACAGCCACAGCAGCACCACTAAAACAATCCAAAAGGTGTTGAGCGCGCAATCCATCTTGACCACAAGAGGTGCCACGGGGGAAACTCTTGATCATGTCAAGAACCACAGCAGGGGATGCAATGAGGTTATGGTGATCAACAGGTATATCCGGCAGAGAAGGGGCAGACTTGAAGGGGTGCTTAGCCTTAAGGTCCTCAAGAGTGGTATCATTATAGGGAGCCACACCTGATGAAGAAAGAACCCTGACAGCTGCAGTATAATGACCATCAGAAATCTTCCTCTTACATTGCTTGGCATTACGCTCCCCTAAGTCCAAGTTTTCATCTTCGAAATTAGACCATGCAGGAGAGGGTTCAGCTAAAACCTCTCTAACAAGCTGCAAGCTACCACTGGACGTACCCCAAGAGCGAATGGCATTAGCGATATATTCTTCCTGTCGTTGGCGTTTAGTAGCAGACCTACACTCCATGTTGCTCCTCGGGCAAAAGGTTTTCAGGAGACAAAGTGGCAGAACTAAAAGGCTAACCCAACTAGAAATGTCCTCGGGTGTGCAGATCACCTTATCCAAAGCACCTTTCAGCACGCGAGCGAATCCCAAACGACACTTTGGAGGGATGGTTTTGACAGTGTGCAACCCTTTGGAAAGCAAGGTGTCAAGTAAGTGCAAATCAAAACCAATTTGTTCCTCCGACATCGAACTCTCAGCATGAGCAAGTTGAATGGAAGAAGGAACTTGTGGTTTGGCGAGATCAAACAACACGAACCTAACAACACCATCACCACAGTCAGGGGGCGACACACAATCAGATCCATGCCGACACCTGGAGCGAAGAGTATGCGTCTTAAAACAAACCCCACATAGCCAAACCCCCATACGCTTCAAAGTGACCTCAGCCGCCTCAAAAACAACAAGATCAGTAGCCAGGGATTGTTTAGTGGTTGGTAACGCGTCCTGATTGAAATGACGATCACGTAGGTGAGCGAGCAACGAGGTTTTGGTGAGTCCATTTCCACTTCCATCCTGACAACCACTTAAACCCGCAAAAGGACAATGAAATCGCGTGATTGCCATAACAATAAAAACAAGCAGTGTCAAATCACCACAAGTCAAACCGTAAGTCAGACCGCAAAAACACTTGAGCCAAAACACCGGTCAAACCACAGGTCAAAACGCAAGTTACTTGGGCCAAACCGCACCACTATATGAGTACACCTACGTAATGGCCAAACACAAGGCAATAAAACCTCAACAAGGCTTAAAAGCCGCCCAATAGGCCCAACTTGAGTAGCAAAACACAATGTCCCCAATCACACTAATCCACTGCCAAAAAGTGGGACCCACCGAAGAAAAAGGGACGCTGGAATATCTGCCAAAAGAGGGGCCCACAGATAAACCGCTGGTAATCTGGTATGATATCAAACCGCAATGTCAATGAACAACTCGCAACAAAAATAAAATAAAATAAAAGGGGGGCCCACAGACTGATCACAAACAAAGAAACTAATCTTCCCCACCAACAACACGCATCTAAGAAAGTGTAACCAAAAACCAGCAATGAAATCTCACGCCCACAAAACACAAGAACAGTCCAGAACCAAGACGGTACAAAGGATGAACCTTCTTAGATCCAAACGAACCTGTTTGGGGGAGCTAGAATTCCCACAGCGTATTAAGGGGGGCGAAATACACAGCGAACCAAACAGCCCTCTACCACGATACGGAGGAACAAAGTTCCCACAACCCGTCGTACAAGGGAAACAAAAGGAAGCAAAGAAGCCAAAACTATAATCCAACTGGGGATCGTTGGATCGATGGCAGGTAGCAGATGGAACGGGGGGAGACGATCTAGCGGATCGCCATTTTCGCCCACACAAAACACATCCACTTATTATTATTATTATTATTATTATTATTATTATTATTATTATTATTATTATTATTATTATTATTATTTATTTTTATTATTATTATTATTATTATTATTATTATTATTATTATTATTATTATTATTATTATTATTATTATTATTATTATTATTATTATTATTATTATTATTATTATTATTAATGTTAGATTTAAAAGAAAGAAAGAAATAAAAGAAAAAGAGTAGCTACAAAAACGTCCTTGTGGTTCTTCCTGGCACAAACAAAACACAACATAAACACACCTCTACCTCTCTCTCTCATCTATCTCTCCCTCACCTCTCATTCAACCCTAGCCGCCACCCCCTTTGGCCGGCCACCACCACGACACCGCCGCCTTCCACCACCTA
The DNA here is from genome assembly GCA_030686995.1 of Artemisia argyi. Classification (NCBI taxonomy): domain Eukaryota; kingdom Viridiplantae; phylum Streptophyta; class Magnoliopsida; order Asterales; family Asteraceae; genus Artemisia; species Artemisia argyi. The sequence goes on from CM060687.1 coordinate 94,982,503, forward strand.
AAAACACCTCAAAGATAACCTCCATCATTAGATCTATTAGACCTACTTGCTCATGCGCTGAATTTGTGATGTTTGGAGCCTTTTCTTGACCTTTTCTTGTGTTTTTAAAGGTAAGACGAGCCACATGAGTATTGTGACTCATTTGGTAAGAAAATCGTGACTTGTGAAATCATGGGGTTGTGTTTTTGGACGGGGTTTTGATTAAAAACGAAATATATATGGGCTTTGGTATAAAACACGATTTAAATATAAGTTTGGTATCCGGGTTTGCTTGTTTTGTGTGTGGTCGAGACTCACCCGAGAGCTATTGCTCACGGCTTGTATATTTTTCGGGCTCATGAACTTTCTTGTCATTTTGGTTCTGGTCATGAAAGGATGATGATTTTGGGAGTGTTTGGTTATAAATCTTGGTGAGTTGATTCATTTTGAATGAAGGAGATGGTATTTTATAGTTGATTATTGATGCCGTGACCCTTTGTGGTCCTTGTGGTTCACGATATGGAATGGAGTAGCCGAGCCGAGACCCTTACGGTCTCGGCAGTGGGCTGCTACTCTTGTTAATATTGTGTGGTTCCTTTTATTAAGTTGATGTACCTATGTGACTGTTGTGGTTTATTTTTGTGTTTATTGTTGTTTTAAATGTTGTTGTTGTAGTAGTATTTGTTTCGGCCGAATATCGTTGTTGGGTCGAGACCCTTTATGGTCTCGACAATCGGTACATGATTATTTTGTGAAGTGCTGACGAAGTGGTAAATGGGGACCGATTGTGAGACGGTCAAACTAGAATGACGGAGATAGATTAGTCGGGTACCGTAGTCGGACCCTATTGTTGTAGCACGTGTTTTGGGAATTGATTGGACGGAGTTGGATTGCTTGTTTATTACTTGGTTATTTTTATTTGGACATGGACTATGAGCCGAGAGTGATGACTCGGACATGTGACCACCTATATAACTCGATAATTATTTATAATCAAAACATTAATAATAAAACTCGTGATAATATTATTAATAATATAAACGTTTATATAAATATATAAACGTGAAAACATATATATATTTATACAAGTGCGTATATTAATAATAAAAAGATCACGAGTAATATTATAACAATAACGTGACTATAAATATTATGCTATGAAAGTAGTGTAATAATATCGGGAGCGTTATTATAATTAAACACTATAAATAACAATGAAATCTTGACGTTCAATAAATAATTAAATAAAATAATTTCTTTTAAATAAACGAGGAAAACTATCGAGTTATACGGGGTCGTGGTCACTTGAGTCCAAGTGGATTATATTATTTGTGACGTTCGTGTTGTCACGGATATATGACGATTAATACATTCACTTTCGATAACTACGTAACTTATTTAATCGACGGGTTAAATAAGAGCTATTTAGTTATTTAAATTGAGTATATTAATGGGCATCGTATCCTACGACGCCCATAGGTTGTGGTATGGGTACGAGAATAATAAATTACTAAGTATCTTGTGAGGTTGCCAAATTGACGAATTTGGTAAGCTTAACGGCATAATTAGAGAATTTATTAAATTTTGATATATACCATATAGTACTTTATGTGCAACGTGTGACCTAGGATTCGGGTATAATCTTAGAATGATATATTAAGTAAATAAATATGGGGGATTACCAAATTGACGGATTTGATAAACTTCGATGATTTATTTAAATAATATATTGGACTAATATTAGACCTATAGATTGTTTTATTATCCTTTTTGTTGTGACTTCTTGGTTTGAGTTGTGTCGACCCACCACCCGTATGGATACCAAACGCCAAACTCCAAACTAATACGAGGTTTATACGAGAAATGGATTTTCGGAAGTAAAATGGAATACGTTCGGGTTTGGGAATATTTGATTTTGAGGAAATGATTTCTGAACGAGTTGATATTGTTAGGAAGTGCCGAGTCCGTAGTTGCCGCCTTTTGAGTTACTATACGTCTTACTTCTACCGATTTCTTCTTGCTGATTTCTGGACTTGAGGTGAGTCATAGCCCCACTTTTTCTCTTGAACTATGTTTTCAATACTTGGGGTGAGAAACGTGCAAATTATTTTATGTGGACTTTTATCGCTTTTATATTCTTTTCAAAACTTACTATGCTTATATAACTAGGAAGAGCGAGTCCTAGCCTAGAGTTAGGTAAGCTACACAACGAGGCCTAGACTAGATCTAGGTAAGTTGTACATGTCGTATCCTTACGCATGTTGGGTATGTCGTATCCTTACGCATACAGATTGATTTGATTGGATTCGGTTATTTGACTATAGTGTGCACCTATAGGTTATTAATACTTCAGAGGTTATCCGGGTATTTATGAAATTATGGGAGGTACCCATGTATCTATGTTGTGGCGGAGGGTATCTGCAGGTTTTTACGGAAGGTATCCGTGTATTTATGATGGAGCGGAGGGTATCCGCAGGCTGTAGTGAATCCCTAGTATAGCTAGCAAGCGTTTTGCGTATATGTCCACTATATTGAATTATTAATTTAAACCTATGATCTCACCAGCGAAAGCTGACTTTTAGCACGTTTTCTTAGGTAATTAAGTGACGATTTGGATGCTTGGATTGGAAGGCTTGGCAATGGCACCTGGTTTATGGATCTATTTTTCTAAAACTCTGATATTTAATTGTGGACCTACATTTATTTCTTTTGGGCCTGACTCTGAATGAATGTTGGGATAAATGTAAACTTTAAAACCCCGTTTTGGTTGTGTTTTCTTATGTTTACTTTATCTCGTTGTTTTACGTCTTGTGTTGGATATCAATCCCCGTAATACCCCGAAAGCTTGTTGAGTCTTCCGCTGTACCAAATTTTGGGGGTGTTACATGTTCCAATTAACTTATTATTATTATTATTATTATTATTATTATTATTATTATTATTATTATTATTATTATTATTATTATTATTATTATTATTATTATTATTATTATTATTATTTACGGCAACTAACTATTTCACAATATACAACCATTAACTCATATGTCTTACGCAGGACTTGAACCAACAACCATTTAGTTAGGGAACTTCTCACACAATAAGGGATACCACTGGGACACAAGACTTTTGGTCTTTTGTTTATAATATATAATACTTGATGAAAATTATATCATTAAAAATACACTTAAAATCTAATTCATTCATATATTTTGCATTAAATATTTTATAACAAAAAAATATATTTAAAGTCAAAGATAAAAAAAAAATAAAAAATAAATAAATAAATAAATAAATAAATAAATAAAAACCCTTAAAATGTGTCAAACAGTACTAATAAATTAGGACAGAAGGAGCAGTTATTTGTGTTGTTATTTACTAGTTATAATACCCGTGCACGCACGAGGTTTTTTCTAAATATTTTGTTAATGTATATTAACCTATCAAAAAACAATTTACTTACAAATACATTCTAAAAACCTTTAAATCCAAAGGCTAAAATTCAATAGAAACAACATTTATATTCAAAGAAGAAAGGTTTCTCGATTTTCATTAAATTCAAATCATGATCTATCACTCTTGTCATTCATCTTAGAGTAACGTTATCCGAAGTGACTGAAGCAACATATTAAATAAACGTAAATGAAAATAGTAAGTAGCCATATTGCTGGTGTTAAAAATTCCTATAGATAACAGTTACAAAATTAGTGATTGGTCCAAAAACGACCCAAACAACCCGTAAAATGACCCCAAAAGCCCTTAAAACTGCGGTTTTGGCTACAAACAAAAACACCCCATAAAACGACCCCAAACACCCCTTTAAAACTTCACTTTTGCAGCATCCCCAAATATAATCATACTACAATAGTAAGCGTAAATAAATAAGAAATTACTATTAATATTTATTCATGCATTCGTTCATAGACCAATTTTCTTACCAGTCAGGAGAAATTGAGGTGAGTAGTTGCAGGGTGTGGATGAATATTCATCTTTTTTTTTTCTTTTTTCTTTTTTTTTTTTTTTTAAATTGTGAATCAGTACAGCCTATACACGAAGAAGTTTATTTGATTATTCCTTTGGATGATAAAAAATACACACGTACAAATTTGAGAAGGATATTGATATAATTATAAAAGTTTGAGAAAATACCGACATAAATACAAAAATAAAAGCACATTGATGTAATATTAAACTTTACTAATTATATAAATGTAATTGCCCCAAAATATAATAATATAGAAGATGAAATCCTGCTTCATATAATGCATCATCCCTAACTGAACAATACTGATACATATTTAAAGAAACAAATGTGAGTCCAATAGCACAAAATTTGGTGACACATGAGGTGACTTAGTAGTAATCTTTTTTGTAGGGAATCCAACAATAGTTGCACAATCAAATACAAATAGAATACCACAGACATTAGTTCAATCAATATATAATTTGACCCGTTAATGGATGATTAATAAATGGCTACGAAATAAGAATAATCGAAATATGTATCCCCTAAAATACCATTTTTCCATATGGGTATAATACCGTGATATAATACCAGATTACCGGCTGAGCGAAAAAGATCCCTATTCACCCAAATAGAATAGTAAGCTACTACAATATCAAGCATTAAAAAAAAAATAAATAAAGTAAAATAAAATAAAATAAAACAATCTGAGAACAAAGTTCAAATCGGCATCAAGTATGACACACTAAATCTTTATTGTATAAATGTTGAAATCGGAAAATGAAAATCCATATGTCTTTCATAATACGGAGTAACATTCTTTTTAATGTGGTTGTGGTCCCTTTCTTCTTGCCTTTTCAATGGTTTTGTCCAATGTCTCGCTCATGTAGTTAACACCCCTTGTAATTCACGTTCTTGAAGTAGCTGAATTGTTCCATTGAACAGCTGAATTGTTCCAAGGATGTTACCACCTTCCATGATGTTGGATGGTAAAAGTTACGAACAAAAACACGAAGAAATAAGATAGACTAAAGAGAACCTAAAAATAAAAATAAAATCTTACTAGAAAGGAATCTAGCAAGTAGACCTAATAAAAAGAGATTCTAGCCTAGACAATAACTATTCCCCGGGCTGCGGCGCCAAAAACTTGATGTGTGGGGATTGCACCAGGCTTTACCTCTCAAGGGATCTCGAGAAGCTTACAACCCCCACCAGGCAGTGTACCTGATCGATGTAGTATAGTATAATGACAAGTACCGGGGGATTGATCGTTCAGCTAGGAATAGTGTCGCTAGGATTAGAAAACCTAAAGACTAGGTCTAGAGATGAGGGATGATTCATTTTGTATTTTTTTATATTTTATGAAAGCAAGTAAATATCTCGGGTTTGAAGGATTTGGGCGGAATTAGTTGCTAGTCAACTAACCCAATACTAAAGATGCAATCAAAATAAAATACTAAAAATGAAAATAAATTAAATTAAACTAAAGTTGTGAGAAATATGTGGGAGAAATGTGTTTACTTAGATTTTACTACTCCCTAGATATCTTATACACGTTAATTACTTGTTATAGTTGCGTGGATGACGGATTGTATTCCTTAATACCATTCATGGGGTGACGTACTTACTTCCCCAATCCTATGAGTGCCTACTTTACTCCTATGTCGAGCTGGCTAAGAAGCTCCTAACATGGGATCATTAGAATTTACTCATGCATTAAATATAACCAATAAAACCTATTACACATCAGTTCATGTTTCCTAAGACATTCAAGCATGTTACACAATGGAGATCTGCCAGTTTTCTTAAGCCTAACATTGAAATCATTCATCCAATACAACCATAAACAAGTAATCAACACATAATTAACATCTAGGTTTCATTAGATCCAAGCAAACACAAGATAGATCTAGCCTAGCATGTTGAAATCAAGACAATCACAAGATATAGTCAACCAACACATAGACATATTGATTGAATTAAAGAGAAGACTTATCTTAATTGAACATGAAAGGATTCAAGGGATGAAAACCCTTGAAAATACTGTAAAATACGAGCTAGGGTTTACAAAGTTCGGCCCTAGGGTTCTCCACACAAGTTCCTCTCTTTGTGAATGAAAAATAGAAAACTATATATAGAGTTTAGAAGGTGACGGCGTCAAGAACAAATGTCTGACGCCGTCATCTCGCCGCCAAATAGTTTCTCGGACTGCCTAGATCTGGGTCTGACGCCAACATGTATTCTCCTTATGCAGGCCGTCACAAAATTAACTCTTGACGCCCTTGTTGTGACGCCGTCAGGTTTGTACTGGATCGTCACCACTTTTACTCTTGACGTCGTCATGATTTTCCTCTTGACGCCGTCAGGTACTGTTCTCAGCTTGGAAAATTAAGTCTTTGGCGTTTTCTTCACTTTTATGCTTCAAAAACGTCCGAATTGCTTCATTTCCAGAATTCACTCCCAAAGTACCTAAAATCACAAAAGGAACGATTTAGGGTAATATTTGATCAAATAAATTCAATTCCGGGCTTAAATGACCCCCTAAAAGTGGTTCATTTTTCGCCTCATCATATACCCTTACACTTGAGATTTGCTTGTCCTCAAGCAAATGCGCTTTTATTGTAATCAAAATACAAGTTAGTGGTCATTTAACACTAATATAAAAGTAATTACAACAAATAATTGTTCCACTAAAGACCAAAGACAAGCACGGAGGTCATATACTAGCACCTCACAAATAGTGTTTAGATACTCACATCTCTCGGGTGTAATAAAGTAATATCACAATATGGAAACGGAAAATATCTCTCACTACATGTCATAGCAAAATAGATTACCATAGGCTTGGGAAAGGATCAAACCTCCACCACATGGCGTAAGCACCTAGGATAAACTATCAAAGATGTCTTTTAAAGGGTTGTAACGTTAGGTGTAGGGATATGGAATACACGGTTTTGTTGGATATAGGCAGTCTTTACTGGTGGCGAGTTAACAATCTTGGTTAATTACATGTACAATATGACGTTGCTAAGCCAAGACTCGACTCGACTTAAGCTAATAAATCAAAAATAACAAAAACATAAAATAAACATAGAATGAAACAGGATGGTAGTCCGTATGTTTTTCTCTTTTCTTTTTCTTTTTCTTTTTCTATTTTTTTTTTCTTTTCTTTTTCTTGTTTTATCATTTTTTTTTTTTTTTTTTTTTTTTTTGCATACACTCTTACCCTACCATCCAAAATAATACATCATAGGGAATGAACATTCTCCTTACACTTGAATCTTTACATACATTACAATAAACTAATCTAATGACTCGAATTAAGAAAATCAAAACACTTGGAGTACTTTTAAGATTAACGCATATATGGGGGTAATATATGATGTTCTTCCCCATTACTCCATAAAATCAGTACTTTACCCATGAGTCCCAATCGTCCCAAAACAATATGTACAAGGATATGACTCGACTTAGCAACCATGTAATCAATTAGATAATTAACTTAGGGTTTAACAAATAACAATAATGCACTAAAGATGAGTGCATACACGGAAGGCTAAGGCGATTTGGGTGTACATTTAAGTGGGGTGTGACAAATTCTTCCTTTAAGTAAGATGCTTAAAGTTAGAAACGAAAAGATAGGCTCGGAGGGGTGTACTAGGGGTTTCGTGTACTAAAAATGAGTACAACGCTAAGGGTGTGGGAAATATTAGTTGACTTAATTATCCAAGTAATATGACTTAAATGGTCAAGTAATTATGATACGGGTTTAACACAAGGGTGATCCTAATGCCTCTTATCATGTAGTAAATCCTACTACACGAATGTAGTCTCACTTGCGGTCTCGGGATGCATCACTAACGCAAGTTCTAGAATCTAAATGCTACCGGTACACTCATAAGCACTAATAGTAAATGCTTTTCCTATCAAATCTAAAGGCGAACCTCACATATTTGGGTGGAAAATTTTTCTAAATAGTACGGTTTTGTGCTAGTCATACAATCTCCTATCCATGAGACACTTGCTATGGCTAAAATTTCACTCCTAAATGTTGTAAAAAAATTTAAATTTGGCGCTAAAATTGCACTAACAAGTATTTCTCATAGTTTTATTACACATCTACCATCAAACAAACCAACTCAAGTGAAAGTGTACATGTAAGGTATCATCATTTTACCATCCCCTTACACTTAGGATGAACATTGTCCCCAATGTTCAAGTAAAGAATGTAAAAGTGAATTAAGTAAAAAGAATGAAATCAAATACTCCCCTGATTCGCTCGGTATGGATAATAAGGTGGCCAGGTTAGATCTTCCTCCAAGAAAATGAACAATCAAAGCTTCCCTTCCAGAATAATAATCATCTTCTTGTCATACATAACATGTAAATCCTGAGAAAACAGACAAGGCAACCTCGCATAAAATCGGCGGCAATCTACATATGCTAATAAAACCTAGAAAACAAAATAAGATATAATGCTTGTGGAATGATGTTTGCAGATTTCCTGAAGATTATAAAACTAATAATTCAACAAAAACTTTAAGACTCCGTTAGAAAAACAAAACTGGTAAAATTTCCAGATTTTTACACGTGACACCGTCAAGAGTAAACTCGTGACGCCGTCAGAAGTGACCTGCAGAAATTCTTATGTTAAGTTTCCAGAAAATTTCTGGAAAAACTTGGTCCTACTTCCTGGAAAATCCTGCAAAACATCATTATGACTCGATACAAGCATTTGACTCTAACAAATACGAATATACATGTTCACTTAATATTGTGGAGAATCATGATCGGTTTGTTTCTTAAAAACATATTTGGGGTTTCCCCTTACACTTATCTTTTGCAAAAATACCTTTGGATGAAGTTAAGACTAGGCTAAACAACAAAGTAAAGTACTTCCACTATTTAGTTTGGAAACATGATTTACCAACAGAAAAAATAAAGCATGCATACGGAAGCAAATAACAAACAAACAAAATAAAAATCACACAAAATCATGGGTTGCCTCCCAAGAAGCGCTTTTCTTTATTTACGAGTCTTGTAGCTAGACTCAAGGTCATGGGTTACGTTTTCCTATCCCGCAAAATGAATGCGGTTTCAAACATCTTAACCAATCTCTCATCCTTCCTATACTCGGGGCCTAAAACTAAACATTTCGAGTAATAGATCTCTTTCTTTTTGTAACCTCTAATGTTTCTCTCTTCATCACTCTCAATCTTAATCACGGGGATGTTGTCAACATCGAGATCTTCAACTTCTCTAAACCTCTCTTCTTTATGAGGCATCCTATATCTAAGGTTTTTCTCTTTGGTTGCGAATGTGATAGTGCCCTCATCATGGTTGTAAGTCATTTTAGAGGTTTTTACAAAAGGTTCTCCTAAAACAATCTGACACAAAGATTGATCAATAATTCCCCTAACATCTTCTAAGATCATGAAGTCACACCTATAAACAAAATCCCCAACGAAAACATGTAACCCTCTAACCCACTCAACAAAATTACTCATGCGATTAGGGTTGTAAGGGTCTCGCCTAGGTTTCAACTTTTCGTTCATGCTCCAATTATAATAAAGCCTAGACATAATGTTCATTGGTGCCTTTAAATCGATATAGGTGTGTTCTCTATACATATGACCAATCATGCATGGGACCTTAAGAATCATAGAATTATGTTTCCTAATCCATGGGCGTTTTCGGTACTTTGCGGGGCAAGGGCATTTTAGAAGGAACTTATGGTACCTCAATTCCTCAAGGGTTGGTGTGGAGCTCCTAAATGTTCTATAATCATCCCATGGCCCTTTCCTACAAGTGTTACTCCCTAGCTTGATTTCACCATCATTCATCTCATTGACCTTCCTTATTTCATCATTTTCCGTTTTAAGTTGGTTATGTTGCAAAATAACTTCCTTGGGAATGGTGAATCTAGTTAAGAAGTAGGAAGCAAGATCGTCCCAAGAGGAGAAGGATCTTTAAGGGAGTTGGCATAACCATTGAAGAGCCCGACCATGTAAAGAGAATTGAAAGAGGACTAAGAGTTCCCCTTCTTGAGTATCAACACCTAATCCTATAGAATTGGTAATTTTTAGGTAGTCCTCAAGGTGTTGGGTCGGGTTTTCAAAAAAGTATCCATAGAATGCACACCCAACTTGCACCAATCGAATGGTGCTGGATTGCAAGCTGATGGACCTTATAGGTGGGTGGATTGGTTGTGATAGGTTGATGGTTTCAAGGATGTTACCACCTTCCATGATGTCGGATGGTAAAAGTTACGAACAAAAACACGAAGAAATAAGATAGACTAAAGAGAACCTAAAAATAAAAATAAAATCTTACTAGAAAGGAATCTAGCAAGTAGACCTAATAAAAAGAGATTCTAGCCTAGACAATAACTATTCCTTGGGCTGCGGCGCCAAAAACTTGATGCGTGGGGATTGCACCAGGCTTTACCTCTCAAGGGATCTCGAGAAGCTTACAACCCCCACCAGGCAGTGTACCTGATCGATGTAGTATAGTATAATGACAAGTATCGGGGGATTGATCGTTCAGCTAGGAATAGTGTCGCTAGGATTAGAAAACCTAAAGACTAGGTCTAGAGATGAGGGATGATTCTTTTTGTATTTTTTTATATTTTATGAAAGCAAGTAAAAATCTCGGGTTTGAAGGATTTGGGCGGAATTAGTTGCTAGTCAACTAACCCAATACTAAAGATGCAATCAAAATAAAATACTAAAAATGAAAATAAACTAAATTAAACTAAAGTTGTGAGCAATATGCGAGAGAAATGTGTTTACTTAGATTTCACTACTCCCTAGATATCTTATATACGTTAATTACTTGTTATAGTTGCGTGGATGACGGATTGTATTCCTTAATACCATTCATGGGGTGGCGTACTTACTTCCCAAATCCTATGAGTGCCAACTTCACTCCTATGTCAAGCCGGCTAAGAAGCTCCTAACATGGGATCATTAGAATTTACTCATGCATTAAATACAACCAATAAAACCTAGTACACATCGGTTCATGTTTCCTAAGACATTCAAGCATGTTACACAATGGAGATCTGCCAGTTTTCTTAAGCCTAACATTGAAATCATTCATCGAATACAACCATAAACAAGTAATCAACACATAATTAACATCTAGGTTTCATTAGATCCAAGCAAACACAAGATAGATCTAGCCTAGCATGTTGAAATCAAGACAAGCACAAGATATAGTCAACCAACACATAGACATATTGATTGAATTAAAGAGAAGACTTATCTTAATTGAACATGAAAGGATTCAAGGGGTGAAAACCCTTGAAAATACTGTAAAATACGAGCTAGGGTTTACAAAGTTCGGCCCTAGGGTTCTCCACATAAGTTCCTCTCTTTGTGAATGAAAAATAGAAAACTATATATAGAGCTTAGAAGGTGACGGCGTCAAGAACAAATGTCTGACGCCGTCATCTCGCCACCAAATAGTTTCTCGGACTGCCTAGATCTGGGTCTAACGCCGTCATGTATTCTCCTTATGCAGGCCGTCACAAAATTAACTCTTGACGCCCTTGTTGTGACGCCGTCAGGTTTGTACTGGGTCGTCACCACTTTTACTCTTGACGCCGTCATGGTTTTCCTCTTGACGCCGTCAGGTACTGTTCTCAGCTTGGAAAATTAAGTCTTTGGCGTTTTCTTCACTTTTATGCTCCAAAAACGTCCGAATTGCTTCATTTTCCAGAATTCACTCCCAAAGTACCTAAAATCACAAAAGGAACGATTTAGGGTAATATTTGATCAAATAAATTCAATTCCGGGCTTAAATGACCCCCTAAAAGTGGTTCATTTTTCGCCTCATCACGATCCTATGATCAAGGTTTGACATCATATACTCAAAGACACAACCATAAAAGTCCATAGTTGATTGGCTCCAAACGGTCAACCTAAATTGACCAAGGAATGGTCAACAAGGTCAGACTGCCTAGATCAATGCTCCGCGGAATATAGTGTTTCCCCGGGTCGTTATGTCCCGACGAGGTGTGGATGGTATTAAAACGGTTATGTGATCGGGTGAATTTGGACAGGAATAAGGGTTTGAGTGAGTTTGAATGATTACGCTACGGAAATATAAGTGAGAACGATTAAACACACTATATTAACAATGACATGAAACCTAATTAACTTAAAACGTACTCTAAAAACTTAAAATCAGAAATTGCTTATACGTAAGCAGAAAAATAAGCCAAACGGCTTAAATAGAAGCTATCACTTTATTTATGTTTTTGGTTTTTCTTTATTTAACAAACTACTTTTACAAACGTAACCTAAATTTAAAAACGTAAAAGTTATTTAAATAAAACGCGAGTTAAAATTAAAATAAACGCGAGTGCGCGAAATAAAAAGTGAAATTTGAGCTACGCTAACCCTACGGACATAAAAATTATATTTTCACGATCCTAACGATAAAAGAAATTTTTTTTTTTTTTTACTTTTATATTATTTATTATTAATTAAACACAAATATAACTAACTATAATTATAAAAAATACTAAACTATTTTTGAAAATTACAAAACTTTTTCTAAAATTACTTTATACTATTAGCATACTAGGAAAAATATAAAACTTGTGAAAAGCTTATAAATAAGCTGGAAGATAAGCAGTATAAGCTAATAAGCTAAATGGAACTTGTTCTAGTATAAAAATAAAATAGGAAATCAATTACATTAACATAACACTAGGGGAGATGGTGCTTGAGCTCAGAGTGGGGTGTGGGTGTGGTTAACCAAACGACCAGGGTTCAAGTCCCACTCATGACCATTTTTGCAAATTATTTTTCTTTTTGGTTTTTTCTGTTGCAAAACTAATGACCATCAATAAGAAGCCAACTTTTGCAAAAACAAAACTGAAAATAAGCTTAGATAAGCTCTGTATGAGCTTATCCTCCCAATAGTTACACTAAAAACTTGAAATGAGATTTTCTTTTTCTTTTTTTTTTAAATTTTGAGAAGCAAAAAGCTATACAATGAACCCTAGGAAATGAAGAAGTTACAAGTCACTGAGTTTAATCCAAATAAGCTAAGATAAGTGAAAAAGCAGACTAAAATAAGCTTATCAGACAATAAGCAAACCAAATTCCAACTCCAAACCAAGCAGACCAATAGGGTATCTGCAGCCCTTGGTGGGGCCCACAGATAAGCTCAAGGATCCAAAATGAGCTTGGAATCAATAAGCTGACCTGGGAGCCTTCTCAATAAGCCAAGAAGCACACCCTATCACTCACTAATAAGCTCATAAGAAGCTTGTGAAAAGCTCAGCAAACTGAGTCCAACTCAGATGCCACAGTGGAACATAGATCTTAAGGAAATGAAATAAGCACCAAAATAAGCTGGAAAAATTGAGAACAAGCACAAGCAGCTGGGATGGTGGGGTCACCAAAACACCAAAAATCACTCAGTGGGACCCACTAATGAGCCCTTGAGAGCTCATTGCAAACAGCTGTTTGATACAGAAGCTGTGGTGCAGGGCACATTTCAGCTAAACAACCCAAAGTAAGGCACAAATAAGCACTTAAAGAAAATTCTAAAAATTGAGCAAAAATAAGGAATGCAAAGATGAGCTTCCAAATTTAAATATCCCAAAAGCTTGAAATCTAAAACTAAAAAGTGAGATCATGAAAAATCTTGCAAGTTTGGGAAAACTGCCAAACCAATGAGTTTTTGACTTTTTAAGGAAGTACTTAGGTTTGACTTTCTTGAATCTCTACTGAACAATGATTACTCTAAATGTAATAAGAAACAAGTTTAAAGCTTAATTATCCTAGATTACACTATCATCTACTAAAATGCAAAATCTCAGCATCTAAATGTCACATTAGAACACAGATTTGAGCTTCTAGGAGATTTTGACTTTTAGAAGTTAAAACCACAATTTCTGTTGTTGACTAATCCTAATACAACCTAAGGGGACCAAAAGGAACAACAAGCAATGGGTAAAACACCCTGATAAACCATGAAATAAACTTTGCCAAACACCCCTTTACAGTTATGACCAAGAGATTTTACAAGGCTGCATGCAAATTTGACTTATGATAATGATAAAAACTACTCTTGTAAGCTAAATAACAGTTGTGGAAGCTAGAATGATGCAGATACAAGCACACTACTAAACTAAAACAGATGATGCATACAGATGACCAAATATGAAATTTTAAGCAAATATGGAAACCTCTCAAATAAGTACCACAAACCTGCAATAATCTAACTCACATAAGCCACACAAGCATAGAGGAACAGAAATAAGCACATGATAAGCTAGATTACATAAAAGTAAGCTAAACTACAGTTTACTTTAAAACTAGCAATAAGGTTGCACTTACAAGGGTCCCAAGGTACACCAAAGTATGCAATCTCAGTCTTGCTATGAAACAAGACAAGAATACCCACAGATTTCTTCCTCACTAGCTTATTACCCTTTGAAACAGCTTATTGACTTTTGTTGACTGAGTAGAACATTGTGAATAAATGGTGCTTGTGGAACAATTAACTAATCAGTAGCTATAGGCAGCTAAGATAAGCTAACTCTTACAGAAAATAAGTTTGTGAGGTTTCATTAAACCCCTTCTAACATACATTGATCTTACATTCAAATCATGAACCTGGTTGCAAAGAGCTTTAAAGAGTAAAACTGACTTTCATTAAAAGAACTAAATTGAGGATACATGAAGTTTAATTAACACTAGAAAAACAAATTACAACCTTAGTTAAATAGGTTTTACAACTGAATTAAAATTAAACTAATGCTACTTTGCTAAACTAAGCTAAAAAACTAACTAACTTCCTTACTGCTACTCTTCTGCTATTTATTTATCTCTTGAGTTCCAAGTGGTCTTCCAGTCAAATCCCACCTCTTTTCTTGAACGTTGGATCACTGAAACAAATCCTAGCCATCAAAAATAGTTTTGGCGCCAAAACGTTTTTTGGCTCTTTCCTTGATAATTGAAGCCAGTGGGTATATTTTTGGAGGTTTATGTTTGTTTGAGGTGCAAGGGGAAGGGGTTTGAGTGTGGCAGTGATATAGCAGGGGTGGGGATGATGATGGTGGTGGCAGGCTATGGTAGCAGGGGTAGGGTGAGGTGGAGTCAAAGGTTGGGGAGGTATTTGTTTGACCGGGTTATAATAGAATGGGGGAAGTGGTGGGCTGGTTGTAAGTTTGGGCCAAGGGTTAGATGTGGGCTGGGGTGATATTGGATCAGGTTGTGTTGGTTGGTGATTGGGTTTGGTTTTGGGATTAAATAACAATAAGGGTCCGTTTGATAAATTTGCAAAACATCACAAGGACCAAATTTGTAATTTAGTGAAAGTTGGGGGGGTGCTGTGGTGTTTTACCCAAGTAACCATAAGGATCAAACCTGCCATTTGTCAATTGTACAAAGACCACAAATAATATTTTTCATTTAAAAATACCCGAAGACCATTTTTGTAAAATTCAAAAGTTAAGGGACTTTTTCTGTCAATTTCCCAAACTTATGATCCAAGGGCTATTTGTGATAACTTATGATTTTCCAAGAACCAAAAATGATTTTTCATCCAAAAATTCCCACCAGGGACTAAATCTGCCAAAATCTGTAACTCCAGGGGCTAAATTGTAAATTTCCAAAACTTTTCCAATTTTTCACCAAAGGACAAAATATGACAACTTATGATTGTAAAAGGACCTTTGGTGATAATTTTCCATATTTTGAATATCCAGGGACTAGTTTTGTAATTTTATGAAAGTTGGGGGACTGAAACTGCCAATTTTGCAAACTTTATACGTTTTTCATCTGTTTTTACTCGTTTTGCATCTAAAACATATAAAACACAATTTTGAAATATTGTTAGTATTTTGATGCATTACTGAGTGTTTTTGTATGTTTTGCAGTTCAGATTTGACCAAAAATGATGAGTGTTTGAGCACTCATCAATCCCCCACACTAAACTATTGCTAGTCCCTAGCAATAACTGTTTTGAAAACTTGATGGATTTGAAAAACTCTTTACCAAAAGCCATCACTTCTGGAGTAGCCAGGTGTAAGAACTGTGGCACACCTGATAACCGTGTGATTTTGAGCAAACCACCAGCTGTCAACGGATTTGATTCGTCTTTACCAGAAGCCGTTTGCTTCTGGACTAGCCAGCTCTTGATGGACCTAGTCAACATCTTGGTGAGCTGATTACCAATTATGGATTTTTCACTGCCTTTACCACAAGCCATAATCTTTCGGGCTAGCCAACTCATTTGTTTTTGGGGAGTTGAGGAACCATACAATTTTGGGCAAATTGTAAGCCATAAACGGATTTGAGATGTCTTTACCAAGAGCCGTTTGCTCCTGGACTAGCCAATCCCTTTTGTCGCTTAGACAAGGCGGACTGATTACCACAAAAAATTTTGAACTTTAGTGAAAAAATTTTGAAAAATTTTGGTAAAAAACGGGGGTATTATATAGTAAAATGTGATAAAATTCGCTAGAATAGCGAATACCCCCCCCCCCCCCCCACACACACACTTAGCATGAATATTGTCCTCAATATTCAAAATCCCGGCTATTATGCCGACATTTTGAACGTAAAAGGGCAACATTACAAGCCAAGCGTGGAAAACACCATTTTGTATTTTCACTTCATAAGTAACCATAGCTTGGGGGACTCCCCCACACTTAGGGTGAAAACCCTATAAGTATGATGTGGAAAAAACAATCTCAATCGGACTTTCATTCAAGATGTTTGGACAAACATTTGAAGCACGTGAAAGTTCCACACTGATGAGATATAATACCGGCTCAAGATAATGATACATGAAAATGCCGGGATCAAATATAGTGTCTTCATTCCCGAAGGAATGAAGAACAGGAGAAGTCACCCTGTAGGTGAAGAAGGGAAGAAAGATCTTGATGACAATCAAGATTGATTCATCATCATCAGAAAGAGAATTCACGATTGGTGTATCATGAATCTCATCAGTAAAGCTCATATGATCTAGACAAATTATGGGTGGGAGGGTTGGGATTTTGATATCAATCAAATTCTCATAGTTGAGAATATTTCCCTCCGGAAAACAAAGATCAACTTTGTCTAGATCAAAATGGAAGTTATCATACTCCGGTGGAGATATGATATGAGTGAGTTCACCAGAGAACTCCTCAAAGGTGAATGAATCATAATCGGGGAGAGAAATTTGAGAATGAGAAGTGGTACTGTCACTAATCTTCTCTCCCATATGATCAAAGGTAAAGGCTTCAAACTCCGGAATAGGATCATCGGAGACAATGTCACTATCCTTTATGGGGATAGGAGATGAAATAGGTTTCATTTTGAAAGCCTCGATTTTAGAAATAAGGAGATCGACATTCAATAATGTTGCACGAAGTGCTTCATCCTTGATTTCAGTGTCAATCTCGTCATTCTCTTCTTCTAAGCTGACTAGCTCAGAAGGTAATTCTTCCATATAAACGATGTCCTCACAAGATAACGAATTGTCATCAGTAGAATCGGAGAACATCTCATCATGATTAGATGGGAAGAATAGAGGAGGAGGAATATCACACATATGGTCAAAAGTCCCCTGTGACTCTCTCGGGATTGGGACAAGGACCTCAACACTAGACTTTATTAATTCGTCCGATTCCTTATTAGGAACAGTGCTAAGATGCTCATCCCCCATGATCAGAGAGTGAGTGTGAACTTCGGGTGTGATAACAACAGACTGAGGGAGATAAGAAAGACTAGCACACATAGATTTTATATTTTTCATGTGTTCTTCTGCTAGCAATTCTTGCATACTCTTATCTCCCTGTGCTTCCACGGAAGGAATCTCAACTGATGAACTGGATGAATCTTTGTAATATTCCTTCATTTGAATAGAATCCTCATCATCATCGTCATCATGAATAAAACGGAACAAAGAGCTAGATTTAGCTGCTTTTTCTTTTGCATATGCTTCCCTAACAGCTTTTTCAAAAGCATCTATGGAATCAATTTTAGCAACCTGCTCTTCCGTCAATATTTTAGCCATGTATTTCTCATGTGAATTAAGAGTAAATGAAAATTGCGGGGGTGGGGATTTGTCAAAACCAGAAGGTTGACATTGATAATCATCATGAGGACCCCCACAATTTACACAAGAAACACTGGGTGCATTATGAAGTTTTGTGGTACCCAACTCCTTAAGTTCTTTCAATATCTCAAGAGCCTCTATTATAATGTCAGTAACAGAAGGAGTTGTGTGAATCATTTGGTGCTGTGGAGGTGGGTCTGAAAACGAATAGTCGTAATTGTTTCAAGGAATTAGATTCCTTGTTTGACAATCCGAGCTAAAGTGAGGACCTCCACAGTACTCACAACAGTAAAACTGTTGAGTTTGACTTGGTGTATTTTGATACGAAGCATTATTGAAATTTGGGTAATATGATTCTTGCTCGTATGAATGTGATGGGTAATCGAAAAAATTTGAAGAGTCGTTGAATGAGTTTTGATTAGGATCATAAGCAAATGAATTACTCGACCCACAAAACAAACAACTCCCGTTTTGAATATCATTACCACATTGCACACATGTACACCAATGACATGGAAAACCGAAAAGTGGCTCACCACAACCGACACAAGGAACAAAATCTGGAGGTGGGACAAGTGGTGTGCTCTTAGAGCTAGCAATTTCCACCACTTCCGTTATGGTCTCGGGTTTTGGTTCTTGATAAACGTGAAGGTTAGGTAAGTCGTTCTTTTCAGTCTCTGCCCTAAGCTCAGCACGTATGCTTGACAAACTTTTGACCGTAAACCGTGAAAGGTTAGGATCAATTCTTGAAGGTTTAGGAGCAATTGTGAGCTTAGATTCTTGGACAACCGTAGGTTGGACGTATTTAGCACTTCCATCGTCAGAGGGAAGTACAGGGTCCTTTGTCACCTTGGTTTCTTGATTCATTTCCCTCACCGGAGAGGGGATATGAATCGATGGTCCATTATAATCACTACGACATCTCGATATTTTCGACAAGGCCATAAGTTTTTCAATTTTGCTCTCAAGGGCCCATTGTTCAAAGAAATCGTCATCGAGAGATGTCATTTAGAATTATTCATGAGAGGGGTATAAGAAGGTAGAATCAAACGGATAGAGGGTAAGGAAAAATATTTTTGGGTTTTTATGAAAAGATATAAACAAAGATGGATAAATGTACAATGGAATGAATTCCAGAATCACTAATCAGCAAACCGTTTAGAATAGCGCGCACACCTCCCCGGCAGCGGCGCCATTAATTGATTGGCTCCAAACGGTCAACCTAAATTGACCAAGGAATGGTCAACAAGGTCAGACTGCCTAGATCAATGCTCCGCGGAATATAGTGTTTCCCCGGGTCGTTATGTCCCGACGAGGTGTGGATGGTATTAAAACGGTTATGTGATCGGGTGAATTTGGACAGGAATAAGGGTTTGAGTGAGTTTGAATGATTACGCTACGGGAATATAAGTGAGAACGATTAAACACACTATATTAACAATGACGTGAAACCTAATTAACTTAAAACGTACTCTAAAAACTTAAAATCAGAAATTGCTTATACGTAAGCAGAAAAATAAGCCAAACGGCTTAAATAGAAGCTATCACTTTATTTATGTTTTTGGTTTTTCTTTATTTAACAAACTACTTTTACAAACGTAACCTAAATTTAAAAACGTAAAAGTTATTTAAATAAAACGCGATTAAAATTAAAATAAACGCGAGTGCGCGAAATAAAAAGTGAAATTTGAGCTACGCTAACCCTACGGACATAAAAATTATATTTTCACGATCCTAACGATAAAAGAAATTTTTTTTTTTTTTTACTTTTATATTATTTATTATTAATTAAACACAAATATAACTAACTATAATTATAAAAAATACTAAACTATTTTTGAAAATTACAAAACTTTTTCTAAAATTACTTTATACTATTAGCATACTAGGAAAAATATAAAACTTGTGAAAAGCTTATAAATAAGCTGGAAGATAAGCAGTATAAGCTAATAAGCTAAATGGAACTTGTTCTAGTATAAAAATAAAATAGGAAATCAATTACATTAACATAACACTAGGGGAGATGGTGCTTGAGCTCAGAGTGGGGTGTGGGTGTGGTTAACCAAACGACCAGGGTTCAAGTCCCACTCATGACCATTTTTGCAAATTATTTTTCTTTTTGGTTTTTTCTGTTGCAAAACTAATGACCATCAATAAGAAGCCAACTTTTGCAAAAACAAAACTGAAAATAAGCTTAGATAAGCTCTGTATGAGCTTATCCTCCCAATAGTTACACTAAAAACTTGAAATGAGATTTTCTTTTTCTTTTTTTTAAAAATTTTGAGAAGCAAAAAGCTATACAATGAACCCTAGGAAATGAAGAAGTTACAAGTCACTGAGTTTAATCCAAATAAGCTAAGATAAGTGAAAAAGCAGACTAAAATAAGCTTATCAGACAATAAGCAAACCAAATTCCAACTCCAAACCAAGCAGACCAATAGGGTATCTGCAGCCCTTGGTGGGGCCCACAAATAAGCTCAAGGATCCAAAATGAGCTTGGAATCAATAAGCTGACCTGGGAGCCTTCTCAATAAGCCAAGAAGCACACCCTATCACTCACTAATAAGCTCATAAGAAGCTTGTGAAAAGCTCAGCAAACTGAGTCCAACTCAGATGCCACAGTGGAACATAGATCTTAAGGAAATGAAATAAGCACCAAAATAAGCTGGAAAAATTGAGAACAAGCACAAGCAGCTGGGATGGTGGGGTCACCAAAACACCAAAAATCACTCAGTGGGACCCACTAATGAGCCCTTGAGAGCTCATTGCAAACAGCTGTTTGATACAGAAGCTGTGGTGCAGGGCACATTTCAGCTAAACAACCCAAAGTAAGGCACAAATAAGCACTTAAAGAAAATTCTAAAAATTGAGCAAAAATAAGGAATGCAAAGATGAGCTTCCAAATTTAAATATCCCAAAAGCTTGAAATCTAAAACTAAAAAGTGAGATCATGAAAAATCTTGCAAGTTTGGGAAAACTGCCAAACCAATGAGTTTTTGACTTTTTAAGGAAGTACTTAGGTTTGACTTTCTTGAATCTCTACTGAACAATGATTACTCTAAATGTAATAAGAAACAAGTTTAAAGCTTAATTATCCTAGATTACACTATCATCTACTAAAATGCAAAATCTCAGCATCTAAATGTCACATTAGAACACAGATTTGAGCTTCTAGGAGATTTTGACTTTTAGAAGTTAAAACCACAATTTTTGTTGTTGACTAATCCTAATACAACCTAAGGGGACCAAAAGGAACAACAAGCAATGGGTAAAACACCCTGATAAACCATGAAATAAACTTTGCCAAACACCCCTTTACAGTTATGACCAAGAGATTTTACAAGGCTGCATGCAAATTTGACTTATGATAATGATAAAAACTACTCTTGTAAGCTAAATAACAGTTGTGGAAGCTAGAATGATGCAGATACAAGCACACTACTAAACTAAAACAGATGATGCATACAGATGACCAAATATGAAATTTTAAGCAAATATGGAAACCTCTCAAATAAGTACCACAAACCTGCAATAATCTAACTCACATAAGCCACACAAGCATAGAGGAACAGAAATAAGCACATGATAAGCTAGATTACATAAAAGTAAGCTAAACTACAGTTTACTTTAAAACTAGCAATAAGGTTGCACTTACAAGGGTCCCAAGGTACACCAAAGTATGCAATCTCAGTCTTGCTATGAAACAAGACAAGAATACCCACAGATTTCTTCCTCACTAGCTTATTACCCTTTGAAACAGCTTATTGACTTTTGTTGACTGAGTAGAACCTTGTGAATAAATGGTGCTTGTGGAACAATTAACTAATCAGTAGCTATAGGCAGCTAAGATAAGCTAACTCTCACAGAAAATAAGTTTGTGAGGTTTCATTAAACCCCTTCTAACATACATTGATCTTACATTCAAATCATGAACTTGGTTGCAAAGAGCTTTAAAGAGTAAAACTGACTTTCATTAAAAGAACTAAATTGAGGATACATGAAGTTTAATTAACACTAGAAAAACAAATTACAACCTTAGTTAAATAGGTTTTACAACTGAATTAAAATTAAACTAATGCTACTTTGCTAAACTAAGCTAAAAAACTAACTAACTTCCTTACTGCTACTCTTCTGCTATTTATTTATCTCTTGAGTTCCAAGTGGTCTTCCAGTCAAATCCCACCTCTTTTCTTGAACGTTGGATCACTGAAACAAATCCTAGCCATCAAAAATAGTTTTGGCGCCAAAACGTTTTTTGGCTCTTTCCTTGATAATTGAAGCCAGTGGGTATATTTTTGGAGGTTTATGTTTGTTTGAGGTGCAAGGGGGAGGGGTTTGAGTGTGGCAGTGATATAGCAGGGGTGGGGATGATGATGGTGGTGGCAGGCTATGGTAGCAGGGGTAGGGTGAGGTGGAGTCAAAGGTTGGGGAGGTATTTGTTTGACCGGGTTATAATAGAATGGGGGAAGTGGTGGGCTGGTTGTAAGTTTGGGCCAAGGGTTAGATGTGGGCTGGGGTGATATTGGATCAGGTTGTGTTGGTTGGTGATTGGGTTTGGTTTTGGGATTAAATAACAATAAGGGTCCGTTTGAGAAATTTGCAAAACATCACAAGGACCAAATTTGTAATTTAGTGAAAGTTGGGGGGTGCTGTGGTGTTTTATCCAAGTAACCATAAGGATCAAACCTGCCATTTGTCAATTGTACAAAGACCACAAATAATATTTTTCATTTAAAAATACCCGAAGACCATTTTTGTAAAATTCAAAAGTTGAGGGACTTTTTCTGTCAATTTCCCAAACTTATGATCCAAGGGCTATTTGTGATAACTTATGATTTTCCAAGAACCAAAAATGATTTTTCATCCAAAAATTCCCACCAGGGACTAAATCTACCAAAATCTGTAACTCCAGGGGCTAAATTGTAAATTTCCAAAACTTTTCTAATTTTTCACCAAAGGACAAAATATGACAACTTATGATTGTAAAAGGACCTTTGGTGATAATTTTCCATATTTTGAATATCCATGGACTAGTTTTGTAATTTTATGAAAGTTGGGGGACTGAAACTGCCAATTTTGCAAACTTTATACGTTTTTATCTGTTTTTACTCGTTTTGCATCTAAAACATATAAAACACAATTTTGTAATATTTTTAGTATTTTGATGCATTACTGAGTGTTTTTGTATGTTTTGCAGTTCAGATTTGACCAAAAATGATGAGTGTTTGAGCACTCATCAATAGTCAACTATGTATTCGTAGATATGTTAGAGTGAAGGAATCAGAGATGAACGGGAATGGGACAAACACGTGACATTACTATGGACCGGACCAACTATTCATATTCCAGGTCAAGTATTGGTTCAAGGCCTGGTTCAACGCCCGACCCATAGCCAGACTCGGTCTATCCCGATCTAATAGCCACTTACCCGAACCGCTCATCACACCAGTCTCCACCTCTAACAGAACCACTAATTCACAATCAATGCTTGGTCAAGGTAAATGCATATGGTACGTACGTACAATCAATCATCTATATCACACATAAATGTCAACGTGGTTCCCTTGTTCATTACAGATTTACAGTATTATTCTAACCCATATTTAATTTCGAAAAACTACATGACATGCATAACAAACCAGACTATAAAGAAACCAGTAACACAATAAGTTAATCAAATGTGCTTTCTAGTTGACCAAGTAAGAGAAACCACTAAACTTTATCATTAAATAAGATATACATCAACTCAATATTCAGAACAAATAGTTAATAAACTTAAAAACCAATAAGAGTTTGTTTATCTGAGTCCCTATCAAACTATAAAGGTGAAGTTATATCGTATACTTCATGTTTGATGGAAATGCAAAACCTTTATCTTCCAAACCAGTGAGAGAACCTACAAACAAAAGTACTGACATTCAGATAATTCGTTCTATATTTCAGTAATGAGATTCTAACAAATTTATACGTTTTCTAAATATAAATCTTTAACTTCAATTATGTATACCGGAATAGTTAATAAAGTAACACTACAGAGTATGATCGATAATTCTAACAAAGATGCAAATTGCCAAAGTAAACAAAGCATCATAAGCATTGCATTACACGACTGAACTCGAAGCCTGTTCCGCTCGATCTCATGATTGGTTTGATCAATTTCCTGTTGCAAGAAAGAACATGAGAGGGTTGCTTTGCTTTTAGTGAAATATGACAAAAATGAAGCCATTAATAAGATAAGATGGGGCAAACACATAATTATACAATTGCATCATTTTATTATCATGAATAAGATAAAGAAAAGGTGATTCAGAAAGCATTTTTTAACCGTATTCAAATGTAAGTCACCACCTAAACTTATAATCTCGGACATCCAATCAGGTGAATTCATCACTTTGCTTTCAGTCACCTAATTAAAGAGCATATAGTTAAAGTTCGTCGAACAAATCAGATTGTTGAAAGACAATGAATGGTATGAACCAACCTTGTGATTCTTGTGCTATCGGTATAGCTTTCTCTGATTCCGCCATTAAGGAGTGGGGATAAACTAAGCCATTGTCATCGAGAGGTAGATCTAAAGATGCAATAAGTAGTCCAATTAAGAATACAAAAGCTTGCATCAAAAATATTAACAACACTAAATGGATATATTGAGATCTATGCTATCACCTTCTAGGATAGTATCTCCTTAGCTTCTGATTCAGCTTGAAGCTCTGCTCAATGAGTAAAAGCTCTTCTATAAAAGGCTCGAGTGCGTCACGTCCCTTGTCAAGCTCCATAGTGAGTGCGTTGATTTCAGCTCTTAAAGAAAGTATACAAACATATGGATATCACATACACTTTAACAATAGTAATATATCTCGCCAAGAAGTCTGGCTTCCTATCTGCCTTTGCAGGTCCATCAGCAATCAGATCACTTTGATCCAACAGTTTCTCGAGATCCTTGTCACTGATATCCTATTGTATCATTTTTTCTTCGTATAATAATATCATACTATAGATTAGAATTAATATTATAGCTTAGTTGTTCCATTATGGAATTTAAACTCGTCATTTGTCATTTTCTTAAATCGGTGCATCATTTTTGGATTAAAATTGGTTGATTCGTTAACCCAACAACATGCTAACCGGCTTGACCCGTTTACTTAAATATGTTGAGTTTCTGGACACGATTACTAAACAGAAAAAACTCGTACCTGGTAGGAGGATAGGATATCACACAAACAGATTGACCAAGTTGAAAATGAGTACCATTTACATAGAAAAGGAGTCAGTTTTGTGAATCTGTTGTGCCTAACAGGTCAAATGGGTAAAACTTAAAAAAATAATTAGTAAATAACATAATAGTATAGTTTATTAGTCAGATTTACATGGACGGTCCTTTGGCAAAAAATAATGGCTTCAAATATAACTTCCAACATATTCGCATCTACTAACTGTTAGTATTAAGAATCATAACAAATTGTTGTCACATATAGTGAGATAATCAAATAATATACAGAAACATAACAAACCATGAGGATCACAGCAGTACACCACATGCGTTCAAAATATACATACTAAAGTTAAAGACTTAGATGATTACCATGTAGCCAATATATTACTATGTATCTCATAATCTCATATCCGTACTTGCAACAAAACTAAGATGCTTCGTTCCATGTTTATTGAACCAAAATACTCAATAAGTTGTGCCACTGAGAAAAAAGCTTCTAGTTTTGACTCATTAAGTACCTAAACTTGGTGCCTTATAAATAGCAGTGCATCATTAAAGTACCTGTTTCAAAGGTTTACTTACATATGTTGTTAATTACCGAAGTACCTTTTCTCAAGGAATAAGTGAATATGGTCAGGAATGAATTTAGAAGCTATGCATGGAGTAAGCATTTTTTCGTGTCCTTTATCGTAATAAACAATCATTTAAGTCAGGTTCTAACTATATATACTCAATTAGGTTAAAGATCGTGGAAGTTAATATATACACAGACATGGTCTCAATAGCTTGTTCTCTCCTTATAAGTGGTTCCTCATCCAAGTCCCGGTCCTGGTAAGTTTTTTCCTAGCTGTAAGTTATAAAGTTTATATCCGTTGTTATAACAGTTAATGATACGTTAAATGAAGAAAAGTACCAATCTTATAGAAGTAAATTACACTACTTTTTAGATTCAGAACATGGTGGAAAAAGTTCCATCTGTTAAAATTGGTTGGGCGTTTTGGTCCCTTGATCTTACAACAGCTGGTCCTTTGTGTTTACTTCCTTGTTTAGCTTATTTAACATTATGGGTAAACATAGAGGTAAACAATCACAAGTATTTAGGTTCATGGCGATTTATATATGGTCAAATTTTATACCTTTATGATACTTTTATGTTGTGTTCCTCAGCTTAACAATTAACACACAAAAAGATTTGGAAGGCATGACTATGTACTGGTGGAACTATGAAAAATGTTCAAAGGGCTTTAGAAGGTTATGACCACTAAGTAACAATTTGGTTTGTTGATCTTAGTCGTCTGTTTACATTTATATTAGGTACTGTAATACGCAGGGTAATGTATGTCCTATCAATCAAACAACTACTAATCATATTATGATCTTTTTTCATTGTTTATTCTTGTCAACTAACCACTATAACCCCACAACCTATACTCCCTAAACCCGTTACCGGCCTGTTGGTCCGGTGTGGAGACCTAATACAAACTATGCCAAATCATCGATACCATCTCCCTACAGTTTCACATGAATATATAAAATCAATCCACTTCCATCCACACATGATAATAATAACGTCAACCTTCATAACATTCAAACCAATTCACCATTAGCTAACCAAACTCACAATCTTTAAAAATAACTAAGCTAAATTTAAAAACCAACTAACAAATCAAATAAACAATAATTCATAATGGTAGTTATGAATCTTAATTAAATTAAGTTTTGAATAACACAAAATCTCAATCAAATTCAAATCAATAAATCATAAACTTATTATAAAAATTTACCTTAAACTCTTCCTCTTGCAGCAATGGGTTGTTATAAATCATCTAGGCACGATTTGATTATTGAAAATAGGATTGGATAAAAAAAATACCAGTCCATGAATCCAACTTGATATTCAAAGAGAGAAAAGGAACTAATAACAGTAGGAGCATCAACATAGGGAGGATCGTGATGATCTTCATCTTCGGCATTATTGAAGGGTGAAAAAGCAGCAACAATGATGATCTACTTCTTCTTCTTAATTATATAAAGTTTAGGGTTAGTTAGATAGAGATGTTTTTATTCATTATGCGAAAAATAGATCCATCTGAGAACGCGAGGAGGAGGAGGAGAAAGGCCTTTGATACTTCCGCTTTTTTTTTAAAACAAATTTACATTTGCGGCCTAAAATTATTAAAAATAGCACCGAGGCCCATGTGTATTTACATGTTTTTGGAACATGTATGGTATAAAAACGATTTTTAAAAATTTCTAGCTAAATTAAGAAAGAAATAAAATTAATTATTTTCTGAAATTCAGGGAAAAATCGAATTTTAAGAAAATATTACTAAATAAGTTATGATTTAATTTTTTTTAAATGAAAAAGTCCCCACTAGGGGTTTTGTTTTATTAGGAAAAAGATTCATTTATTTATTTTCTAAAATAAATCTTGTTGTTTTAATTATACATCATTTTCCTAATTGTACGGACAAAAAACACAAAAAGAAGATAACTATAGTACTATTTATTTTTTGATTAATTTTTTATATTTTATATTTTATAGGGGTTATTCATGTGAGAAATCTAATTTTTGTGAGAACTAATCCTAGCCACTCATTTTATCCTTTTTTATCTTTGATCAAATGGTTAATATTATTCAACCAACATTTTGAAATTTTTCAAAAAAATTTCAAAAAACTTCGACAAAATTTCAAAAAATTTTCAAAAATTTTTTTGAAAAAATTTCGAAAAATTTTTTGAAAAATTTTCGAAATTTTTTTTGAAAAATTTTCAAAAAGTTTCCAAAAAAATTTTTTTGAAGTTTTTTTTTGCTAAATTTTTTTCATATGTGACGAAATTTTTTTTTCACATGTGACGGAAAAATTTTTTTCACATGTGACGAATTGTTTTTTCACACGTGACAAAAAAATTTCGTGAAAATTTAAAATTTTTTTTCACATGTGACGAAAAAAAAATTCGGAAAAAATATTTCGTAAAAAAAAATTTTCGGAAAAAAAATTTCGAAATTTTTTTTCCCAAAAATAAATTTCCAAAGAAATTTTTCGATTTTTTTTTTTTTTTGAAAAAATTTTCGAATGTTTTTTGAAAATTTTTCAAAATTTTTTTAGAAATTTTCAAAAAGTTGGTTAACTCGTATTAGCCATTAGATCAAAGTTAAAGGAGTAAAAAATGAGTGGTTAGGATTGCTTCTCGTGTTCTCACCAAATCTAGGCTTCTCATTTGAGCGCTTCATTATATGTATGTATGTATGTATATTTTTGCAAAATGACAATTTTACTCAATTAACTATTTCTTTATACTAGGTAACTAGCAGGGTCCCCGCGCGATGCAACTGCGGGCACCCTCTAATTTAATTTTTTCGGCTAATAATTTATTTTATTTGTACGTTTTTTGGCAATAGCTTTACTGATTAGTTTTTTATGGCAAAAGTTTGATGAAATTTTGCTTTGTTTGTATTATTTTATTTATTATTTATTTATTTTTTTGTTTAGTAGTTTGATTGGTTTGTACAATATGTGAATATATTTTAGTTTATTATTTTCTTTTTGACAATAAATTTACGGATATCAAAATTTTCTTTTAGCTCGTGTCCGTTCGGGCTCGAGCCCGTTTGACCCGTGCCCGTTCGGGCTCGAGCCCATTTGGCCCATTACCCGTTCGGGCTTGAATATTTGTATAATATGCTTTATTATTTATATTAGTGACATTTAATGCAAGAATTGTGTTTAAGTTGGTTGTATAATATGCTTGATAATTTGTATTTCTTATGTAATGTATGTTTTAATAAGTGCATTAATTATATTTATTGACCAGTTAATTAATTGTATTTAATGATTTATTTATTGTATTTAATGTTAGTATTAATTGTACGTTAAAATTAAATATGAGGGAATTTCTTTAAGTAGCATTGGTTGTTGTACTTATAGCTTTAGAAGTTGTATTGCTTAATTTTAAGTATTTCTATTAATAGTAGGCATTCCTCCATTATAAGATAGTTAGATTATAATTTCAAATAAAAGTAAGACTATAAACTTAATCAAACATTTCTATCTTACATTTCTATAAAGCATTTAGAACATTCTTTTTATAGTTGTCTTAAAAATAATTAAGTTACACATTTATTATTTATGGCATGATCTTAATATTGCTGAAAAAACCACAACTTTGTACTCCCTCCGTCCCATATTAATTGTCCACTTGGACTTTTTTGAGTCTTTCTTGTTCAAGTTTGACCATTAATATTTTTATTTGTGTTACATAATATTTGATAAAAATTATACCAAATGAAAATACATTTAAAACCTAATTTATTCATATATTTTTCATCAAGTATTATATTATACAAATACAAATATTAATGGTCAAAGTTGAATAAAAAAAACTTAAAAAAATCAAGGTGGACAATTATTATGGGGCGGAGGTAGTAACATTTATATTAATGTTGATGGAGTATTAAATTTTATTAACTAGTAAATTAATCATTAGTCAAATTTCAAGTTCATTGAATTATTTATAAGTTCACTATCTTATAATTTGTAAATTTATACTCATACGTTATAAATTTGGTCATTAAACTACAAATAATCTAGGTCATACAACTTTTTAGATATATAAATTAGTACTAATGTAATCTTACGTTAACTAAATTATGATGCTCCATATAATACTTTAAAAAAGTACATATATCAAAAGCAGTGGTAAATGAAAAGCTATCACTTTTCTCTCAAAATATGTGAAAATCACATTTTTCACCTCTCTTACATATCCAATTTCCCAATCTTACACCACCACCGAAAATAGTTAACAATCACCAAAAATCGTCATCATGAGTACCAAATCTCAAGGGAAAAAAAACGTTTAAAATATTTAGTTCCTGACGCTTTGCGCGGGTAATATGCTATATTGTCTTGAGTCTAAAAATGATCATTTAAAGGTGATCAAATTATTTGGTGCTTGAAAATAAAAAAATTGGTCGGAAAATTTAATTACATGGGTATCCGTTGTCGCAACGTGCGGTACCCGTCTAATTTATAGTAGTAGACGATTAATTTGAGATAATCTAAAATGAAAACTTAGATAATTAATAAGCCAGGTTAAGTCAAAGGCTCACTTTTCCCAAATTATCTTTAAAAAGGAAAACACCTCATCAGTTTAAAGTTTAAATTATAACAAATAAAAATTTTCTAGATATGATTTCCTGCACAATATAAAATGCACCGGCTATGCTGTGATAAAATGAGTAGAAAAGAATTATGGAAAAACTCAATATTTATATTAAAGCCAAATTTGATATATAGCATTTGTGAATAAACAAGATATAATTAGTTTGCACGTTAAAGCAATACGAAAACATTTATTTTATAGCTACGAAATAAAGTTTAATGATAATAGGCTTTTTACGGTGAATTGTTACCAATCGTGCATTACAACAGGTACAAAAATATTTATTTTGTAGTGACCAAAAAAACTTTAATGATATTATGCTTTTCTAATAAAAATTGTTACCAATAATAGGTAAAATGATGTGAAGAGTGCAAATATAAAGTAAAATAGGTTAATGGTTAATTTGCTATATTCTAAAACTTAATTTGGTATTAAAATCTAAACCTTTGTAAGTATAAGACTTATTTATATTTTAATAAACATAAAAGAGTGATGTGAAAACTCAAAATAGTTGAAATATAAAGCTTAATCAAGTTTAAGTACTAATTTTATATTTTTGTAAATTTAAAGGGTATTTTTGACTTGGTAAACTGAAGGGGGCATTTTAACATTTACCAACTAATTTATTTATTTTTTGAACGGCAAAAGATATATCACAAATTCTATCTCACACATATCTTCAATAAGACTTGAATGCACAACTTTTAGATTGTTGGGTCATTCACATACCATTTGGTCTAAAGACATTTGATAAATTGTTCATAACAATGACTATAAACTATAGTTGACAAATATTATATATAGAATGGGTATTGTTCATCTGCATACCTCATTTGTTTTTTTAGAAAACTTACACAAAAATCCTTTAACTTGAAAACCAACACAAGATGACCCTTAATTTTATAAAGTTTTGAGTTTTAACACCTTAAATATTCATAAACGCTCCTTTCAATTTTATAATAATACATAATCTATACTACATATAATGCACAAATGAATCTCTCTCCAAAATTTTCAGACTTACAAGAAATAAAGCATGGTTTACAACACTTTAATGCACAAAATGTTGAGAATTACAACAAAACAAGCATATGGTACAACAAAAATAAGCTTGGAGTCATTTTCAGACCACTTTTCTATCAAACAACATTAATGCTATTAAATAGTAGTCATTAAAATACCCCTTAAGTCAAAAACACTACCTTATAAGCATTATTTACAAGGATTCAAAGCACACATAAAAACTAAAAAAATAATACTCACCTAATACAATTAATACACTATTAAAAACACCCCTTCATAAAAAAAATACAATTTTTTAACCACAAAGTACAATATCATTAACACATTATTCGAGATCCAGCAGCAGCCTAAAACATAAATATGTTACTTTTGCTTTACGAGTGGTTTATGGTTTAAATTTATACAAATATCATAAAAATTACGAAACAAAAAAGCTACAATAAAAAAAATGAAAAAAAATACTTTGGCTAAAAATCAACCCCGCTGCAACACGCGGTATAAATGAAAAATATTTACTCGCCACAAAATTAGTCACCAGGTACCCACCGTAGCATTGCGCGGGTACCCTGCTAGTACTACGTAACATATAAACTCATTAGGCTATATATTTTTTAACACCCATGATATTTAAAAGCGCATTCTTAAGTTTACTAATAGTACAAAACCGCCACTAAAACCCTTACGTTTCGTAACATAACGAATTAACTTTTAAACCTATTAAAAACCGTATTTTTACTTAATTACATCATTTTTCTTTTTAATTTCTAACATTTTTTTAATTGTAAAGCATATTATTGTTAAAACTTTATTTCAAAATTAAAAAACTAATATTTTTTGCACACACTGCAACGTACGGCCGGGCATAAAAAATCTTGTTAGCAATAATTTCTAGATGTTGAATTTAATGTAAATGTAATTGGGTAAACACAGATGGATCTTTGTTCAAGTTACTTAGAGAAAGCCGTTCTATTTTGGCTCTAATGCACATGGCTTAACCTATATTCTCGTGACTTTTTTAGCACGAGTCGTCTGTTATGATATTTTCGAGCCATCTTACCAATGTGCCAAATCCAACTAAACAAATCATATCAAATTTGATTACAGGTATGGTTTGTTCATACATGAAATCCGTAGGGGTTTGATATTAAGTCTGATAATCAAGTACTTGTTACATATGATTGAGAATGTTACGTTAAATTAAAAAAATAATAACAGTAAGTTACATGCCATTTTGATTACTAAACTCGTTTCATTCAAAGCCGCAACGTAAATCGACCACCAAACCAGATTCCATTTCTTTGATGAGCATAGTGAGGAATATAATGCAAAATGAGGATGATCAAAATGACTTGCCGACTTGCACATGAAGTGATTTACGAGCACACGATAGACTCCTGATTAACTGATCTCATCGGTAGACATTAGACAAAACTTGTTATGATAAATCCCCATTTTCCAAAAGAAGATACCTAAAATAAGGCAAAGTGTATTTGTAACATTGATTTTTGTTGACATGAGCATCCATAATGGTGAAGCTTTATATATGTCCATAATCATTAATTTATAAACTTTTTGATGTTATAAACCTATGTTCACTATGCATAAACCTTTTACAACTCTTTCAAATGATTCATAATAACACATGCATTAAATTATGAATAGGTTCAAGAATATGAACCTCTTCATGCTACATGTACATGAAACAAATGACTACTATGACTAAAATGAAAGATAAAGCTTTATAAAGGTTTTAGACCCCTTTTGATAAACTTACCATAGTGGATGCCCTAAGCTAGCAAAATTAAAGTGCTACTAGAAACTTCTCAGATACAATACATTCAGAGGCGCAACTATGTAGGGGCGGGAGGGGGCGCCAGACCCCCCGAAATTTTTTTTGCGATATAGGGGGTATATAGTTTTCGTGTAGAAAAATTTCGGTATATTCGGCTTCGACCCCCTATTTTAATTATGAATTTTTTTTATACATTAAGCAATAAAATTTTGATCAATTACATTTTACATAAGCCCATCTACCCAAACTAAAATCTATTAATAAACCGAATCCCAAACTAAAATCCATTACTTATTTACTTAGCCCATTAAAAAAAATAAAAAAAATAAACAAACCCTCCCCCTTCGAAGTTCGACCCTCATCTCCTCCCACAGTCCCACCTTCCTGCCTCCTGGCTCCTCACTCCTGCAGTCTCGCCGGCCACCACCGACCACCGCCGACGGCCGACCACCAACCGTTTGTCTCCTTTTTAATATTTAGTTGTCTTTGACAAATGTTTAGTTTTTTAGTGATTGATTTTTTTTTTTTTTTATAATAATAGTATTTAATTTTTGACCCGACCCGAACATATTACCCGAAAAATAGCGTTAGTAAAAAAAAATTTAGATCCCGACCCCCACTCAAAATTTTCTAGCTTCGCCACTGAATACATTGTACCAAGTCAAACGAGACATTTTTAGTATGTCTGATGTAAATAAGTCGATGACCGATAAGTGCACATATACAAGTATACAGACTTTATTTAAACTAACATGAAGAATACATGAATGGTCTGCTAACCAAGAAACATCTTCCTTGAGAGGTTCTTTGCGTAGTCATCCCTGCCAACTAACTTACCCCACAAAAATTGGCATTTGAAAAACTTATGCTTATTATGCTTTGAAGTTTAAAAAACAAGGATCTACGTAATACGGAGTATTACTTATCAAACCTCAAAGACAAATAGTTCTTAAGACAAAGACATTATTAGATTAACATGAAATTGTAAAGAGCGACAGACCAAATTTGAAACTTACAAAAACGATGATAACAAAGTTTTATTTATATCATAACACGCTCTCCGGTCTCCACCCACCCTGTAGGCTTCTTTAATATACTCATGGCTAACACACTAACACTCCTATCCATTTACGTTATTACCTAAAATCCAACTCTCCATCTTGCCCCTATGTTTCTTTAAAATTTCCATCATAGCTTCACTATATACAGCCTCATCAGTATCTTCAAAATTACCATCATCATTGTTTATAAAACTACCATGTTCATCACCTTGGATATCATTTGCTTCCAATATAAGAAATGTAACCCCCTTCATCACATGCCCTGAAACTGGCAATTCCAACAATGGAATGTAACAAACATTCACCCTAGGAGGAAATCCCTGACAACGCAGTCTCTCTTCATAACTTCCGGAGGATGAAGATAGCCATTTCCTCAACTCGTCAACTTTTCCACCACTAAGATAAATTTCCCCCCTTTTACTCGAATATGCAAAGTTAACCTTTTCAAGCAGTGGGAAATGCATAATCAAGGGCAACAATAAACCATGCCACATAGTTCCAAACATGGCCCAACATTTCAACGCAATGTATAATTTCTTTGCAAATAAATCCATATCATCTTCTTGTTTATGACCTTTTGCATTAACATGTAATTCCTTTTTATGAGAAACAGTTTTTGGTGACACAAATATAAATGAATTTTGTTTCTTCCCAAACTTAATCTTCCATTTGAACAACAAGTGATTATCAACATAGGAAGATGGATATTCGATACGTAGAGACTTCACTCTGTTAAACCCGGTCAAAGATTCAATTGCAGACCAAATAGGGTCGAACCTTACAAGTGAAGCGGATGTGTTTCTCTCAGAATTGGCATCAATGGAAGGGTTATTGAAGGAAGTGAAGGAAATGGTGTCAACTTGATGGATAATGTGGTAGAAACGTCTGGAGACGGGTTTGCAAAGGCACAACATTTTCAAATCAGATAACTTGGTTACAATTTGGAGAACAATTTCGTCTGGTAAAAGACCAAATGACGAAGAATCATCTTCTGCATGAGATATCTTGATTTTCTTCATCTTGTTTCCTATACCATTTCCAAGTTAGGAACACAAAGGGCGCTTTACATTTCAATTTGGATGTCATGATATTATGTAAAATAATTATTCAATATAGTTACTGAATCAACTAAACAAAAAATGACTATATTTTTGAAATATATACTATACAAGGTTTAACATTTTATTGAGGGTTTTCTCGAATTGCTTACTTAAATAACTAACTTAGGCTTATAACTTGTAAGTATATAATCAGCATTTTAAAAAGAACTATACTTTTGAATTCACAAAAATTACAAAAACACTAAAAATCAGATAAGATGTTTAAATAAGCTATACAAACCGTCACCATGGTTTTCAGTTGAACCTCTAGAGTATTCGGTAGTTTATATGCTTTTGGCTTTGAGGGTGTGACAACTTAATTACAACTATCCAAAACACTCCGACATATTGTAACACTTTATACACAAATTGATGTCAATAAATTTTGAAGAAACAATGTTATATATAATTTCAAAATCAGATGATTTTAAAAGACAATCTAATTTATCCTAGATGCATACCGGGTACAACCCGTTACCCAAAAAAAAAGTATCAATGAACACCCTTTATAAGAAATGGCTTGCTTTTTATCAATAATTACAATATAATCTCTAAAATCCCCAAATTCCTTAATCCAATGAACATTTGATTTCTAGAAAGGATATACAAACGGATATAAAAGTCATGTATGATTTCGAAAAAAGAAAAAAAAAAAAGTAAAAAGTAAACATATTGAGTTAATGATTCAAACCTGGTAAATGTGAAGTAGAAGATGTACTGCAGGAAGGTGTGTGAGGCGTTGAAAAAGTATAACCGAGGTTAACTAGGTTAAAAAAATTAAAATGGTTTCCAAATCTTAGGGGTAGTTTGGTATGAGGGTGTAGATTCAAAGAATGAAATGAAACTTATAAATATTTGTTTGGTATGTGGAAATGACAATCAAACAATGAAAGCAAATCTATACCTTCATTCCACATAGAAACCACGGGTATTGACAAAAACTCTGACAACAATGTCAGACACAATTTCTAATTTATTTGGTCCACTTTATCTAACCACGTATTTATAATATTTTATTCCTAATATAATTTTCTATCACATGTTTTTTTGAATTTCTAGTTGACTATAATGTCCTTATTTTATTTTAATTATGAAAACTAGTCGACTATAATCTTTAAACAAACAACATTTTTAATCAATCATATACTTCTCTCTCAAACTTTTCTTTCAAACCAATGTCCAATCCAAATCCAATTCCAATCCTTTCAACAAACCAAACGCACCCTTAATTTATTTTCAAATCGGCCCAAATTTTTTAAAAAAAAAAAAAGAAAAAAGAAAAAAAAAAGGTTTTATTTAAAATTAAGAAGTTCCTATACCTCATTTTTTTGGATTGATGAGCTTGTCAAATTAACCTTATAGTTAGCAACTTAATAACTCAAAAATCCTCCAAAAATCCTCAGAGACCGGACCACAGACAAAAAGGAACTGAAGAGAATACGAGGTTTGGTGATGAAGGAAATGGTGTCGCCTTGAAGCTATAATCTGGTAAAAACATTTAGAAACAGGTTTGCAATGGCATAAGGTTTTCAAATCGATTGATTTTATGAAAATTTGGAGAATAATGTCGTCTGGCAAACGCTCAAATGTGGAAGAATCGTCTTCTAAATGAGATTTCTCGATGTTCTTCACAATTCAGATGATAACGCAATATCAAAGGTTTGGTACAATTCCCTGTACAATGTTTATGTAGCTTCATGTGGTGAAAGCGATTATACTGTAATTGTAGGAGATGGTAAGATTGGAAAATTTAAACCATTCAAAGAGTAAATGAATACAAAAGCCAAACTTCTTACACTATGCACACCAATATCGGTCGAGTGTGGGTCGACCGATTCACCATTCGGTCCCCATTGATGTGGATACTCGGTCGCAATCGGTCGGTTTTTTCTTTTTACTTTTTTTTGGGTCGCAGGTACGACCGAGTGAAACCAAGCACAAAACAACAAATTGATTACAAAATGAGATTAAAAAAAATTATATTTTAAAATTTAAACACTTTAACACTATAAATAACCCACTCATTTCACCATTTTATTCACAAATTCAAACTGCAATTCTCTCTATACACATTTAAACACATTCTCTCTCAATACTTTTACACATTTAATCTACATAATGTCCTAGGAGCAATTTTTTTTCACTTCATATGCGGATGATGAAGATGAAGTTACTAGCGAGCTTACGCTTTTTACGGAAGCTTGTTGGGAGGCTTTTCAAGCGTCAAAGCCAAATCCCACGAACCCACATTTACAGGGATCATTACGGTGCTCATAATCGTTTAGTAGCGGCTTACTACTCCGAACACAGTGTATGACGAAAGAACATTCCATACACGTTTCCGAATGAGCCGAAACCTATTCACACAAATTGTTAGAGAGGTAACCTATCATTCCCGTTATTTTCTACAAACTACTAATTGTGCATGCACACTTGGCCTTTCCCCGTTGATGAAGTGTACTTCGGTAATTCGTCAAATGGCATACAGAGCCAATCCTGATGCTTTGGATGAATATCTGCAGATAGGTGCAACAATAGCTCGTAAGTGTCTCCAAAAATTTTGTAAGGCCATTATGTAGTTATATGGTGAAGAGTTTTTGCGAAAGCCAACATATACTGACATTGGAAGACTCTATGCTTATCACGAGCAAAAGCTTGGGTTTCCTGGGATGAGAAGAAGCATTGATTGTACATGTTGACCGTGGGAGAATGGCCCAAAAGCTCATAGAGTTCAATTTGCTAGAGGTGATCATGGACCAGATCCGTTCATTTAATTGGAAGTGATTGCCTCCTAAGAATTTGGCATGCGTTCTTTGGTGTCTCCGGGATGGCTAGCAACGTGACTTATAAAAGTGGATATTATCTAACTGACAGGATATATCCAGAATGGCCGGTTCTTATTAAGTCCATTTCAAATCCAGGTACTAATGATCACAAAAAAATATTGTATAAGACGAAGTACGAAGCAACAAGGAAAGATGTTGAACGACCTTTTGGTGTATTAAAGAAGAAGTGGCTAATGATTAAACATTTGGCTAGAGGATTGGACTGAAGTCGACTATCAGATATAATATATACATGCATCATATTACATAATATGATAATTCAAGAGAAAGGGGCGGGCGATATCTCCAACATCTTTTCGAGGGGAGCACACCGTGATTATGATCCCTTAAGAACGCATGAAGAATCGTTGGATGTTACTCGGGAGATCGTCAACAGAACAACTCATTACTCATCTAAGCCTAAAAGCCGATTTGGTGAAAGACATTTGATATCGTGCAAACCAAAACTAGTTTAGTTATTTTATTTGATTAATATATAAGAAGCTCACATCTATATTACCTATAATGTACGAAGGCACCTCAATCTTAATTTTAAGACGTACAAGACAAGAAGCATA
The DNA here is from genome assembly GCA_030686995.1 of Artemisia argyi. Classification (NCBI taxonomy): domain Eukaryota; kingdom Viridiplantae; phylum Streptophyta; class Magnoliopsida; order Asterales; family Asteraceae; genus Artemisia; species Artemisia argyi. The sequence continues at coordinate 95,021,274 of CM060687.1, forward strand.
ATGTAAACCACTTTAATGCACATTCTGACTCTTAATTTTCAGACTTACAAGACAGAAAACATAATATACACCACTTTAATGCACATATTAAAAAGACAAAACTGCACTTTAATGCTATTAATATAGTCAAGATATTTAATGTAATCAATTAATTAACTGGTCAATAAATACAATAACACAGTTATTAAAACACTCTTTACATAAGAAATACAAATTATCAAATTAAACACAATTCTGCATTAAATGTCACTAATACAAATAATTAAACACGTTATACAAATATTCAAGCCCGAACGGGAAACGGGCCAAATGGGCTTGAGCCCGAACGGGCACGAGCCAAACGGGCTCGGGCCAAACGGGCTCGAGCCCGAACGGGCACGGGCCAAACAGGCTCATGTTATACGAATTGCTTTAAACGATACCCAAAAACACGAAATAAATTCCTTAGTTAAGGAGTTAAAATACGTCACATGAAATTCTTGATATCCTTAAAGTTATTGTCAAAATGAGCATAATAAACTAAAATAAATTATTCATCGAAAAAATTATTTTAGGGTACCCGCCGCCGCAACGCGCGAGTACTTGCTAGTATGCAATTATAAGCACATAAGTTGTCCAAAGAAATAAAGTGATTCACACAGCGAAAAGCTCACATTTTAGCGATAAAAGCTATTTCTTATTCAAATTATAAAATGCAACATTTAAACTGATTGCAAAAATTAGTAACTAAAAGTGTTGTATAATGATCTTTTTGGTTGTTTACTTATTTCATTGAATATTAACACAAAGCATATATGCATAAATCATTAAAGTGCACCAGATCAGTTGGGGCATGGATACACTTACCCAATGGGTAGTTTATCCGGATGAGGTGGCACTGAGTTATTGAGAGAAAAAAATAATATTCTCCTCTTTCCCCCAACAAATCATTAATTGTGTTTTAGTTGTCTTTTTATTTCAAGTGGGTAGACAATTTTCCATATAGGTTATTTATTAATGCTTTCTTGTTCCTATGAACGGCTAGATGAAAAATGCCCCAAATCAGCATCAATGTAGCAACAACCAGGTGAATGAGTAAGCATTTCAAGATACTAAGTACGCTGATTGGGCTATAGGAAATAGGTTAAACTTAATTAATTAGAAAAGTAAGTTAGTGCGGCTTTAAATATAACTAAAAATCAGTTTCAGCATTTTGTAACCCAATTCCCTCTAACACAAACTATAAACAGTCAAATTGTACAACTTATATAACTTGACCCAATCATCAAGAATTTATGGAAATTTAGAAAATAGTTTTCAAGAAAATGTGCATGCTCCTAAGAAACATGTTAAAATTAAAACTTATACTCCACTAAAATAGCCTTTCTATTTGACCCCATTGACGTGCAAATCTCCTTCATTCTTTAGATGCGCATGTGTTTATGCAAAATCAGTAAATCACCTTAACCAAAATTCATGTTTGAAACACAAAAGGTGTTTGAAATTTCTGTTTTGATAATGATTGTCGTACAAAATAATAAAAAAACTTAATCTTTTATATAATAAAACAAAACCCTTATTGGGAATTTTTCATTTAAAAAAAATGCATTCATACCTTATTTAGTAATAATTTTATTTAAAAAAATTATTTTCTTATTAGGTAACATTTTATATTTATCCATAAGATAAGTATAAGATAAATACAAAAAATATAGATAAGATGCAATTAATAATAGGATTAAAATTTTTAAATAATTATCTTTAATAATAAAAAACTATAATTAAACATCATAAATCAAACAAAACAAATATTAAATTATTTATTTTTTAATAAATAAAAATATATGATTCAAAAAATTAAAAAAAAAAAACGCGCGTGCGCGGGCATTATAACTAGTTAATTCAAACAAACAAATTAAAGTTGAAGGAGATAGCGACATGCTTGTGTTTGTTGTCTATTGTCTTTGAAAAACTCAAACTAATTAACAATGTGAAAAACAAAAGAGACTTCTTATATGCTAACGACTCATTTTAATATAACATATAATGGTTTTGATTTTTTTTAGATACTATAGTAATCCCACTCGAGTCGGTTTAAAGACCACCACACAAGACCCATATAGCCCGGTAAATCACTAGCCCTCCATTTTAGCCCTCTACAATATAGGTTAACAGACTGGATTTCTATTTTGGGATTGCACATTTAAACATCTTATGCATATATACATTCAAACACTCTTAAGTCAAAACTGCTTATGATGGTGTTTGGGATTGCATTTTTTTTATATTGCTTATATTCTAAATAAGCATTTTGCTTAGCTAAAAAATGTCAATTACTCTATCATTGTACAGAATTCAAGAATATAACATTCGCGGTGTTTGGTATGGTTATAATCGACACTAGAAATATTTTTGACGCACCAATAAGTGTATTCTAGTTGAAGTTTAGGTACCAGCGGAAGTACTGAAGTACCTAATTCACTTAAACTACTACTCTGATACCACATGTGACACCCTCAAATTTTGATGTTATAAACCGTGTATAATTTTGTGCATGAAATGTAACATTGGACACAGTCTGATAACATATAGACTCGTGGAAAAGTACAAAATATATTCCACAAAGGATGTCTAGTTTGTTAGAAGTTATTAAAATGACAACATTAAACAAAATACATTAAAACATATTGTAAATGAAACAATCAATAAAGTACATCTAAAACTTATTTTTTAGGCTACTTATCAACCATCTCATTCTCATTATTGATTCCTGCTTTGAAATATGAGGGTAAAAATATAAGAGTGAACGCCAACGTCCAAAAAGTAAGTGTGAATATTTAAGCAATTGGATAATGTAATTAATAAATATTTGATTTGTAAAAAGGAGTATTAATCGAAATGTGAGAGTCATATGAGCAAAATAATATATAACTCTATTCTTCGGGCAAAGACATAGCATGTACTATTTGATTATTTCAAATAATAAACCTCGTATTATTTTTCAAAATAATTTATATCACCATAAAATGAAACATTACTTGCATTGCTTATGTGAGTGTGTTCAAATGATGCATTGGCAATATATGTCGTCTTAATTTAATAGGAAGAACTCATGTAATCCGTCATACATCATTTCCTCAAAAGCATCACATACCATTTGTAGCCATACCCATAGGTATCTTTTGTTCATTAATCATTAAAAAGTTCAACGTAAATAGCAAAAATCATTTTAAATGCATGGTAAAATAATTTTACGGTATCAATGGTTACAAAATGCACAAAAAATATTATCATGGAAGATAAACAAACTTGTTGCATCATCATAACCATCATTAGATAATAAAACTTCAAAACACATATTGAAATTGATCCAACATGACGAAAATATTTTAAGGGTAAAAGTGGAGTATATAGCAAACTTGCTAGAGTGCAGAAGAATAGTTGGTTTGATATTTAATGTTAGATTCCCTCGACAAGTAATAATTCCTTTAGCAATGATGTCCTGAAAATTATGTCGTCTAGCCTTTATTAAATTTAATTGAAAATATAATGTATTTGAGAAATGAAGGTTTATTATTATTATTATTATTATTATTATTATTATTATTATTATTATTATAACTTATTGATGGTGAGAGGTAGTGAGATGATGTGCCTTTCTTAGTTAAAATGCTACGCTATTTAAGCTCAAAGATTTGACATGAATGTAGTGATAAAGCTAAAGTGTGTTCTATATATCTATTCATGTTGAATAATTGTTTATTTAATTATCATTTGTCATTTCACATGATTTGATGAGTCATATTATTTATATTTATCTTCTATGATTTGCCTCACATTGTTTCTCTTGTTTGCAATTTGTTCTATATTAGTCCCCCATATTTATCCATACATTTCGACATAATCTTTTGTTTGTTTACATTTTAGTTCAATAGTATTCTAGTTTTTTTATAAGGATTTTAAAACTTTTATTATTATATGCGCATACAAATTTATTGTATAAATCTCGTACCTATAAAGTTTTACATGTTTTTAAATACATTGATACATTTTATATAAAATTTATTTATGTCAAATGTTGCTACTTTTAAATTTAACAAATCGTCTATTACCATATTGACATATTATAAAATTTACGAGATGTTACATATGTCGACAGAGGATTTGGGCCAAGGCCCATGAATATACAATCTAGATAAAGATAACATTTCGTGAACCCTAAAAATGTAGTTGTTAACAATTATGGCCGTTGGATCAATTTGATCATTGTAATCGAGATATCTGCTTACTATAAAATGTTGATAAGGGCAAACACAATTTCGCAAGTCTTAAAAATGAAAAAGAGAACGGCGAAAAGAATGCATACCTTTCTAGATCCTCTTTTCGATAAAAAGATATCAATTCCAGATGAAACATCATGTTTTATCACGATCATTGTTCATAGTATTTCGATTGTTAGTCTATTTAATATAATTCATATGAAACATTTTTTCTTAAGAAACTTTTTTTTTTCATAAGTAATCTTACATATGTTGTTTCCTTGTTCAGATGGATTTTACTGACCCAGATGTGCTGGTTTTGGTTCAAATTCACAGTCCAATTTATCAGGTAATCTGTTTATTTAATAATTCTTTTCTCGTGAAATCAAACATTGAAAATAAGGGTGTTGCAAAAAAATAAATAAAAAAATAATAAAAAATAAAAATTACCCCTATTAAAGCAACATTTACATGTTTTTGTTTACTTTGCTTTAATTGTATTATTCCTTAATATGACATCGTACATTTTTACTTTTTTCTTAACATTTTAATTAACTAAATGAAAAAAAAATACATAAGAATATTTAAAAGAAAAAAAACAATCTAATAATGGTAATATTATTTGTAATTCGTGCATAAACAGATTTTAGGTATTACAATTAATCACATGCACACACGAATTTTGGGTATCATAATTAGTTTAATCTAATAATGACAATATTATTTATAAGTAACAAAAAAAAATAATAAAAATAAGAAAAAGAGATTTTGTTATTAAAATACAAATAAAACTCTACCGGGTATATAAATGGCAAACGGATGCCTACTGGTCATCTTTTAAGATCTATCTAAATAAAAATAAATTTTGAGTTTATAAAATTGAAAATCACATATAGTTATAGTAAATTATAAGTTTAATGTTTATTAATTGCATTTGTTATTAACTAGAAATTTAAGTGCATTAACTAAACATTAAATGCATTTTTTAACATGTTAAAAGTTGCCCGAAGGGCACCCATTAGCATGTCCCTGCATTATTAAATTTTTGCATTTATAAAAATATATTGAGCCAATGAGAGGCTTGATGACGTATGTATTTACCAGTCTAGTCATGTTAGAAAATATATACATTAAGTCCTTTGGGCTTGAATATCTCTAGACAAGCCCAGTAGACAAAGGGATGAGCCAATGGTCCAAACAATGGTAAAGCCCATCTCACCATCTCTTGCCCTAATTCTCTTCTTATACATACTAGGAGGATGATAGAATTAAGGTAAGCTCGAATAGTCTCATCTATCACCTCACACATATAGTTTCCTATTGATCACTCACCAACCAACAATGGAGTCTACATCTATTATCATCTATCACACCAAACCCTTTTACGTATCCACTCCATAGAGACAAGATGAAGGTACGTGGTCGATGTAGGTGTTACCCCGACTCTAGAAATATCATTCTTCTCACGGGGTTCTTACCAATCAAGGAAAACCGAACATCTAACCATCATCACGCAATATATACCCGCCTTACCATTCATACGTATACACTAACTAAAAGTATCACACCTCTCTCGTACCCCAAGGTCAGTTCTCAAATGAGTTACAACCGATAATGCCTTGTTTGTCGTTTATAACCTTCATGCTCACACTCTGGAAAGTAATCTAGAAATGTTTTGTAACCCAGCTCTTTCATTCCATAGAAGAGGAACGAATTTACCACATCCTACATACAAATAGATGAGATATCATTAAACTTAAATAAACACGTTTCAAAATAGTCCTTTGTATTGTAAGTAAAAAAGTTGTGGTCAATCAAGTTAGGATAAATTTCACCTGAAAAGTGTCACAGCTTGGGGGTAGCGGCGCCAAGAAGAGCAACTTAGGGAGTCTGCACGATGATACCCTGCGCGCTTAAGAGAAATATATGCCCAACATTTAACTAGTAATTAAATACACAATTATGTTTAAATTGTCTTTACTATTTAAATATTCATGTAAAAAATGAATGCTTAAGTTTTCACTATAAATTGTTAAAACATTTATAGTGCATTTGGTATGATGTTATTGTAATCGGGGAATGGATTCATTTCCGTTAGAAGTTTTTGGTAATTAAACATTAAATGCCCTTCACAAATCAATCTTAAAAACTGAATCCAGACATGCTGGTGGCTTTCTTTCTGTCTAATCTCATGTGGCTGACCTCTACTTTCTAATTCACCCTTTAATCAAACCCATACCAATAGTGAATCTTCAAAACAAACCAAACGCACCCTTAAAAAAAGAGAAAAGTAATATTTGATTGATTGACGGTGTAATAACATCGAAACTGCTATAGCATAAAGTTTAATTCCATGTCGACAAATGATCATCACCATCTAGCCTTGAATGTGTGTGGCCCCAACTCACCCGGTATCGTTGGCATAAGTAGCCGAAGCTAATGTGCATTGCATATCTATACTATCTATAAAACAAAAACAGTCAAAGTGAAAAGTGAAAAGTAAAAAGTCAAGAAATTGAATTGTTTAAAAAATTAAAAAGGAAATGTGAAACTAAAATAGCAAATGTTGAAAACATCTGTTTCAAAAGAAAACAATTAACACATATCGAAAACCGGGTTGACTCGGGATGCTTCAAACCCGGTTGGTTGATCCGATGTAATTTGACCCTTTTTTGACCCAACCCGTTGAGATGACCCAGTTTAAACGACCCGTTTTTTGACCGGAAAAATTCAACCGGTTGATCAACTTGGGTTGAACCGGGTTTCAAAACCTTATGTTTAATCCTCAAATCCTCCAACTTTTACTATTTTTCGTTTATAACCCATAAACTTTTTTTTATCATTAAAACTATCTACCGCTATAAAATCCCGTTGCTATGCACGAGTACTCGTCTAGTGTTATAAAAGTGAGTTTATATATGTAGAGTAACTTGGAAGTTGAATCTCAAAATATAAAATGGCATAAAATAGCACACGAAAGAAATTTTAAATCTTTTATATAATAAAACAAAACCCCAAGTGGGGACTTTCGTATTTCGGAAAAAAGAATCTTTCATTTTAAAGTAATATTATTTTAATTTTTTAAATTTATAAATTCGTTTTGTTGATATACTACACACGTAGAAGATAAATACAGAAAATATAGATAAGATTCAACTAACAACATGATTAAACTTTTTAAATAAGTATCTTTAATAATAAAAAAATAATAATTAAAAATCATAAATCAAACAAAACAAAACAAAAATTATATTATTTATTTTTTAATAAATAAAAATATATCATCAAAAAAAAATTTTAAAACCCGCGTGTGCGCGGGTATTATAACTAGTATAAAATATTATATGGTATTACTATATACGTAAGTAAAACAAACAATTTCCTACTTTGTACAGTCAACCGATGTAAGATTTTTATGCTCTTATATTTGGAAATAAGGTAGTTTTGAGCTATATTAATTACATTGATTTGTCTTATAACCAACTTCTTGCGTTCAATTAGGCGGAAAAATTCCCTAATAAAGAAATTGACCCAATTCTGTACATGGTCAATAAAGAAACACCTCTTGATGTCATACATACATGGTCAGATACACATTATGCATCACCAGAGGCTGGTATAGCAGAGGTAAGTTGTATCAGTTTTATCTTATATTCTTATGTCCAAAATAATGCTAATAATTCTTTCTAAACCATGTGCCACAGGATTGGTTGTATATCTTGAATAAGGGATCTTAAATGGACATTTTTTTATAGTATTCTTAGCTCACATCATTGTTTCTTACTGTAACTCAATGTATTTCAATACCTGAAAATGGCAATGTGTTTTGTTACATATTATCATCGGCATTGACAATTTGTTAGCATATATATTTAACTCTCCGGTATTTTAAATTGCAGAGAATGGTTTTGCCTATAAATATATATTTAACTCTCTGGTATTTCAATACCTATTTGGATTTACCCTTTTGTCATGCATCAATGGCATCAGAACATCATTCATGGTAAGAATGAAAGTTTTCACGTTTAGTCTATTATATACTATAAATATTTTGGTACTTATTTTAAAATTTAAATTGTATGGCTAGGAAACGGCGTGATCCACCAGAAAATTCCACAAAAATATCAAAAAATGCAATGACTGCAATATTTGGCATTGATTTGTTTGTGAAGCTATGTCTAATCTATGCATAATTTTCATCCATAACTACCTTTGTTGGAACTACCTATTTCCGGGTTATTGATGAAGAGGGTAAATTTAGTTTTAGTGGAGCTAAATGACGAACATGAAAAAATTCATAGTATTATGAATATTGATTGGGATGCTTCTGATGAAAGGATGTTGCATATAGTGAAGCTGTGAAGGAAATTTTCAAGAAACATAAGAACGAGAAGCGAATTTTATTGTACTAAGTTTTCAGTTTCTATGCAATATTTGGCATAGATTTGTTTGTGAAAGTATGTCTAATCCATAATTTTCATCCATAACTACCTTGGTTGGAACTACCTGTTTCCGGGTTTGTGATGAAGAGGGTAAATTTAGTTTTAGTGGAGCTAATGACGAACCTGAAAAAATTCATAGTATTATGAATATTGATTGGGATGCTTCTGATGATAAGGAGGCTGCATATAGTGAAGCTGTGATGGAAATTTTCAAGAAACATAAGAATGAGAAGCGAATTTTATTGTACTATGTTTTCAATTTCAATGTGTGCCATGAATTAAATGTTTACATAAAGTTTGGTAGTTTGTCATCTTTGGGAATGGCCAATGCGAGAGTAAGTGAAAACTTTCAGAACACTCTATTCACATCACCCTTTTGACTGTACAAGAATATGTGGAGCTCAGCATGTCAGTATTTAATCTAGTTTTCATGAATGTATGAATATTTATGCTCTTTATATCTATGCAACTGAATTAAGTTTTAATATTAAAGTAACTGAAGTTAGCAAATTGATTGTGAACGTGTTAGGTATAAATACCTAAGTAGGTGATGACATTCTATCTAGCACTCTTCAAGTTACAGAAGATTTACAGAGTTACAAATTTTGTTTTCTCATGCTGAGCAGATCAAACATAATGGACTGTGAACGCAACTTGTCTGCCTTAGCTCAACCCTTAAAAACCTTACATCAAAATGAATGTTTAAGAATCACTCATTTTGTATGGGCCAATGACTTAAATAGACCAAGAGATTTTTTTTTCATCGCATAGACCATTTTCTCTATTTGGAAAAAAAATTCCAAATATAGATTGCTCGACTGTGATTCAGAGGGTAAAGTTAGGTCATTCCTCATTTTAATAACTTTTACCCACTGGCAGAAACCCTCCACCTTTTATCGCAATCCATAATTGAAACCTTTTCTGGCGATGTGATAGTTTTAATGCAACTCAATAAGATAAAAGGCCTCATCACTGATTTCTTCAAACATTCCAGTGCATCAATATGTTTCAACTCTCGTAACTCCATATCTTCTTCCTCTTCTTAATCTTGACCATTTGCTTTAATATATGATTCCTTGTTACTTTAAATGGAATTCGGTGACAGAAATATAAATGAATCAAGTTTGCCTCTAAATTTAACCTTCCACTTGAACAAAGGACAATCAACACGGGAAAGTGGAACTTGGATACATAATGACTTCAATCCTCCAAAAAACTTGAGAGACCGAATCACAGACAAAAAAGAACTGAAAAAATTACGATGTTTAGTGATGAAGGAAATGGTGTCAACTTGAAGGATAATCCGGTAAAAACGTTTAGAAACAGGTTTGCAATGGCATAAGGTTTTCAAATCGATTAATTTACTGAAAATTTGGAGAACAACGTCATCGGGCAAAGGCTCAAATGAGGAAGAATCATCTTCTACATGAGATTTCTCGATATTCTTCGTGATTCACATGATGATGATCTAATATCAATGGTTTTGTACCATTCCCTGTTCAATGTTTACCATTCCCTGTTCAATGTTTATGTAGCTTCACATGACCACAAACGTTTTGAAAGTGATTATACTGTGACAAAAAAGATAAAATTTGTAGGAGATGGTAAGATTGGAAAATTCATACTGTTAAGAGAATATAATGAATACAATACTACAATAGCCAACCTTCTTATTCATTGTTAAATTATTTATAATTAACATATAATATAGTTTGTTGTGTATCAGTAAGTGTGTGTATCAGTAAGTGTCAGTGTGTCACCTGAGAGGCTGAGAGTAACTTACCTTCTATTTTCTGGGCACTTCTAGTAACATACATTTTCTTGTTCATTCAAGTAACTTACTCTTGACTAATTTGTTGATACAAACGACAAACTTAGATTTTTATCATAAGTTTACCAAAGAGATAATAAACCTATTAAAAACAAGCCGTTTCACCCTAAAGGTAAATCTGTAATTTTGAATAAATAAAGATAAGTGGTTCTAAAAAAGCAATCTAAAAGCGCTTATACGCACATATTCTTTAATTAAAACATGCAATAATAAGCAAATGTATCTCAAACATCGACAAGTTATTATAAACTGGAGTACTATGTTTTGACAACAACAACAATATGAATTGGTCAAACGCCTCCTGTTAAATATGTAGAGTCAAGTTATATGGCACAAATTTTATGTATAGGTTACTTTGAAAATTAATGTAGTGACATTACATAATTAAAAGTTATTTCATACCTTTTAAGACACGTAAGGTGAAAACTAAACGAAAATTGAAGGACGTAGAACCTGAAACAGGTATGACCCCGAAGTTCCCACCCTATCACCTGGGACCCACGCCGACACAGTGTAAAGAGGCTGATCTGACCAAGTTAGAGTAATCCCGGCTATGGCCCCGCCATTGGACTGCTTCTTCTCGACTATGAATGAGTTAGGGCCTGAGTATCATTTGGCTTTGTAAATACTCCCTCTCAATGATCTCGAAGTTTCTGAATCCTCCAAGCTCCTGCATCGACTTCCACCACTGATTGAACCCCACATACCTCTCGTATCTTTCTAACCCTTCACAGGCGATAGTGTTCCTAATCTCACGTCCGAACGCTTCCTCTATCTTGAAGCGAGATTGATTCAGTAATGGATGGACAATATCAATATAATCAAAGTTAGCAGAATAGTACAAAGTTTGGAACTTTCTTTTCCAACACCATGTTGTTATGCTCCGCTTCTTGCTCTGCTACCAACACAATGAGCGGGTTTGTGCTCCTAATAAGCCCGAAAGGGCTTACAATGGGTAAATGCTAAAAAGGGAACCGAAGCGCTTCCAATCAGACAAGGTAAAGCCATGTTGCCCACAATCTTGCAATTTACAATTAAAGTTAGTTCTTGAGATTAGATTCAGCGGTTGATTGCAAATGTACTATAATTTAAATCAGTGAAAAAATAGACTTTCCTTATTATGCAAACAACATAATGTGAACCTCACATTACTGGACACTAACATGGTATCGGGTCTTCAGAATCTATGCCCAATCAACGGATATAGTAGTCGGGTAACAGATCTTGACTGGAACTCCACTGACCTGATCGACAATCACTCGAAAACAATTACTTTTTATAGCAATAAAAAGTAACAATAACAATAAAAGATCAAGCATACATCAAAGTTTTGAGTTTCATACACTACAAAAATATGTATAAAGTATGATCCAATATAATATTTCATATCATATCAAAAGCATAAGACATTATAATATTTCATATATATAAAGTATGTTCCATTATATACTTTATAAAGTATATATAAAGTATGTTCCATCATTCATATCAGAAGAAGCATGAAACAAATAGACCAACCAAAAAAATTGCAGATAGAGTGTTGCCCCACTGTGCCAAACACCCAAAATTCTACAAAATTGCAGACATAGTGGAGTCCCACTGTGCCAAATACCCAAAAACCTGCGAAATAGTAGACATAGAGCTGATCCAATGCGCTAAACATCCTAAAATCTAAGAGTGAACAAATAGAATCTGTTATGGTTCATATGCAGGCCTTGATCAGAATTCAATGCACGCAAGATCAAATAATTTCTGAGGGTGAGGGCAATGAGTTCACCCATGGAAAAGGTGAGCGTTCATTGCTACTCTTTGTGCAGAAAATTACTTGACTTTTATTGTAAAAAAAATAAAAAGATTAATACTATTTGACTTTCCCCTGTGTAGGTTATTTGGCCTAATACGGGATTGTCCATAGATTATAAAGATAACCGACAGCCTTAAAATCCAATAGTTGTATCTAGGGGTGAGGGAAAAAACATTTGGTCAATGTAAAATTATAGCTCATATTATAATTCTGTGGTTATATGATTGTAGTAACTTGCAATTGAGTTTATTCGTTTGCTCAAAAGTTCACTACTGCTGCTGCAAGGGCGCCAGGACCTGGTCATCCTAAGGAAATTATAATATGAGTTAGGCTGCAACTAACTTTGGGTACTATTTGGTTAATGTAAAAGTACATCACATGAAAACAATTCACATCATTCAGGGTCATTGCATTTAGGCCTTTGTTATTCATTTTCAATCTACAGTTGCATTTTCACCTTAATTATTGTTCAAACTCAGTATTTCTAAATTGGTAACCAGCAGCTGACATTGTTTGAGAAATGAATGGATATATAAGGATTACCTCTGTGCGCGGGCTGTGTTGTATGACCTGTTTGACGTGACTCTTTGTGGAACTGCCATTTGTGGTCCAGTTGGGCGAGTCACATTTGCTCTCATTTGCGGCGCACCCTGTGTCTCTAATACATCCATAATCGGGTCACATAACATGTTTAATATCGACGCGTGACATATTAAACCAATGGAAAATAGAAGAAAAATGATGCAACTTGTTACGTATGGCTTACATGTACATCCAGCCTATGTCGCGGACCCATTTGATTCGGCTCGTTGTGGAACTTCCATTTGGGGTCCCATTGGGCGTGACATGTTTGCTGTCATTTGTAGCGCATTGTCTTCTGATACATCTATAATGAAGGCCGCATAATAGACTTAATATCAGTGATTGAAATATTGTATGACAAACCAATAGAATAGAAAATAGAAGAAAAGCAGCGTGCGACCTTTGCTACAGACATGTTTGCTGCTCCTCTTTGTGGAGCTGTCATTTGTGGTCCCATTGGGCTCACCACAGTTGCTCTTATTTGTGGTGCAACCTCTGTCTCTAATACACCTATAATAAGAATGAGGTAACGACGAACCTCAACAGCCTATGATTGAGGTTAGAAATTGCATGGTTTTTTTAAGAACACATCAAAATTGAAAGGAAAAAAGACTGGCCTATTTTTTTTTCAACATACTGGAGTGAACTGCAAATATGAGGTTACAGAAATCCAAACAATAAAGAATAGTTTAGTAAGTCATGTAGATGGAAGGCGGGCTCATGTGGTTTCTTATGATACGTCAAAAAGGTTATGTAAAAAACCTGAATCAAAACTGATTATTAAACATAGAGGCCCATTACATGAGATTGTTTTTTAAGTCTCTTGGCTGCTAGTGGCATTGGTGGTTATGGTTTCATTTGGGATTCAGTTATTCCCACATGGGCATTTTGCTTATAAAAGTCAGTATGTGGTCTCAAGTTTTTGGTCAAGAGTTTGTTATAGTGTGCCACTTCTTATTAGTTTTCGGTAGAGTAATGGTTTCTTTTTTGTTTCTTGATTTTTTTCTTTTGGGTCCTCTCCTCTTTTAATTAGCTTGTTGATAGATGAGGGATGCCTTATTTTGTATCTTGTTTTTGTGGTTTTTTTTAAGATTGCCTTTCTAAAAAAAAAAAAAAAAAAAAAAAAAAAAAAAAAAAAAAAAACAAAACAAAACATAGAGCCCCATTCCATCAAAAGTAAATCATAATTGTCATCTCTTCCTTCTGAAATCATTAACAAAAAAAACAAATATAAACATCAACAATATAATCCAAAACTGGTGTTAATAATTGATTAAATATGCATTATGTTCGATCAGTAAAAAAAATCCGAACATATGATCCATTGTTTCTACTTTAAGATACCTGCACAAAAACACATTAAAAATCAATAAAAGCCTAAAATCGTGTTTCAATAGGGTTTTTAAAGAGGCGTACCTTTTTTTTAACAAACCGAGAGAAAATAAATATGGGATTCAAAAACCCTAATATATTAACTAGTTATAATGCCTGCGCACGCGCGGGTTTTTTAAAATTTTTTAAATCATATATTTTTATTTATTAAAAAACAAATAATTTAATCTTTGTTTTGTTTGATTTATGATGTTTAATTATAGTTTTTTTATTATTAAAGATAATTATTTAAAATTTTTAATCCTATTATTAATTGCATCTTATATATATTTTTTGTATTTATCTTCTACTTGTGTTAATTGCATTTTATCTATATTTTTTATATTTATCTTCTACTTGTGTTATGGATAAATATAAAATGTTACCTAATAAGAAAATAATTTTTTTTAAATACAATTATTACTAAGTAAGGTATGAATGCATTTTTTTGAAATGAAAAATTCCCAATAGGGGTTTTATTTTATTATATAAAAGATTTTGATAACTTTATAGTTCTTCCAATATTAATTATGACTTGCAAATTTTATCACAACCACTGGAATGCTCCAATGGTTGAGGTGTTGTTTATTTGTGTCTATCATCCTAAGTTCGAATCCTATCAATTCCTTTTTTAGATTTATATATATATATATATATATATATATGCTTTGGTTCTATTGAGAAGGTTGAGAAACAATAATGGCCATTTGATTCTTTTAATATAAATAGATTACATAAATTATTTATTAAAATGAAAAGGGTATGATTGTAGTTGAATCACTACAAAGCAATTAATGACTTTTAATTCCTAATCTGACTAACTTCAACATGGTCGACCTTTTTTTCCTTTTCATTAATACGTTTTCAATTTCATTTATTCCAATTCCATCGACCTATTTTTAGTGAATCATATATTATTCTTTTTGTTAACTCAAATTATAATGATTTATATAAATATGGATTTAAAGAAAATACAAACAATAAGAAATAGTCGTGTTTAACATTTGATTCAGTTTGGTTTTTTCTATTTCATGTTTTCGAATGCTTTTTTTTTTTTTTTTTTCTTTTTTCATTAATCCCTTGTCAATTGAGTTTTGAATCATTATATGATTGTTCTATATACTAAACCATTTAGAGTAACGTTTTTTTTTCTTTTTTTTTTCGTAAATCATTTTCAAGATAGTGAATCATACAATAAAGTGGTTGTTTTTTTCTTATTTTTATTTTCTGAATCATATCCAAGTAAATGAATCGAAATGAGATTAGTAAACATCTTAATCCGGATTTGTGAATCATAATCATATTAGTGAAGCATTTAAAGAATCATTAGTGTTGTATTTTGAATCATATGGATTAATGAATCAACATAAAAACTAATGTTCTTTTAACATAATAATTGAATATTGATATAATAGTGATTCAATTTTTTAAAATACCATTTTATGAATCATTGGATATTAATATGATAAAAATAAACTATGTATCAAATATAAAATTTCATGTTACGAGTTTCATTCCAACCATACATAAGAAACCATAAACAATTATAAGAGCCATATACTAACCAATTAAATAACATAAAATTATATGAACAATTTTTTTGGGTAAAAATTGATTCATCATATAAGTTTACGTAATAACTGCCAATAAGGTTGGATACTTTTTTTAAGATAAGTTGAAATGTTAGTGGCGCATATCGAAGAATGAAAAAGGGATAAAAAGATAAAATTGATTCATAATTTTGGCTTACGAATGTGAAGGATCTTGATATTTAAACTTGAAGGAGGAGAAACTATCATGATTAATGTAATTAAATATGAAAGAGAATTTAAACTTTTAAATACCCATCATACCCTCAAGTTGGTTCAATGAGATTAATAACCAAGATTGCTTCTCATTCTTCTCAATCTAAAAACCATCTCAATCGATATATATATATATATATATATATATATATATATATATATATATATATATATATATATATATATATATATATATATATATATATATATATATATATACTAGCTTATAGACCCGTTGACACCGGGTAATTTTTTAAAGAATTAGATAAATGAGATGATAAGAAAAGTAATAATGTAAATTTGTTCTATTTAAAATATGAAACAAAGAATTAGACAATGTGTCCATTATAAGATAAGAAATTGCTTATGTTACAATTACACTAACAAACGTCCAATCTTGGGGTCTCCAAAATTTATTGTGTTGAGTAGCAAAAGATGTGTGTGAGCGCCTATCGATTTACAACCATAGCGTTGGCGAATTTAAAATAGATTGACTCGAACATAAAATGATGTGTGTGAGCGCATATCGATTCAAAACCTAATCCTTGCGATGATGATAGACCTTCAAGTACTTCTCTACATGTAGACTTTTTCCTATGTATATGATAAATTTTTAATCTTTTATTGGTTTAATTAGTGTGGAATTGTGAGATGACCATATGACACAAATTTTAAGTTATGTGATGCATCTAATTAGTATCTTATGGAGCATATGAATAGTAAAATCAAGTTCATGTTTGCCAAATTACTGTAAATGTAAATGAAATGGTAAGGAAACAACTAACAAAATATTAATGAACCAAGAAATGTAAACTTGTCACATTAACATTCAAAATAAACAATTTCCATTAATAAACAACTAATTATTCGATATGAAAATGAGATAATAAGAAAACAACGAACATAAACATGTTCAATTAATATATGAAATAAATAATGAGATAATACGTAATTAGTCGATAATCAATTGAGTTTGTAACAATTAAAATAATCAGCGTTCATGCGTTTTCGTCTCCAAATTTGATGGTCTTGAATAGTAAATGTCCATTTAAGACTATATCACCTTTTCTTCTAATAGCGGCAGCAAGTGTTTTCCATAAGGTCTTCCTGGTACCTCCGTACCGTAAACAAAATACGTATCCCCTATTTCTGTCTCAACGAAGTTCATTATGGTGTCATAGACACCCTTCTCTTCCGTGGTTAAAGAGATGTACAACCGTTCATAATCTGATTATAACTCTTAAGTAGTTTTGTATCATACCCTTTACGGATTTCTTTTAGAACAATGCTCTTTCCGACACCCACGACACCACCCATGAAGAGGAGCATCGGCCATCTATCACAATGAGCCATGGCCCTCGTTACCTTCGTAAAGGCGTCTATAGTATCACCTTTTTTGGGTGTGTTAGTTCCAATCATTTCAAGTTCCTCACCATTGATGAGAATGTCGTTGTAACTTTCAAGTGCTTTGTCACTGAATCAAATCTTTTCTTACTACATGTACATAACAACCAATTATTTATGAATATATCAGCAATGAAAAACTACGAAATTTTTAAATACCTTTTTTTCATTTATATATGGTTTATTTGACTTGTTGTACATACATTCAACATACGCCAACAAATTAAAGCAAGACCAGGTACTATAAGTCTATAAGAAGTTATAGTTACTCATTTACCGGTACTTGACCTAAGTCTAAACCATGTAGATAATTTATGATGAGAGACAGTTACATGTGTGAAAAAATTAACATACAACAAACAACAAACGAAAGTATATAAGCTCTTTTATTTTCTAAAAAAATAATAAGGAATATATGATTGATACAATAAATAATGTTGTTTGTAATATTAAAAAAAAATGTGCATGTATCATCTTCTCCTGCCAACTCGCAGTTAATCTTGAATTGCAAAATGTATGTGGTCAACGTCAAACACTTGCGTAGTCCATCTTCATTCCGTCAAACACTTGAGTTGTCCATAACTGACGCCAACGATTTTAGTGGTGGCAATCACATTACATCATCCATCATGTTAAGAGTATTGACACAACATCATTTTTCTGTTATGGCGATTGGTTTGAAGTTGAATTATCATCTAATATTGTTGGCTTGTATTGTACGATGAATACAATTCAGAAATTGAACTTTGTTTAGTTACTTAGTGATATTGCAATGTGTTTCGTCCTTTTCATTACTTGTTTACTATACAAATAGTTGGCGCCAATTATTTGGCTAATAATAAACATATTAATAAACATATGAATATTCAAGCGCACATTTGTCACGTCGGGTTCAATCCATCAACTTCTTCAACAGTCAAGATCGGATGCCAGCATCATATATGGAATTCGAGAGTTGATGTTCTGTTTTACTGTTCAGTGCAACAACAAAACTGTCAATACTTTGCAAGACGACATGCCATATTTAAAAACGGCCAATTAAACTAAATCGCACTTATATAAAAAAATATTGTGAGGGGAGTTGATCATCAAGTAATCCTTCTTTTCCAAAATATATCCATATTAAAAAAAAAAAAAAAAAAAAAAAAAAAAAAAAAAAAAAAAGTTACATAATTCAATGAGAGGTATTTGATCTTTTAGCCACAATTTAACATACATGTAGTTCGATAGAAGTCTTCATGTAAAATGATGTAATTGTGACTTTGACTTCAGTAAAGTTATCGCATAGCTCATCAAATGTCATCACTTAGAAATAAACTAATGTATTAGGTTAAAAAAAGGTTTACATAACCCACTGTAATAATAATCCACTGGACTGAGGATAGTGTATTAAAAAAATTTCTATTAAAAAATGATAATATTGTATGAATATTGTTTTATATATTTTGCACTACTTATTTATAAAACTAAGAAATTGTCGGATTTGTGTTTGTGGTCACCCTTCCCAAAAAGTTTGACATGTAGTGAAATTTTGTGTTTTACCTAAACTTGTTCAGACATGCCCATATTTCCAACATAGTGTTAATAGGCCAAAACACTTTAAACTATACAAAAAGATAATTACTTGTTGCATAGACTCAAATCTTGTTACTGGTAGGCTTCCTGGTACGGTTGGATATTATTGAAAGAGGGAACACAAAACATCTCTCCTAACCATAATCGGTACAACACTTGCGACAAAAGATTTTTTGGGATTGCAGAAACTGAATCACATTAAAAAAGACACCAGAATAACTTATAAGCATTCACATTAAAACCACCATAGCAAAAAAATAAATAAGTCAATAAAGACATGATATAAGTATAACTTATAAGCATATTAAAAGGCACCATGAGAAAATCAAAGATTGAAAACTGTTAGTACCTACATATAGCTCATGTACATCTATCAGTAATAGCACATTAGCACATTTGATTTTATCGGCATTTAAAAAGCGACATTATGCTTAATTGAATTCCAACCAAATTATAGCCCCTTAACTTATTGCCGACTAAAATTTTGACCAATTTGACTCGTTTAAGGGGCTATTTAACCCGTCTGTAATAAAACACAACCCAAACCGACCAATTTAAAAGTACACGGGCTGACATTTCAATCTCTCCTAAATAGCTATTCCCTTCCCACAAAAAAATTATGAGAAAAAGAAACTTATAGGTAACCGAATTTCTAAGTCTACGGGCGAAATTGCCAATAATACATAGCAAACTTACTGATTTTTTGGCACAATGTGAATAAGCACATGTTTTCTTGGTACCCATAAAGCGTGTAGATAGAACCTCGTTGTCGCCATTAATCAGTGCCAAATAATCGCACTGCTAAGAAACAAACATAATCCCATTAGAGTTATTATCTTCAAAAGAATCTTAGCACAAAATTCAAAGTCAAACTTTAGCTGTGAACCGGTATTAGTAGTCCGAATTAGACTCAAAAGTAGTGGTATTAAGTAAGTCGTAGTTCCTCCTTTCCAAGTTTGTCTACAATATGCTTGTCTCAAAAACAGAGGATATTCCCAGATGATCCAAGTACCTGCATCAGTGTCATAGGCATTAAAAGTAGTAGCGTATGCAATGGTAGTTATAATTCCTGGGGTTTAAGGTTCGTGTCCGTTACCAGAAGGTGAACACAATTGTGTTAGTAACATTATTTTGGCCACTGTAAGAGGTTTTGCAGGATGCTAAATCAGATTTTGCAAGTTCATCTGAAACATGTTACAAATGAGTAGTCGAACAACCCATGTATGTTTTCTATGCGTTTGATGTTCCGCTAAGACGTCGAAGAAATTGCTTCTTCTCGTTCGCTCATACCTATAATGGTAGTAATTAATGATAAATTATTATTAGGTAGTCCAAAAAATAAATTGTGTTTAAAAAGCAAAAAGGATGTAATATTCAGGAGTCCAACAACCTTGTGAGGTCACACATATGCGTTTGTTGTTCTGACGCGACGCGTAACAATTTTCCCCTACATGTTCGCTCATACCTATAATCAGGAGGTATTAATTCAACAAAAACTCATATTGCACATTTGCTTGCCTGTTGGACGAGCACCCGCGTTACATAGATAGTAATTTTGAATCGCAAAAATAAAATAAATACATTACCTTGAGTAACAGGACATGCATATCTGCTGTTCAAATCAGCAGTAGCCAGAACAGCTTCAGAGGTATCCGTAATAGCAGGTCCACCGTGAAAAATGCTGTCGTGCGTAACCAACCGATCATCGCTACTAACGCATGAACTTGTAGCCATAGGAGCAGGCATGCACATAGTTAAGTGACATTCTTATATAAACAGACCTGCAAAAAGAATATGTACATTTAAAAAAACTACTCAAAGCATGTACTAAACGTTTCGTGAACATGAACAACAGAGTACCAAGTAGGGAACGTTCTTTTGCCTTTTGCTCTAACTAATCAGAGTGAACAATGAATCAATGATTTTTTCATTTTTACTCTTGTTCCAACTCCAATATCTTAGGTAAATCGTCAGGGACATGACAATCTTTTCAAAAAGGTCAATTTGATTGGTCAACATGTCGATTACAAACATAACAGACAACTTTACTCGTGTTTTGACCCGTGCAACTTCAACTTACAAACAGGTCATAAAATAAAATACTTCGAGCTGGAACATGTGAAACATTCATTACCTCCAGAAAAGAACTTTTGCAAATTATTACGACATACATCACTAACTTGAATTAAATGGTGGAAAGAGACTTCTATAATGAAAACGCAGAAATGCATATATATACATCAGAAGATGCCTTTGAAAGCATGCCATAGTGTAAAGAATCACATTCCCCATTCTTAAGAGGATGAAAACTTGCTCACTTAGTGTATCATTTTTTAAACAGACTTCATAGGCCTAAAGTAACAATCGAAGACGATGATGGTTAATACACATACTAAACTTTATGTTATCACCTCGCTGAACACACAAAGTTTTTTATGTAACAGAAAAGAATATTGATCTGAGCTCTTTCAACTCGCTGGACAATGCAGACTTTTTTATGTAACAAAAAAGAATATTAATCTGAACTCTTTCAACATACCAGTACACCAATAAAATCTCTGCCAGCAGGAGGGTTAACTTCTAATAGCACATGCAAATACACATACAGAAAGTATCTCGAATCGCATTATTTTTTTTTCAGCCAGAAGTTGAGACACTACTTCAGCAGGAGTAAGCAGACCTGTAAGGTATGCCGGTTTAAAAAGCTAAAAAGATTGGGTCTCTGTTGCTGCATATAAGATAAGAGTATTTAAGTAAAATTTGCTTCTAAGTACAAAATCTATTACCTTCTCACAAATGGAATCATGCAAGTTATACTTCTCAATGAACTCGAATATATCTACTTTCATAAGATGGAAGATTAAATTGAATAAAAAAGTAAATAAGTTATTGCCATATAACAATCATAGATGAAAAATTCTATGATTTAACTGGTACCGACGATTTTGAGTGAACACTTACATCAATGTAAAGTGCAAAAGCTTTCTCGTAATGCCCATTAAAAGGGTTGACCATATAATAGTTGGAAGGTTGTCGATGATGGTGCAACAATGAATGCTTTGATAACCCTTTTAATGTTGGAGTTAATATAACAAATAGAATCATTCTTAACTGAGCAGGGAAGGAAAAAAATATATAGGGCATACCATTTATCAATTTCGCTTGCCAAAGCCGCCTCAACTCGAGCGAAGTCATTCCTTTTGAGAAAGTCAAATCTCGAGTCTTCCATATCCAAACTGCAATCAAAGGTTCAATAAACCCTTAGACTACTACATAAAACACCTTCCTAAATAGGTCATAACACAAACATCAGATTATTAGAATATTCTATGCTTTACGGCTGACTTTGGGTGAATTTCAACCTTTTTGATGTTATTTTTATCGCTAACCCGTTTGAGATAAGACACAACCTAAATCCACCCATTCAAGAAGTAAAGTGGTTAAAATTGTCACCTTGCAGTAATATTTGGTTCTAACCATGGACATAAGTAACCATAAGAAAATTCGATTCCCCGATAACATAGCGACACAATAAGATTATTAACAAAATAAAAAATTGAAGCAAGGATTGGCCTAATTAAAATAAAATAAAACAAAACCATACCTTGGATCGACCTATATCTATATCTATATCTGATTTAAAAAGGTCGAAAAGAAACGAATTAATTTACCTCCTCTAATGTTGTCTGATTTAATAAGCTCCCCGAGGGTGAAATCCCAATCTAATAACTCCTGGCATTCATAAGTGGTGAATCTTTTTCTCTTATTTCTTGATGATCTATTACCCTGCATTAGGTTTTGGTATTGAACCATTTAAATTTATTGATTAATTGCTCTCAATATGAAGTTATTTGGATTCTCAATAGACCATCTCATTCAAGTAAAAATAATAGTATCTCATTACTCGCTTGAGTTCCACTTCTTAAAGTCCATGGCCATCCTCATCCTCAACCTCATCAGCTTTTCTCTCAGGTTCTACATCTTTAGGTTAAACGAAATTCCTTTGCTGGAGAGAATGCGTTTCTCATATGGATATGCCGCCTAAATAAGTCAATTAAAGGAAATTAAGAAACAATAAAATAGATGGAAAAATTATGATTAAGTTAAGGCAATATGATTCTTACTTCAACAGATGCTTAAAGTCTTGTTTTCTTAAAACATGAAGTCTTTACATAGTGCTTTAACCTGCAAAATAATATGTTATAAGTTTTTACTCAAATTCTATTCAACAGATTTAACATTATTTACATCTTTGTATTTTACTTTTTCTTGTAACAACTAATGACAAAACTACAACGGGTGATAAAACTACATAGGCTCTTCTTACTTACCCTTATAACAAACCAAATATTTCAGTAACGGATAAACGGGTAAATACTTTGTGTTAACCATGAAATACAACTTCCGGTGTGTAAAACGAAATTTGTGTTAGGAATGACTACTTTTGAAATGATATCCAAACACCTAAAAAATAAGTAACATACCAGCATTCCTTTCTTCAAAACTTGATTTCACATTTTCTTAAGTAGTGCGCATCGCTTATGAATCCAAAGTTGAAACATTGTCTTTTAACTCGCCATTGGCCACTGCCATCAACTGATGCATGAAATTTCTTTCATCTATATGGTAAGCACTGGGATTGTTGTTAGCTTTGTTGATATCTGCATTAATTTTAAATTTCATAGCGATGTTTGGGCTTAATACTTCTCTAAAGTAAGATTGATAGGCAGTCATACATACAACAGCTCTATGTGCCCCCGAAAATTAGTCTGCATTTGACCTTTTAGTGACGAATGTCTTACTTCTTTGATTCTAACAAATACTATTTTGGTTTTATGGGAACACTGATAATTGTATTTTGGCATTTGTATTAACCATAATACAACTTTAAAATTTTCAAACTAAACCATTAATCATCAACAAAAATCGTACCTTTTTTATCGACGGTGAACTCCTAACCTTCAATAGATCCCCAATTTGAGTTGAAAAACCCTAATACATGAACATACAAAAAAATGAACCACAATACAATACATGAACTATTTGGCGATCGTTCCATATGTAAAACAACTACTCATCAATTAGTTAATCATTTGTTGACTTGTAATTTGAAATTCAGAATAAAACAGAACATGATACATCACCTTGATCAATTGAATATAGAAAACACAATAATTAAATTAACAATACAAAAAAAAAAAAAAAAAAAAAAAAAAAAAAAAAAAAAAAAAAAAAAAAAAAAAACATATAACGATTGTTGTAGTGTGTGAATTATATCTAAACCATAATCATAAATTTGTAAATTGCAACTAATAATTCGAAACCTTAACATGAACTCTTTGTACCATATCATCTAGATTAATAATTTAATCACAAACGAAAGTATGCAACAAAACAATTTAATCAACACAAAGAAAAGTGAAAAAAAATAGAGAGCTTACAATAACGAAATAAAAATGGGCTGTCATCTCCAAATCGATATCAATGACTTTACAAAAATACTCCACAGCGAAACGTAAGGAGGAAGGGTGTAGAGGAAGATGTGGAGCGGAATTAATTGGTGTTTAATGGTTTCCAAAAATAAGGTTGAAGAATCATAACTGAAGATGCAATCGTGTAGAGGAAGTGTTCTACCAAATTATTGCAGCAGAAGAGTTGTACATTCGATCTAAATAAGGAAGTACACATCAGATTATTAAACACAATTTTAATGAGGGGCGCTTAGAATGGTTGTAAAAAACCATCGTTTATTAGAGTAGATATATATATATATATATATATATATAGTTAGGATCAAATAAAAAGAATAATAAAAATAAGAAGGATAGGAAGTAATTACAATTACATATTCTAGATGCACCTACAAAAATTGATGCATCTTCATTCAAATTTTCCCTCC
Organism: Artemisia argyi; assembly: GCA_030686995.1. Lineage (NCBI taxonomy): Eukaryota > Viridiplantae > Streptophyta > Magnoliopsida > Asterales > Asteraceae > Artemisia > Artemisia argyi. The sequence goes on from CM060687.1 coordinate 95,046,225, forward strand.
CAAATTAAAATATGTGGCTAGAATTACTTCATACCCTTCTTATTTTAATTATTCTTCTTATTGGATCACTTCCCTATATATATATATATATATATATATATATATATATATATATATGGGCGCGTTATATGCAGTACTTTACAGTACTAATTTAGACCAATAGGAATTTAGTATTAATAAATATTTTTATTTAATTGAAAAGGGCATAATAGTCAAACACATTTTTGGTTTCTTTTTTATTTTTTTTAATTAAAAAACACTTTTTAATTTCGGATTTAATTTTTTTTCCAATGTTTTCAGGAAAAAGAAGTGCACACATTTTTTTTTTTTTTTAATATTGTAAATTTACATATGTTTCTTGTGTACAATAGTTTATACATCAAACTTTTTTTTATTAAAATGATAATTGCACATATATTTCTAGTGTACAATTTTTAGTCTTCGAAATTTATAACAAAAAAACATAGACGTATACATGTAACCTCTAAATTTATAACAAACCAAAAATATAAATAATATACACAAAAATTGATATAAAATCATATACAATTTAAATACAAATGTATTCACGTTCATCAATGCACTTGTATCTCATTCTACGCTTGTGTCTTTAGATCTTTACCATGATCAACTTATCTTTAACATGGAATCTTTAAATTGGTCATAATCCTCAGATCTTTAGCGAACATGTTTAATACCTGAAATTACAAACAATTGTTACTTCTTTTTATCATAAACAACTAACAAACACATATGCACAATTCAAACACATATGCTAACTTCTTTATTTGAATTTATGTCATCCATAAAACACATATGCACACCACATTCATTAATGCTATACCAGCTATAAAACACATATGCACCAAACACATATGCACAATTCAAACATATATGCAAACTTCTTTATTTGAATTTATGGCATCCATAAAACACATATGCACATCACATTCATTAATGCTATACTAGATATAAAACACATGTGCACCATTTGCTCATATCAAATTATGTAAACTTTTTATTAACCTTACAACTAACATAACATATATGCACATTCTTTGCATTAATGTAAAAAGAAATAGAACATCACTACCACAACATTATATATCCTTTTTTATAACATTATACCATTTACTCAAGTCATTTTAGCTTAGTGCTATCAGACAACATGAATACAAATTTATAATTAAAGATGGGTAACATTAGTGTCCTAATTATTATATCCGTAGCCAATATAGCAACTTAGCAAGTGTAACATGACCTTTTGGCTGCTTTCACACACTTTTGTCACAAAGGACATACAAGAACACCACTTCTTGTAAATGAACTTATCACCAAAAGTCATATTATTACGATTCAAACTTAGCAACTACCATGCATAAATCAAGTAATGAGCAGAACAGAGTGGAGGTACAATCTAACTTTAGTTATTACTACGTAAAATAAAGAAAAATAAATTGATTTAAGCATAAGACGTGTTAATTTACCCATCCGGCAAACATACATTATATTCACAATATGACTCTTCACCTAAAGCAACAAAAAGATGTCAAGATCAGGCCAAAAGTTCAAAAGTTTTTATAAAAGAAATTGACAACACAATTCACTAGCTATAAACTAACTCATATAGCATCTCGTAAAAAAAAAAAAAAAAAAAAAAAAAAAAAAAACGTAAAGTAACTAAACTAACTCATATCGCATCTCGTAACGTAACTAAATTAACACCTATCGCGTCTTGTAACAAAAAACCTAAACTAACTCGTATCACATCTTGTAACAAGAAAACGTAACTAAACTAACTCATATAGCATCTCGTAACCCGAAAAATCAAACAAAAACACTCTTAACATAAATTAAAATTCAATAACATCATCAATCACATAAAAAAACGTCAATAAGCAACAAACTGAACCAAAACACATTAAATATCGTAAATCCCATCCTAGAAAAAAGAAACATACACACCGATACTCACATAATAAAAAATAGAGAAGGATGGTGACATCAACCGAGATTCGGATCCAACGTGAGAGGCATACATGATTGTTAATTTTTTTTAATAACCTAAAAAAAAGTCCGGTTGTAATACGATATAGATAGGTAATAATGGTGGTCGTGATTATTCCAGCGACATAAAGGCACACATGATTGTTATTCTATTTTATTTTTATTTTTTTGGTTGCGAATAATAGATCTAAAGAGGAGAGGAGGCGGTTGATTTCTGGGTGGGATTTTAGGTTTACATAGGAGAAGATGGGAAGTGAGATACGTATTTTTAGCACTTTTTTAGGAATGATATCAAATACCTAAATTGCCCCTTCAGCCTTTTGTTTAATTGAAAAAGAAACCTTCATTTTTTGTTTAATTGCAATTTTGACACTTTTAATTTTAACCTTTGATCAATCTCATCCAATGGCCCAGATTCATTTTATTGGTACTGTAAAGTACTGTATCTAATATGTTTGTATCCATATATAAGTTAATTAACGGTTTTTATATGTTTATCGAGTTATTATTTATTCGAGTTCACATGTCCAAGTAATCACATCTCGATTCATCGAGTCTAAAAGTCCAATGTTACCGCGTTTGTCGAAGTCAACCGTTGACTCATAAGTCAAGGTGACCTCGACTTCGCACAAAGCTCACATTATATCGTTATGTCACAATAATACCAACAACATCATTAACCAAGTCCAAATCTCAAATCCACTGTAACAACAACTTCAACAACACGAGTTCGACTACGGTACCCGATTAACCTATCCCCATCATCTAAACCATCCACAATCGGTTCTCCATTTTTCATCAATCAACCCCATTATTAACAATATTTGGCCGAGACCAGCTTTCCCACTATTCGGCCTCAACAAAACCTCAACAACAACAATATGGCCATGACCAAAATGGTCTCGGCTTCCCATTGTTACCATCGACAAGCTCAAATCAGCACAAGCCTCGCCGAGACCATGAGGGTCTCGGCTTAGTTTCCATTGGACAACAAATATAACAACAACAATAATAACCTCAAGCCTATCAAAACCATGGTTGTCACCGAACCCGTGGGGTTCTCGGCTCACTAATAACGAGCAACAACAAAACCAACGGACCCCTTGGGTCACGGCTCGTCAAATCCGAGCAACACACAAACCATTCGGACCCCTAGGGTCTCGGCTTGACCAAAACATCGCAACCAAAATCAAAACTAACAAAATAAAAATTAAACATTTAAACATAACTCATAAAATCAAGATATGCTCAAACTGTGAGCATCGAGCTCACGGCTCACCTTCGACACGCGAGACAACACAACCAAAATACAGATACCATTAATTTTTAATATCAAAACTTTACCCCTTTCCTATATTTAAACCCAAAACATCAAAACAAACCGATTTGACTCGGAGTGAGTCAACCTACGCGTGAAAAACGTGTTTTCCTAACCGTTTCTTCAATCAAACTCCGTGAAAAGATGGTGGTGAAGGGTGTGTACATGACGGTGAACAAGAAAAAGGCATGGGGTTTGGCTTGGTGGCACGTGTTGGGTAGCCAACGAAAGAGGAGAGCGAGATGGTAATGATGGTGGTGGCGGGTGTGATTACCAGAGCGGCGATGATGGTGGTGCCGGAGTTGCAAGTGGCGGCGGTGACAAGGGAGAAGAGAGGGAAGAGGTGAAGTAATATTATGAGAGGGAAGGATAGGGTTAGGGTTATTATACCCCGAATTTTGCAATCTAGTCCCTCACCTTTACATGTTTTCAAAAAGGTGCCAAAACAAGGACTCGCGATGTAATATTTTAGCAAACTCTCCGTGAAATGCATACTTTTAAACAAGAAAAATACCAAACGTCACCAACTTTAAATTTAATCACCACCGATCACTTTAAATATGTTTTTCCATAAATTTGATAATAAACACGTTTATAAAATAAAACGCAATCATTTCTCTTTAAATCCCGACTTATAAGTTTGTGAAAGATCGTTTAAGCCTCATCTAAGATATAGTAACAATGATTTGCACATCGGAATAAGAACATAAGAATCAAAATTACTTCAAGTTTTTCTTTATTAAATATAAAATAAACTATTATAACTACTAAACTACTACTACACACGCTCTATGCGTTTCTAGACTCTCATTGAAGAGACTAGCTATGAATGGATGCTTGTAACCAAGACGTCTACCCTCTTTATGCAATAGAGGGAGGTTACAAACCCTAGCTTCCTATGAAAGCTATCTAACTATTACATACTAGGTCCTCATTGTTTCTTCTTTCTTCATTCTTGCTCGTAGGTTTTGTAATCTTCAAATCTGCAATTCCCAACAAGGTTTCCTAGTGCAAAAATCAAAGTAGTGCCTACTTAACGCAACAAAAATGATCCAACAACGTAATATTCCATATCAAACATTAACGATACGAACCCATTTCAACACAATTCCAAAAGATCATTACCAAACATTTAATATCGTTTTAATTTCAAAGTAATGGAGTTATTTAAAACAACTCCCTAAATTACTAGTTGTCACAAATGGGTTTAACTAGAATCCGGAGTCGCCATCAGTTCGGCTAGCCACTAAAAGCTGTTGAAGAACAAAACAGAGGACGAGTCAAACCGGCAAAAACGGGTGAACTAGGTCAGACTAGGATCATTTTTTTCTCCGGTTAATTAGTTCGTCATTGTTATTTTGTTGGCATATGAACTTTAATTACAAGGTACCCGCCGTTGCAACGCGTGGGTACCCTGCTAGTTCTAGTTAAAGTTTAGGTACCGACAGAAGTATTTAAAATTTACTTAAACTACTACTATGGTACCGCATGTGACATCCTCAAATTTTGATGTTATAAACCTTGAATAATATAGTGCATGAAATGTGGGGTAGGGGTGGGGAGTCTGATAACATATAGACTGACTTATGGTACATAACAAAAGATATTCCATAAAGGGTGTCTAGTTTGTTAAAAGTTATAAAAATGACACATTAAATGAAATACATTAAAACATATTGTAAATGAAACATTCAATAAAGTACATCTAAAACTTATTTATTAGGCTACTTATTGACCATCTCATTCTCATTACTTATTCTTCCTTCGAAACATGAGGGTGAAAATATAAGAATGAACAACAATGTCCAAAAAGAAGCTATATACACGAGTGTGAATATTTATGCAAGTGGGTAAGAAAATTAATAAATATTTGATTAGTAAATAGAACATTAATCGAAATGTAAGAGTCACATGAGCAAAATAAAATATAACTGTATTTTTTAGGTAGCGACATACCATATATTATTCCTTTATTGAAATTGATCCAACATGATAAAAAGATTTTATGGGTAAAAGTGTAGTATTTAGCAACTTAATAGAGTCCAGAAGGATAGCTGGTTTGATATTTAATCTTAGATTTCTTCGACAAATAATAATTCATTTAGCAATGAATGACTTGAAAATTATATCCTCTGGCCTTTATTAAAACTTAATTGGAAATATAATTTACTTGAGAAATGAAGGTTCTTATTATATTAAGGGTGAGAGGTGGTGAGATGATGTGTCTTTCTTAGTTAAATTGATACGTTATTTATACTCAGAGATTCGACAAGAATGTGTAGTGATGAAGCTATGGTATGTTCTATCTATCCATTCATATTGAATACTAATTGTTTATTTAATTATCCTTTGTCATTTCACATGATTTGAAAAGTCATATGATTTATATTCATCTTTTATAGCATTTGCCTAAAGAATATTGCTTTTTTACCTATTTGCCATTTGTGTGCTAATATGTCCCCCAAATTTATTTCAACCTAAATTTTTGTCTACCTGTTTTTTAGTTCATCTGTATTCTAGTTTCTTGATAACAATTTTATTATTTTCGATAATATACATGCATACAATTTATTGTGTAAATCTAGTATCTATAAAGTTTTACATTTTTTTAAATACATTGATACATTTAATATATAATATTTACTTATGTCAAATGTTGCTACTTTTAAATTTAACAACTCATCTTTTACCATATTGACATATTCGAAAATTTATGGGATGTTACATATGTCGAAAAAGTATTTGGGCCGAGGCCCATGAACATACAATCTAGATAAGTTTAAGATGACATTTCCTGAACCCTAAAATGCGGTTGTTAAAAATTATGGCCGTTGGATCAATCTGATCATTTAAATCGATATATCTTCTTACTATAAAAATGTTGATAAGGGTAAACACAATTTCGCAAGTCATAAAAATGAAAAAGAGAACGGCGACAAGAATACATACCTTTTTAGATCCTTGTTTCGATAAAAATATGTCAATTTCAGATGAAACATCATGTTTTATCACGATCATTGTTCATAGTATTTCGATTGTTAGTGTATTTAATATAATCCGGATGAAACATATTTTCATAAGAAAATTTGTTTTTTCATAAGTAATCTTACATATGTTGTTTCCTTGTATAGAGGGAGTTTGTTGATCTACAGCTGTTGGTTTTGCTGAAATTGCTTGAACTTCACAGTCCAGTGTATCAGGTAATCTATTTATTTTATAATTTTTTTCGTGAAATCAAACATTAAAAATAAGGGTGTTTCAAAAAAAATCTACTCCTATAAGAGCAACTTTTCATGTTTTTTGTTTACTTTGTTTTAACTGTATTACTCCTTAACATGACATCGTACCTTTCTTTATTTTTCTTTACCTTTTAATTAACTGAATGAAAAAAAATACAAAAGAATATTTAAAAAATAAAATATAATAATGATAATATTATTTATAATCTTGTACATATACATGTTTTGGGTATTACAACTAATCCCATGCACACACGAATATTGGATATTATAATCATTTTAATCTAATAATGCCAATATTATTAATAAGTAACAAAAACAAAAAAAATAAACCTTGTTATTAAATGACAAATAAAACTCTACGGGTATATATTAAATGGTAAACATATGCCATTGAGCATCTTTTAAGATTTAAATAAATATAAATTTTGAGTTTATAAAATTGAAAATCACATATACTTATAGTAAATTATAGCAGGGTACCCGCGCCTTGCAGCGGCGGGTACCTTGAAATCAAATTTTTCAGTGAATCATGTATTTTAGTTTATTATGTTCTTTTTTGACAATTTAAATTTAAGGATATCAAGAATTTCGTTTATCCCGTGCCCGTTCGGGCTCGAGCCCTTTTGGACCGTTTCTCATCGGACTTGAATATTTGTATACTGTTCTTTATTATTTGTATTAGAAACATTAAATAATTGTGTTTGAGTTGGATGTATAATATGCTTGATAAGTTGTATTTCTTATGTGGGTTGTTTTAATAACTACATTAATTATATTTTTTAACTGGTTAATTAATTTACTACATTAAATATCTTGAACATATTAATTGCGTTTTAATAATATTTCTTACTATAATAAGCAATGTTGAATTAGTTGTTATTTGAGCTTAAGAACGTGTAATTGTATTTAATATTAGAAAATGTGTTTTATTTACTTGTACTTTTAGCTTTATAAATTAGTTTGCTGAATTTTAAGAGTTTCTAATTTAAGTAGGTATTCCTCCATTATAAGATAGTAAGATAAGTTTAATTAATACTTACTAAATACATTTTTGATTGAATAGGAAAGTTTGAATGCAATTACTACACATTAAATGCATTTTTTTAACATGTCACAAGGTACCCAAAGGGAACCCATTAGCACATCCCTACATTATTAAATTTTTACATTTATAAAAACATATTGAGCCAATGAGGGGCTTGATGACATATTTATTTACCGGTCTAGTCATTTTTAGACAATATATACATTAAGTCCTCTCGGCTTGAATATCTCTATAGAAGCCCACTAGACAAAGGGATTAGCCAATGGTCCAAACCATGGTAGCTCGCATAGGCTCATCTATCACCTCACATATGTAGTCTCCTTTGACTCCATAGAGACGAGAAGAAGATACACGGTTAATGTAAGCGTTACCCCGGTCTAGAAAGATCATTCTTGTAGGACCGTAGATCTATCTTTATCACCTAAGAATATGATGTTAGAGAGAGATGGAAGAGCTAGAGAGAGAAAGTAGAGAGAGAAAGGTGGAGAGCACTATGTGTGAAATAAAGCTTGATAAGCATGAACTCCCACCCTTCCTAACAAGCTTAGGAGGGTATTATACTTTTTACATTAGCCACCATGGGCTTTCTCTTGGGCCTTCTTTTGGGCCAAGCCATTAAGGCTTTTACATAACCTTAATAGACTAGCATTTTACTAACTATTACATGAATATATTTAACTAACTATTTGACTCAATTAATGATCGTCACTTTTAATCCTAACAATCTCCCCCTAAGGGACGATCATTGAGATCTCTCTTTGAATACATAAATGATCAACACTTCTAATGCTAACAATCTCCCCCTAAGGGTGATCATTGAGATCTCTCTTTTGTGACCTTGATCTTTGATCTTTGAAGCTTGTTCTCTTGAACTTTGAGTCTTTGTGTAATAGTTTTGCTAGTTCCTTTGTTCCAATCATGCTTTGTGATCTTTCTTGCCTTTGATCAACATCATTATTCTTTTGTCTTTACGTCTTTTCCAACATGCTCATACTTTGTTTGACTTTGAATTCTTTGTGAAGTTCTCTTTTCTTTGGCTTTAATCTTTGTTTCTTTAGTTTGTATATTCTTTGACTTTGACTTAGAAACGTTCAGAACTTTGCTTTGCTTTGATCTTTGAAGAGAGCTTTGCAGGGTATGAGCATGTGGATCTTTGAGTGATGGTAACGGTCTTTCTCCAAGGAACATTCATGAGTACCTGCATAAAACAGTTAGCAATAAAGTATCCGGTACTTACAGGTTCAGAATTAGAGATCGTCAACAGCATAGTGTGAAGACTCCTTCTAACCCTTACCAAGGCCGTTCCCATTTTGGATACTCCCGAGAGAGCTTACGAGACCTACTAAGTAGATCAACGAATGGGTGAGTCGCTGGAGATCACCCCACGACTGTAGACCATTTGATACATAGTAACCATCATGATAGATAAGGCAAGATCCGTAGATCTCATAAAGACTCTTACAACTTGTGTCCTTTTTGGCGAACACAAGTGCATTCATAGGAAGTGTTTCCTAAGAGATCTTATGATGAATCTCGAGGCTCTAGACTCGATAAGTGCACATTTGGTTTCCTATGCGGAGATTAGGGAGAGGTCTCCTGCTTCAATATCAACCATCTCTAAGAGATAAGTTGATAGATTACACCGGTTCCCCGTGAGAATGAAACAAGCTCTTTTAAGAGAACTTGAGTGGCTTAGAAGGTTAAGTGTAGTGCGTCACTGGGTCCATGACGTCTTGTCTTCAATACCGGTGTCACTTTAGTAATAACCAGTAGCATATGAGTTGAACCCGGTGTCTGCCCTAAGGTTGAATCATTTGGAGGGCTATTTCTTTTCACCCTTTTCTTTACTTTTCTTTTTAATTCTTCAACCCATTCTTTCTCCTTTCATTCTTTTCTCCTTTTTTCAAATCATACCTAAGGACTTCTAATTCTAATCTATTAGAATTGTCCTTGGGTAGATCCCTCTGGCTCTGGCGGATCATAGGACGGTTTTTTCTAACCTTAGTCACCTTATAACTTCATGACTATCCTATTGTTGCCATCAAACCATTTGTGAAAATCTCTCAAAGTGTTTATGATAATAAAACATACTTTGTTAACACTTCGAGAGTTTTGCATTTCATTTGAAGGACTCCCCCTTCGCACGTGCTCATGGATTTTTGAGAAATTTGCACATGTGTGAGGAGTTTGCACTTTTTGAATTGATCCACTTTCAGTAAACATGACCGATTCGAGACACGCTTACATCACTAGTTAGACTAGCTTGAAATTATTACCCGTCCTGGTCAAGTCCAAAGAAAGTCTCTCGAAATGGTACATTTCTACTAAGACAAATCCTTTTCGAGACACGCTTACATGGCTAGTTAAAGAGTTCCATTGTCAGCTTTTAGGTGACAACTAGCTCTAGTAACTAACTTGATGTTATTACCCGTCGAGGATAAGTCTTTTCGATTACTAACTTTTGTTGTTTCATCAATTCTTGGGTCATTTCTGAGTCGAGCTCGCACGAGATTCAGCCACAATCTTGAACACATTGATCACATTTTACTCACGTCTTCTCCCCCTCAAAAATAGCATATCCATGGTATTTTTTTATACCAATTGATTAAAACCTTTTCTTTTTGGATAGCATATGGGAGAAACGGATGTTTGTAATTCCGTATAAGTTTCCTTTAAGCATGATCATTTTGGAACATCGTTTTATTACTCCCCCTCAAAAATAGAACATTTTGAGTAAATTTAAGCTTTTAAGGATTTGAGGGAGTAATATCTTGAGCAATATCGTGAAAAGTTTTGAAAACCTTTTGAAACATTTTTCAAAATTTTGCTCAAAAATTAAGAAGACTTTGATAAGCTTTTTGGTGAGATGTCTTCTTATCTTTTAGGATTGTCGCACAGAAATGTACAACAGGGTCCTTTCTTTGAAAATCACGGGTTATACATTGTTATGTGTGCATAAGCCATTATGTTTTTAGGATAAGTGCACAGAAAATCTTTAAACCTTTGCTAGATTAAGCACTTTCCTTTCTTTGAAGAACGAGTCCTTAGCTGAAATACTAAGAAGTCAAAATGTTGAAGTTCGAGTCCTTAGCAGAAGTACTAAGAAGTCATTATGTTGAAGTTCGAGTCCTTAGCAGAAGTACTAAGAAGTCATAATGTTTTTGGATTAGACAACAACTTTTGGAACCCATTTAAGCACGGTGCCAACGGGTTTACCATATTTTGAAATCCATTTGAAAGTTGTGTCAATCCGAGACAAAGAAGTTGAATTCCAACGAGGACTGAAAACCGATGTTTCATTTTGAAATAAAGCTCGTGGAAAGAGATACTTTGTGCTTCAAGTTTTGTGATGAGGCGAAAAATTATCCGTTTTTAGGGGGTCATTTAAGCCCGAATCCGAATTTATTTGATCAAATATTGCCCTAAATCGTTCCTTTTGTGATTTTAGGTGTTTGGAGAGTGAATTCTGGAAAAGAGGCTATTTTGGACGTTTTTGGAGCATAAAGTGAAGAAAACGACAAAGTACCAAAAATCCAAGCTGGAAATACAAGGTGACGGCGTCAAGGGTTTGCTCTTGACGGCGTCAGACATGAAGAATAAATTACCGTAGCTGGTGACGGCGTCAGATGGAGTTATGACGGCGTCAAAGTGGCCAAGAATAATTTACCGTGGGTGGTGACGGCGTCACATAGGCCGTCACGATTTTATCTAGGGCGTCCGAGGAAGTGTATGGCGGCGAGTTGACGGCGTCAGATTTAACTCTTGACGCCGTCAGGACGATTTTCCTATATATAGTTTTCTAGTTTTTTTCATTAAAAAGAGGAGAAGTTTTGGTGAAACCCTAAAGACGATTTTGGTGCCTCTTTTACAGGTTTTTCAAGGGTTCCAAACCCTTGAGACCTTGCATTGTAATTGAGATAAGTATACTCTTAATTCAATCAATATGTCTATGTGTTGGTTGTCTATCTTTTGTTCTTATCTTAATTCTACTATGCTAGGCTAAATTTCCTTTGTGTTTGCTTAGATCTAATGAAACCTAGATGTTGATTATGTGTTGATTACTTGTCTATTCTTGTTTTGAATGAATGATATTATATGTTAGGCTTAAGAAAACTGGCAGATCTCCAAATGGTAACATGCTTGAACGTCTTAAGAAACATGAACCGAGGCGTACTAGGTCTTTATTGGTTGTATTTAATGCATGAGCCACTGTTTACAATCCCTATAGTTGTGCTGGGTCATGGTGTAGGAGGAGATAAGAGCTCATAGAGTTGGGGAGTTATGTATGCCACTCCACGAATGGTATTAAGGAATACAACCCGTCATTCATACAAGTGTAACAAGTAATTAACATGTAAAAGATATCTAGGGAGTAATGAAGTCTAAGTAAACACAATTTCTCCAACCACTGCTCACAACCTTAGTCTAATATTAGTTTAATTTCATTTTCATTAGTTAATTAGTTATAAAGTAGTTTTTGGGTTAGTTGATTAGCAACTAATTCCGCCCACTCCTTCAAAACCCGAGATTTTAATTGCTTTCATAAAAATATAAAAATACAAAAATAATCATCTTCCATCTCTAGAACTATTAATTAGGCTTTCTAATCCTAGCGACACTATTCCTAAGCTGAACGATCAATCCCCCGGTACTTGTCACTATACTATACTACAACGATCAGGTACACTGCCTGGTGGGGGTTGTAAGCCTCGCGAGATCCCTCGAGAGGTAAAGCAAGGTGCGATTCCCACGCATCAAGTTTTTGGCGCCGCAGCCCGGGGAATAGTTATTGTTTAGGTTGAATTTGATTTTTATTAGGTCTACTCATTAGATTCCTATCAAGTGAGATTTTTTCTTTTTATTTTGTAGCTTTCTCGTAGTCTATCTTTTCTTTGTGATTTTGTTTGTAATTTGCTTCAAATGGACTTGAAACTTAGACTTCTAAGATTACAAGATAGGATTGAGTGGCTAACACACCAAAGAGTTCAAAATACCTCATTTAGAGACACCTATGAATCATATGAGCCTTCACCTAGGATAGATTCTTATGAACAACCTCCATATTTAAGATCTAGTTTTAGTGAGGCCAATAGGAAATGCGACCTAGTTTGCCATGGAATTATGGAGAGAGCCATTGCAACAAATCATAAGTTGGATGAAGCACTAGGTTTGCTATTATCACTTCCTAAGAAAACAATTGAGGAGGATTTAGCCGAGCATGATCACATTGATCAAAAAGACCTAGGTCCTATGATCGATGATGATGAATCTCAAGAAATAGATGATGAATCTCTTGGGCAATTTGTATATAGCAGTCAGAATATTGAGGATGATCCTTATGACTCGGACATAGAAGTTGAGATGCCTAGAGAAGCACGTGAGATACTTGGGAGAATGTTAGGGCTAGATCCTGACACATGGAATGATGAGGTAAATAACATAAGCCCACAAAATACTCAACCATCATTTGAGGCACACACACCGCCCGTGACTTACCCGGAAGAAGTAGAAGAAACTTTAGGAATTCCTATGGAGGTAGAACCCTTGGACCAGGCACCACTTAAGGATATAGGTTTGAACACTTGTAGTGATAACCTTACTCCTAGTTCTAGGGAATTTCCTAGTGTTGATGAACCGGAACCTCAATCTTTACACACCTTTCCATCCTTAGATATATTTCTAGGAGACAAAAGAGGAACCGACCCACCCATCAACCAATATTATCCGGGTAGTTTTAGGATGAAGGAAGCCATTCACTCACCCCCTTCACCTCACGTGGCATATTCACACCCTAAGGGTGTGTATCGCTACTTTCACCCACACTTAATCCTAAGTGTAGGGAAAACCTCCCCTATTTCCATTAAATAAGGGTAGAGTCAGGCTCGTGACTCGAACAAAAACAAGCGCTTCTTGGGAGGCAACCCATGTTTTGTGTGTTTTTATTTGTTTGTTTGTTTGTTTGTTTGATTTTATTTGTTTCCGTATGCATGTTTTATTTTTATTGTTTGTGGCTCATGTTTCAAAGTAAATTGTAAAAATGCTTTATTTTGTTTTTAACTTCGTCTTAATTGCATATAAAGGTATTTTGCAAAAGATAAGTGTAAGGGAGATCCAAATTTGTTTATAAGAACGAAATTGAGCACGAACCACAACAATATTAAATGGACATGTGTATTAGTACTTGTTAGAGTCAAATGCTTGTATCGAGTCGTAATGATGTTTTGCAGGATTTTCCAGGAAGTAGGACGAAGTTTTTCCAGAAATTTTCCGGAAACTTAACATAAGAATTTCTGCAGGTCACTTCTGACGGCGTCACGAGTTTACTCTTGACGGCGTCACGTGTAAAAATCTGGAAATTTTACAAGTTTTGTTTTTCTAACGGAGTCTTATGGTTTTTGTGAATTATTAAGTTTTATAATCTCCAGGAAATCTGCAAACATTCATTCCACAAGCATTATATCTTTAATTGTTCTGTTTTTTTTCCTAAGTCTGGAATTACATCTAGTTGTGAGTTATCTTTGTTCGGCTTGATGCTTTGGGTTTTTGTAGTTGTTTTCTCAGGTTTTACAGGTTATGTTCGACAAGGAGATGATTTATATTCTGGAAGGGAAGCTTTGATTGTTCATTTTCTTGGAGGAAGATCTAACCTGGCCAACCTATAATCCATACCGAGCGAATCAGGGGAGTATTTGATTTCATTCTCTTTACTTTTTCACTTTTACATTCTTTACTTGAACATTGGGGACAATGTTCATCTTAAGTGTAAGGGGAGGGTAAAAAGATGATACCTTACATATGCACTTTCGCTTGAGTTTGTTTTGTTTGATAGTAGATGAGTAATAAAACTATGAGAAATACTTGTTAGTGTAATTTTAGCGCCAAATTTAAAATTTTTTACAACATTTAGGAGTGAAACTTTAGCCATAGCAAGCGTCTCATGGATAGGAGGTTGTATGACTAGCACATAACCGTATATTCAAAAAAATTTTCCACCCAAAAATGTGAGGTTCGCCTTTAGATTTGATAGGAAAAGCATTCATTATTGGTGCTTATGAGTGTACCGGTAGCATTTAGATTCTAGAACTTGCGTTAGTGATGCATCCCGAGACCGCTAGTGAGACTACATTCGTGTAGTAGGATTTACTACATGATAAGAGGCATTAGGATCACCCTTGTGTTAAACCCGTATTACGATTACTTGACCATTTAAGTCATATTACTTGGCTAGTTAAGTCAACTAATTTTTCCCACACCCTTAGCGTTGTACTCATTTTTAGTACACGATACCCCTAGTACACCCCTCCGAGCCTATCTTTTCATTTCTAACTTTAAGCATTTTACTTAAAGGAAGAATTTGTTACACCCCACTTAAATGTACACCCAAATCGCCTTAGCCTTCCGTGTATGCGCTCATTTTTAGTGCATTATTGTTATGTGTTAAACCCTAAGTTAACTTTCTAATTGATTACATGGTTGCTAAGTCGAGTCATATCCTTGTACATATTGTTTTGGGACTATCGGGACTCATGGGTAAGTACTTATTTTATGGAGTAATGGGGAAGGACATCATTTATTACCCCCATATGTACGTTAATCTTAAAAGTGCTCCAAGTGTTTTAATTTTCTTAATTCGAGTCATTAGATTAGTTAATTGTAAAGTATGTAAAGATTCAAGTGTAAGGGGAATTCTCATCCCCTATGATGTATTATTTCGGATGGTAGGGTAAGAGTGTATGCAAAAAAAAAAAAAAAAAAAAAAAAAAATCAAGAAAAAAAAAAAATATAGAAAAGAAAGAGAAAAAAAAAAAAAAAAAAAAAAAAAAAAAAAAAAAAAAACATACGGACTACCATCCCGTTTTCATTCTATGTTCATTTTATGTTTTTAGTTATTTTTCATTTATTAGCTTAAGTCGAGTCTAGTCTTGGCTTAGCAACGCCATCTTGTACATGTAATTAACTAAGATTGTTAACTCGCCACCAGTAAAATCCCCTTTATCCAACAAAACCGTGTAATTCATATCCCTACACCTAACATTATAACCCTTTAAAAAGACCTCTTTGATAGTTTATCCTAGGTGCTTACGCCATGTGGTGGAGGTTTGATCCTTTCCCAAGCCTATGGTAATCTATTTTGCTATGACAGGTAGTGAGAGATATCTTCCATTTCCATAATGTTATATTACTTTATTACACCCGAGAGATGTGAGTATCTAAACACTATTTGTGAGGTGCTTGTGTATGACCTCCGTGCTTGTCTATTGGTCTTTAGTGGAACGATTATTTGTTGTAATTACTTTTATATTAGTGTTAAATGACCCCTAACTTGTCTTTTGAGTAGAATAAAAGCTCATTTGCTTGAGGACAAGCAAATCTCAAGTGTAAGGGTATATGATGAGGCGAAAAATTATCCGTTTTTAGGGGGTCATTTAAGCCCGAATCCGAATTTATTTGATCAAATATTGCCCTAAATCGTTCCTTTTGTGATTTTAGGTGTTTGGAGAGTGAATTCTGGAAAAGAGGCTATTTTGGACGTTTTTGGAGCATAAAGTGAAGAAAACGACAAAGTACCAAAAATCCAAGCTGGAAATACAAGGTGACGGCGTCAAGGGTTTGCTCTTGACGGCGTCAGACATGAAGAATAAATTACCGTAGCTGGTGACGGCGTCAGATGGAGTTATGACGGCGTCAAAGTGGCCAAGAATAATTTACCGTGGGTGGTGACGGCGTCACATAGGCCGTCACGATTTTATCTAGGGCGTCCGAGGAAGTGTATGGCGGCGAGTTGACGGCGTCAGATTTAACTCTTGACGCCGTCAGGACGATTTTCCTATATATAGTTTTCTAGTTTTTTTCATTAAAAAGAGGAGAAGTTTTGGTGAAACCCTAAAGACGATTTTGGTGCCTCTTTTACAGGTTTTTCAAGGGTTCCAAACCCTTGAGACCTTGCATTGTAATTGAGATAAGTATACTCTTAATTCAATCAATATGTCTACGTGTTGGTTGTCTATCTTTTGTTCTTATCTTAATTCTACTATGCTAGGCTAAATTTCCTTTGTGTTTGCTTAGATCTAATGAAACCTAGATGTTGATTATGTGTTGATTACTTGTCTATTCTTGTTTTGAATGAATGATATTATATGTTAGGCTTAAGAAAACTGGCAGATCTCCAAATGGTAACATGCTTGAACGTCTTAAGAAACATGAACCGAGGCGTACTAGGTCTTTATTGGTTGTATTTAATGCATGAGCCACTGTTTACAATCCCTATAGTTTGTGCTGGGTCATGGTGTAGGAGGAGATAAGAGCTCATAGAGTTGGGGAGTTATGTATGCCACTCCACGAATGGTATTAAGGAATACAACCCGTCATTCATATAAGTGTAACAAGTAATTAACATGTAAAAGATATCTAGGGAGTAATGAAGTCTAAGTAAACACAATTTCTCCAACCACTGCTCACAACCTTAGTCTAATATTAGTTTAATTTCATTTTCATTAGTTAATTAGTTATAAAGTAGTTTTTGGGTTAGTTGATTAGCAACTAATTCCGCCCACTCCTTCAAAACCCGAGATTTTAATTGCTTTCATAAAAATATAAAAATACAAAAATAATCATCTTCCATCTCTAGAACTATTAATTAGGCTTTCTAATCCTAGCGACACTATTCCTAAGCTGAACGATCAATCCCCCGGTACTTGTCACTATACTATACTACAACGATCAGGTACACTGCCTGGTGGGGGTTGTAAGCCTCGCGAGATCCCTCGAGAGGTAAAGCAAGGTGCGATTCCCACGCATCATTTTGCAAGATGTTTCTCAAACTGAGCAGTTCTTTTTGACAATTCATCTTTGACATCAGCTGCTTCTTTTGAAAGCTCGGTGATTTTCTTTTTGAGATAAAGATTTTCAGATTTCAAAGAAGATGTTTGTTCAAAATGCACATTCTCATACTCATGGCTGACAGATGCTGACTTGAACGACTCTATTTGATTTGTGAAAAATTCTTTTTGAATGTCCAGAATTAAGCATTTTTCATCAAATCCGTCTTCAAGAGAGTGAACGTACTTTAGATCTTCTCTCATTTCACTTACAAGATGTTTTTCAAAGTACTCAAAACATAAGTTGATATCTTTCACACGAGGTTCAATTTCCTCTTTCAAAATCTTTTTTACTTCTAACTTAAGGCATACATCTGATGAAAGAGGATTAGAGAAAACGTTGTTTGTGATGTTTTCTTGCTTAAACCAAATGACCTTTAACGTTTGCTCAATGTGATGTTTAAGATTACAAAATTGTTTCCTTGCTCTATTTTGCCATAACTTAGCATCATAGGTAGCAAGTTGAGCTTCTTTGAAAAAAAATTTCACATTTGTGTCTTTTCTTTTGAAAGGTTCTTTTGGTATATCTGTCAATTGTAGACAACCATACACAAAGCCGTGGTACGAGAGTGGGTTTTTTGTTTGTTCTACTTTCAAACGTTTTTCCTCTTCAGATTTTAAAATATCTTGAGACTCAAACAAAAGATCATCTGACAATTCTTTTCCCATATAATTAGCATTATACAAAATA
Organism: Artemisia argyi; assembly: GCA_030686995.1. Classification (NCBI taxonomy): domain Eukaryota; kingdom Viridiplantae; phylum Streptophyta; class Magnoliopsida; order Asterales; family Asteraceae; genus Artemisia; species Artemisia argyi. The sequence continues at coordinate 95,064,406 of CM060687.1, forward strand.
GGTGTCAACTTTTGCACTTTGTTTAAAAAACAAGGTTTTTCATTTTCCACATGAGCACTATTCACAAAACCAATCCCAGATGTTTGTTTATCAACCTCCTCATCTTTAGTAGGCAACATGTTGATTGTCTGAGAAGTCTGTCCCAATTTTCGAAGTTTGTTTTCAAGATCGTTTGTTCGTTTCAAAAACTCTTGGTTTTCATTCTCAAGTTTTGTGTTTACAATCTCAAAATTTGATGTGGTTTTCTGAAGCTTTGAATTTTTATTTTTTAAATCATTGTTCTCTTTTAAAAGCGCTTGAACCTTTCTATTGTTAACAACCATTTGAGCATCCAGATTTTGAATGGAACATTTTTCACGAAGAACAGCTTCTCTATAACCAACTTCAAGTTCTTCGTTTCTTTTTAAAAGTGGTTTGACAGACTCTCCATACATTTCAAACTTTTGAGCTTGAGATTTAAGGTTTGAGTTTTCAAATTCAAGTTCAGCTTTTCTTTTTGTTACATTTTGAAAACCTTTTTCCATTTCTTTAAATCTCTCAAGCTCTTTTGTCAATAAGACATTCGTTTGCTTAGCTTTACGATTGTCCTCTTTGCACTTTTCAAGTTCATGTTTGAAATTATTGATTAATGAAGCAAATAAGGCACGATCTTGTTCATAAGAAGATCCATCTTGGGCAGGCTCACCTCTATTAGGATCCATATCTGGAGTATCAAAAGTGATATTACTATCATTTTGTTCCACCACATAAGTGTCACTAATAGACTCAGGATGCTCAGGATGTGTCTGATCATGAACAAACATATTCTCAAATATATCAACATTATCATGAGCATGTGAATGTTGTACCGTAGCCAATATCTCTGTGTCTGATGAAGGTCTGATATGATCATCTTCGGTGTCCCAAACAGCTTCATTCCTTTGTGTACCATCAGTATCTGAATCATATCTAGGACTGCTGCTTTCAACCTGCTGTTATGAAGATGAATCACTTCCCGTGAAAACCAAACTATCATCTGATGCATCACCCTCATTGACCGTTTCCTCTTCCGTTTGAACATCTTTCTCTGTCTCTTTTTCAATCACCTCTGTTTCCTTAAATTGCATATCTCTTTCAATTAGCTCTCTTTCTTTTAACTGCATATCTTTTTCAATCTGCTCTTTTTCCCGTTTCTGCTTCTCAATTTCATTTAACTCAGCTTCCTCAGCATCAAGTATCTTTTCGAGTTCACCCATGTCATTTATGCATTGAGTTCTGAAGGTCGAATAGATTACCCTAAATTTTTGGTAAAATGCATCGATAAACTCTGACTGGTTCATTATCCAAGGGTTAAAGATACTCTGAAATTGAGTTTGGATCACTATAAGAGCTTCCCTGTAGTCACATGTATGAAGTTCTTCTTCATTGAGTAGTTTTTCAAGTTGATTCAGGTTTTGATTGAGTTTTTCATTGAAATAATGAAATCGGTCTCTGACGTAGTATTCAAATGCTTGATCGAACCTTGACTCATATCCAAATATTTTTATAACCTTCTCAACTTGTGACTTGAACGCTTTAAACTTTTTCTTAAAATCTCTCTTGGATTTGCACTTTCATTTCCATTGTGTAAACGATGTGTGATAAAGTTGATCTTAGGATCTTTTAAGATAAAAATGGTTGTTGTTTGAAGATTAGATGTTTTTGGCGAAGTTTGAAAAACGTATATGGTAGATTTTAGTGATTTCGAATTTTCCCTCCAAAAATAAAATTTGAAAATTATTTCCCTCAAAATTTGAAAATCACGTTGAAATGCAATTCTAAAGTTACCAGAAAAATTTGAGTTTTAAAAATTTTTACGCAAAATTTTACCGAAAAAAATTGAATTTTGGCCTAAAAATTTGAATTTCGGGTCAAAATTTTCAATGTTATACCAAAATTTGAATCTCGCGTAAAAACTGAACGTTTAGTCTCCTCTCAAAAATAAATTTTACTCAAATTTTCCAGCAAAAAAACTTTTTTTTTTACAAAGTCGGTAAGGTTTGGGTTTTCTAACTCGGTACAACTTGAAGTGCTAACTCGGTAAAGCTTACTGGAGTACTAACTTGATAAGATCTTGTAACTCGGTATATGCTAGTAACTCGGTATTCAAACTCGGTAAGGCTTATAACTCTGTGAAGCTTCTAACTCGGTAGGGTGCTAACTCAGTAAAATTAAAGAAATTTCGACAGTGTTGCGTTTAGGTAAACCCCAAGTGAAATCCTTACTCGATAAACGATAAGGTTGAACCAGCCTAACTCGGCAAAAAATATGAAACCCTTACTCGATATCACACTTCTTACTCGATATCAAGCACTAACTTGATAGGAATCCTGCTAACTCGATAAGTCCTTACTCGGTAGAATTGTACCCTAACTCGGTATCACAAGTCACAAGCCTAACTCGGTATAAAACTCTGAACCTTAACTCGAAAAAGAAAGTCTAACTCGATAACAAGAAACCCTAACTCGAAAAAAAAATTTCCTAACTCGAAAACTTTTTTCCTAACTCGATAAAAATTTTCTCCTAACTCAAATTTTTTTTTTCTAACTCGAAATTTTTTTCTCCTAACTCGAAAAAAAACTGATGAACAATAACGAGATCCGAAATTTCACCCAAAAACACGATTTTTCCACCCAAAAACTATCTAAAACAACCTAAAATCATCCCTTGGCTCTTGATACCACTTGTAGGACCGTAGATCTATCTTTATCACCTAAGAATATGCTGTTAGAGAGAGATGGAAGAGCTAGAGAGAGAAAGTAGAGAGAGAAAGGTGGAGAGCACTATGTGTGAAATAAACCTTGTATTACCATGAACTTCCACCCTTCCTAACAAGCTTAGGAGGGTATTTATACTTTTTACATTAGCTACCATGGGCTTTCTCTTGGGCCTTCTTTTGGGCCAAGCCATTAAGGCTTTTACATAACCTTAATAGACTAACATTTTACTAACTATTACATGAATATATTTAACTAACTATTTGACTCAATTAATGATCGTCACTTTTAATCCTAACAATCTCCCCCTAAGGGACGATCATTGAGATCTCTCTTTGATTACATAAATAATCAAAACTTCTAATGCTAACAATTCTTCTCATTGGGTTCTTACCAATCAAGGAAAACCTAACATACGGTCGTAATCACCCGATATATACCCGCTTTACAATTCATATGTATATATTAATTAAAAGTATCACACATCATGGGGCTTGTGATCTAGTGGTAAAGGCTTAAATAGTTAAGCGAGCCCAAGTGAGAGTAGTACCGGTTTGGGTGACCGACCGGGAAGTCCTCACTTGGGAACCACAAGCTCTAATGATATCAAGCGAATCGGGAATAGGAGTGTGGTTATCCCCTAAGGAGAGGCTCGCGGTTGGTATCTCTGCCCGAGGATGCGACACTAACTCGAGCCAACAACTAACAATTAACATCTAACATCTAACCCGCCGTTCAAAAAAATAATAATAAAAGTATCACACCCTTCTCGTATCCCAAGGTTGGTTCTCAAATGACGTACAACCAATAATACTTTGTTTGTCGTTTATAACCCTCATGCTCACACTCCGAAGAGTAATCTAAAAATGTTTTGTAACCGAGCTCTTTCACTAGATAGAAGAGGAACTAATTTACCGCGGCCTATAAAAAATAGACGAGATATCATTAAACTTAAATAAACACGTTCAAAATAGTCCTTTGTATTGTAAGTAAAAAAGTTGTGGTCAATCAAGTTAAGATACATTTGCACCGAAAAGTATCTGGGCTTGGGCGTAGTGGCGCCAAGAAGAGCAACGTAAGGAGTCAGCACCATGATACCCTGTGTGCTTAATAGAAATTTGTGCCCAACATTTAACTAGCAATTAAATACACATTTATGTTTTAAATGTTTTGTCTTTACTGTTTAAATATTCATGTCAAAATAAATGCTTAATTTTTCACATATAAATTATTAAAACATTTAGGGTTTGTTTGGTATGATATTATAGTAATCAGGGAATGGACAAAGTTGCTAAAGCTCAAAAGTATAAAATGGCATAAAATAACACACGGAAAAAAAAAATTAATACGAAATATTACTATGTACTAAATTAAATATTGATACATTATGTAGTTATAGAATAAAGTTCAATATAGACCAAAAATTTATTAAAGATCAAATAAACCAATTCTAGCCATTCACTTGCCATTCACTTTTTCACTAAAAAAAAAAAAAAAAAAAGCTCATCTTTTTGTTTCAAAGTTCAATATCTCACAAACTGATAATCATATGCAAAACAAATAATACCATCGTGACGAGAATTAAATCATCATTCTATAGAGTGGCACTTCTATATAATTTCGACGAATTTTTTTTCGGTTTTTTTCTATTTAGGTCATGATTTTTCAGACATAACTGGAAAAAAGAATCGAATAAAAAGTTCATCAAAAGTATATCGAAGTAACCGTCTACAGAAAGATAAAAAAAATACTTGTCGTGATGAATATTGCAAGTTGCGTACCTAATGTTTGGGGTTTTTGCGAGAAATGTACCTCTTTTTGAAAATTTGCGAGTTGCGTACCTAACGTTTGGGGTTTTTGCAAGAAATGCCCCTTAAGCGTTACCGTAGTTGCAAATTCACGTTTTTTTGCTAAAAATCGTTAGTTTTCTTCGTTAGTGACCATATGAAATGACTAATTTACCATCCTCCTCTCCGGCCCACAATTACTTTTTTTTTTAAATTGCAATTAATGTCCCTCCACCACCTCCATCACCACCACCCTCAACCACCAGACGACCAGCACCACCACCCTCCAAAATCCGGTTTACAAATTTTGTACAGCTTGGCTGCTATTCATTAGTTGTCAGTTCTTTTCTCCTAGAGTCGTTCCAACTTCCAAAATGAGTAATTTATATGAGTAATCTTATTGATTCTTATGGAGGGTTAATTGCTTGAAAATGTATTATACTTGTCACTTTTTGTTATTGTGTGTACTGAACTTTTTATTTTCTTATTGTGCGTACCGAACTTTCATATTTCGATTATTGTGTGTATTTTGTTACCATTTTACCCTTACTTTTTAAAATTTTGAAGGGTAAAATGGTCATTTTATTCGGCAAAATAGTCACAAAATTCACACAATAATCGAAATTTCAAAGTTCAGCATACACAATAAGAAGAAAAAAAATCAGTACATACAATAACAAAAAGTGGCAAATATGAGTAATTAACCCTTCTTAGGGAAGTACAACTTGTACTCTGGAAATCCTTGTTCTACATTTTTAATTATCCAATTGATTCAAGATTCTCAGTACATCTGAATTACTCTTTGTATATCTTATATATTGAATATAACATGAGTGTGCCTTGCTTGCACGCCACAAGAAATAGATTTCCAGGTTGTCCTTTTACCCAAAAAAGAAATAGATTTCCAGATATCTTCAATAGCCATCTGGTGTCATCCTTTTGAACCTAGTGGTTTTCGTATGAAAAACTTAGTTGCACATTTATGTTAATAAATGTTTGCTTGGCGACTCTAGGTTTAGCTTTATTGATTTGGTTTTTAATATTGCCTTGTTCCAAAATCCAGTTACCAACTGTTTACATTGCTTGGCTGCTAATTATAAGGTTTCTATTTTGTCGCTTCTTTTTCAGAGTCGTTTCAACTTCTGGGATGTGGAATCTTATTGATACATATATATGGAAGTCGAACTTGTACTCTTAGTATTCTTGATCTGCATTTTTGTGATATACTTGATTCAAGTTTTTTATTGCATCTCACTTATATTTTTCTTTCTTTCTTTCTTTTTGTAATTTATCTGAAACACGTCTCCTTACTGACTTAAAAAGATAATACTGAATTAGTACAAAGCACACCCTATATAAAGTGGCTGTAAAACAAATAATATATGTTTTCAGTTTCTTATATTGTAACGTATCTTTTGTGATTTGAAAAATGACAGTTGGAACCTTAACCAGCAAAAACCAAAGAAGGGGGTCAGCTATAGCAACTTCTGCGCAAACTCTAGCGGATATAATCTGGTAGAGCCAATACTCTCTGGTGTGCTATATATATATATATATATATATATATATATATATATATATATATATATATATATATATATATATATATATATATATATATATATATATATATATATATATAATGCAAATATGCAATTCATTTACCAACCTGTTTATGTCTTATCATACACAATCATCTGCACATATACATACGTAAATATGCTCTTTTGTTCTCAAGTTATTCAGCATTCTCATTTGAACTTTTCCTACACATGTACAATGTGTGTATGTGTAGCTGACTGGATGGAGACACTCAGTTTTACGTAACTATATATTTATTAGCTCAATGGTGTTTGACGATTTCAGTTTTATCTTTTCTTTTTAGAACATGCCATTTTAACTGGTTTCTTTCTTTATTTGCAGCCATCACCAACACCTCCATCACCAATATCACCATCACTACCACCACCACCACCGTCACCGTCACCGTCACCGTCACCATCACCGCCTCCGTCACCACCTTCACCGTTGCCGGCACCACAACCACTGACCATTAATTGTGCTATTTCTTGGGAAACGGTATCAGGAAGTGTTAGATTATGGACATTATTTTAGTAGTCGTATGTTAGGATCGAACTCGAGATCACGGGATTGCACACAATACGTATGAAGAGAAAAAGAAATAATTATTTATAAATGTTATAAGTAATTATTAATAAACACAAAACTAGTAATAGTAATTAGTATTTAATGATAAATGACTAATGACCTATTAACGAAGATTTGGAAAGTAATACTTGTGAATAATTGGAAAGTAAAGAATGTTCTAGAAGGAGTTCCAATTCCTTATGTGCCTTGAGCTCCAAGTATTCATTAGTATAAATACAAACCCAAGATTCATTGTTTCTCATAACTTGTACACATACATCTTGGTGTTTTTTCTCTCCTCTTTCTTGTTCTAGTCGATCCATAAAACAAACCCATAAGGGTTTCGATTTTCTTGATCTAAACAAAGTTTTGTGTTTAATTACTTGCATAAACTTTTTCTTGAATTAGTACGTGTGTACAAGAACGTGAATCAAACACACTATTGTTTGATTCTTGGATTGAATTACAAGAGAGGTAAGGGGTAATTCTTATAATCCACATAAACCCTAATTAGGGTTCTTGAATTGAAGATTGCAATTGATTCTTGTTCGGGCTAGAATCACAAAGGTACGTTTACTATTTAATATTGATTAATTAATTACATGTTATATGATCTTGTTATAACGCTTCCGCATATGCTCTCTTGATGTGTTTGGTTTATTTTATATGATTGTCATGATATCATAATTCCAACAGGAAGTGTGACCACAACTACGAGGATCTTATCCTGATCTACATTCCAGGCCCACCACCACCACCACTTAATAAACCCGGATGTCCCATCTGCATGAGGCAATTGAATGAAGAAATGGCCACTTAATGTGGTCATATGTAAGCAAGATGCCACATACCGAGACCTCATCCGGATCTATCTCGACGTTCGATGCTTGATAGGTTTTTATACCTAATCTTTTTTTTCTTCTATGATATTAGTAGTGACTTTATATATGGGCCTTTCATATATGAGGAACCACTATAACCAACAGTCCATTAAACTGCAAATATGTTACTCCTAATTTGTCAGCATAATTATTAAAGCTGAATCTTATGAATCAAATATATGTTGTGAAAGGTTATATAAAAAGTAGGTTCAGAAGGGTCAACCTTGAAGATTCAGCAGATGAAAAATTACAACGATGCTATTGCTACCCACAGCCGATGAAAAATTACAACGATACAAATACATATTTTCGCGTATCACGTCTCATTGAAAAACAAAGAAATGCAAGACTTCTTGTGAGCTCAGTGTGAATAGAGCAAGCATTCATGTTATACATGTGTTTCGTATATCATCAGATACAAAAGGTGATGTCATTAGTCATCACTGCTGTTCTTCAATTTTGAAAAAAAAAAGGATTTAATGGTGGTGGTCGTGTGTTGGTAGAGGGTGGTTGTGGTGGAGGGTGATGGTGCTGGTCGAATGGTGGTAGAGGGTAGTGGTGGTCGTCATGTGGTGGTAGAGGGTGGTGGTGGAGGGACATTAATTGCAAATTAAAAAAAAAAAAAGTAATTGTGGGATGAAAAAGAGGATAAGTGATATGCCTAATAATGTGATCTCGATCAAACAAATACATCAATCTCTCAAACGACATCCATAATGTGAATCCAGATCGAATAAGTGATATGCCTAATAATGTGATCTCAAACATTCTTTCACTCTTGCCAACCAAGAACCAAGTGGTCACAAGCTGTGTGTCAACTAGACTGAACCCTTTTCGGGCTTCGATCACGAATTTTGACTTTGACGACGAGTACTATCCACATCAAAGATGGTCTGGAGAGAGATCTGAGAGATTCAGACAATTTGTCACCAATGTTCTTGCCTCACAAGAACCAGATATTTCTGTTGCTAAGTTTCACCTTAGTTGCACTCGGAGCGTATTTAGTGGCGCAACCCCAGTGGACATAAACTCATGGCTGTCTGGAGTTGTTTCTCGCTCTTTGGAAGAACTGTACCTTCAGATCCTAGGGTTGGTACCTGTCACGTTGTTGGGCAGTGTGTTTCAGAGCCCGACCCTTGTTAATCTAAATTTAGATGGTGGTAAATCAGGTAAAATTGTCATCAATCTTGATGAAAACATCAAGATTCAACTCCCGCAACTCAAAATGTTGCAGCTAATCTGTGTGAACTATGCCAATGATGCATGTGTAACTAGATTATTTAAGGGGTGTCCCGAGCTTCAAGAAGTGGTGGTTGAGCGAAACTGGAACAACGATAGTGTAATTGCCTATTGCATAAGTGGTCCAAAGTTGAGAAAGGTGACGGTGATATCCGCAGATCTCTTGTCCGATGCTAATCAAGCTCTTAAGTTTGGCAGCCTAATCAAGCCCCTAATTTTGGCAGCCTGCAGATCTCTTGTCAGATGCTAGAGTATATATGCTTATGGCATTGTTTTCCATATGATCTGTCCGTTAAGTATCTTTCAGGCATAACTGAAGCGCATTTTCGTATGAAGCCTCATGACAGCAATTATGCTCGTAAGTTGCTGAATATAGTCAGAGGACTCACTTAAATCAAATATCTATCCTTATCCGATCCTACTATGAAGGTAATGGAATCACTACTACGTCTTTAATGATTCATGTCTTTATTTATATATCTTCTACAAGCTTTAGCTTTCAGCGAATTTTTGTTATGTGGTGTTATTATTGTCAGGTTATGCGTTGATTATTGAACCATTATAAATATGTATGATTCATGCCTTTATTTATATATCTTCTACAGGCTTTAGCTTTCAGCTTCAGTATCTTTCAGGCATAACTGAAGCGCATTTTCGTATTATTGTCAACTCTGTATTTACTTTGCATGTCCTTTTTCCTATGCCTGCTGTTGGAGATCATACAAATGTTGGGTCTACTCTTGTATCCATTTTATTTTTGAACGTCAAATTATATTATAAAACTAGCAAGAAGCTTGATAGAGGTTGTCAAGACGATCATTGATCTCCGCATGAGTATTTGGAGGATCAATCTACAAAGACACCTCTATTTCCTCATAAGAGGGGAAAAAGGATTCAAAGTGTTGAGATTGAGATTGAGATTGTGGTGGTTGATCATTTTGTTGAAAATGAGGCTCTCCATAAAGTGGGCCAAGAATATCCTTGTAACTTAGACATAATGGAACTCCTAATACAACTATATATATAGGTAGTTTGTTTACTTCTTGATTCATTTGGTCATTACATTTGCAGATACCTTCAAGACCACCAATCATACCTGACCTTGAACTATTTCGTCTAAATGTGTTTTTCCGGAGGTTGTTCCTTTTCTCTTATCAGTTCAGCTAGGAAAACAATCTTTTTTGCTACATAACTTACTAATCGTTGTTAGTACTTTCTTTTGCAGTGTACTTTTGATGGCTATGGAAATGGATCTTGAAGAATTAGTATCTAATTTTGTTAAAAGGAGTGTTTGTTTACAACAACTACTACAATAGAACTCATCTTGAAGGTGTCATTCATGCTCACTTATTTCTCTATAGTATAACGCTTTTGATGCGTATATTAAAGTTAATATATGTTTATACAAAATGACAGGACTTGCCCTGTTCGACTAAGTTGGATGAAGACTATATACTGAGTGCATCATGTATGATGGTCAGTCGTGTTGCGGGAGAATTATCTTATGTGACCAGCAAGGTATTTATATATTTGTTTGCACACTTGTAATTTTAGGCTCTAAGATGCCGTTATTTTTAGATTGTGTCCCATGATTATAGCTATGGCTAATATGAGTTTAATTTAGTATGTTCTAATGATTTGTTTGTGAATTTTGATTGTGTGTAGGAAAGGAGATTATTATAGGTATCTTGCGAGCTCAAATCTTGTAATGATAAGAGAGAGGCAGTTGACCAATCACTCAAGGCTTATCAAGTAGTAGCCATAAGTAGTGTTCTTTGTTGTACCCATTGTATGCACAAAATCTTTGATGTATATATAATAACGGCAAAACTATAAATTGTACGCTCTTTATATACGGGTGGATTTACGTTAGAGCTTTGTGTAGCTTATGATATATGTGACTTGCCAACGAAATGCAAAACCAAAGATTTACTTTTACATGGTGATACCTTGACATGTGTATAAACTAGTTTAATGTAATTTGGGAGTAATATGATACACTTGTGCTATCCGTGGTTAAGATTCCTAGATCCGATCTCAATATTAACAATGCAATCAGAGCTTAATATTAACCATGCACACATTCATCTACAGTCCACGTCAATAGGCTTTCATAATGATATCAGATGTTCTATGTTGTTTCTAGCTTTATGGTGATCCACTTTAGTCGTTCATCATGTTTATTGTTGTATACACTCTTCTTTTGTTGGCTACTTGCTTACAACACAAGTTTTATGGAGGTTAAGAATTAAGAGAGACTATTTAAAAAGTAGAAGTTATGAAAAAATTTAACATACATGTTAGAGAAAAGCTAATAGCAAGGTTGGATCAAGTGGTTAACACCCTTGCCTCTGGAGACAGAGATCAAGGGTTCGATCCTCACCCCTTGCAAGGGCGGAGGTCCTTTTCTACTTTTGGTAGAACCGGAAGGAGCCTCTCTACCTTAGGTAAGGGTAAGGCTGTCTACGTCTCAACCTCCCCCATACATTGTGGAAGACGGTATTTGGACCCATAACCAATGAAAGACGGTATTAGGAGTTACTTTTTTTATGTCAGAGAAAAGTTGTGTGTCCTTTTGTAATCTTGTTATACCAAACTTTGACCTTATATATACAAAGATAGATAATACAATATTGTAGTATACTAGTATGTTCCAATGTTGGGACGTGACTTGAGCTTGCAACATCTTAAAGCAATTAGATCAAATCTTTTTTGAGCATTCGAGTATTAAGACAAACTTTTCCTATTACGAAATATTGTAAAAAACCAAAACACTTGTATATCATGTACTTTAAGTCAACAATTATTTTGTTCGTAATATGTTGCACCAAATAGTTATAAACTTAACACATAAACGGTCCAAACCATACATTTTCATAATATATTACATCAATCATGTTCCGAGCTTTTAGTCATTGCTCTCTAGCTATAAACCTGAGAGACGTGGTAGTCGACGATTACTACACTCCTAATTGAACTTTTCACGACTCGTGATATAGCGAGTTCCAAATTCATCCAAAAAAATGTTCAACTTTCTAATGTTTGTCCCACATCGTAACAATAATAAACTATCTTCAGCTTTATAAAGCACTTATGGACAATGGATAAGCACAGAAGACCAATGGACAATGTTATTGGGGTTATGAATCCACTTTGTGGGTTTGGGCTCAGGAAAGTCCCCGGGCCATTACGCACAGATGCGAGCTTGGAAATGAGTTAAGGGGTTCCTAGCAAATCTAGGCTGAGACACGTGTGTAGCTATTATTGGATTTGCTCGAGCTAAATTTGGCCGAATAAACACAATCATTGATCATTCACATGGTCACTTGTTTCACTAACTGAACGGGGCTTATTATCCATTGGTCTATTTCTTTTTCTAATTTTGTATGATCTTTTTAGTTGGCTAATGAAATAAGACTGTAGTTTGTGAGTCGGTTTGATCAGTCGAGATAAACTTTTATAAGCTTTTGAAATAACATGTCAAATTAAAAACTGTAGTATTTTGTTAGCATCAGCTCAAAAACGAAAGGGTACCGAAGCAATGTGTCATTTTTTCTTTTTGTTTTTTAGACCATGATTTTCGACCTTTTAGTCGACTTATCAACAAAGTTTGAAATCACTGCTACACATGCTAAACCGGTTCTAGCTCACATTTTAGGATGCTGGGGTGACCAAAAGTATAGAACTTTAACTTTTGCACCTATCAAACACTGATACGTAACAATGTATCTTTTTACATAACACAGTTACAAGGATATGTAAACTTAGTCTTGGGTTTTATACATTTAAATCATTAGATTCTAAAAAATAAAACTATTTTGTTTTTAAAAAGTATAGAAACTTAACTTTATTAAAATTGTTAAAATGTTTCAGATAATGGAATAAATAAATGGCGTACATTTCTTTTGGCCCCATATGCAAAAAAGATGATAGCGTACGCAACCGCAAAATAAGTTTGGATTTAAGTTGAACCATGTAAAATGACATCTTACGCTATGTCCTTGGTCCAAAGCCATCCATCCTAGCTATATAACAATCATACTTCATAAGTTGCATACTATTTGTAACAAAGTTGACATCAGAACTTGGGTATAAGAATTATCTCGCAATGATCAGCTCGTGGTCATGGTGGTGGGAAGTCGACAACCAACACGACAAGCTTGCTCGCACTATTCTCACCATTTCCGCTCCATTACTGATTATACTTGTATCGTATAAATACATGTTTGCCTATACTAGAACGAGTAGAGCTCTCTTGCCACCAGGCCCCTATGGGTTACCAGTTGTAGGGTACCTTCCGTTTCTCAGCTCCAACTTGCATGAAAGGTTCACAGAGATGGCTCACAGATACGGTCCTATCTTCAGCCTCAGGCTCGGAACTAAGCTTCACATTGTAGTGAACTCAGTGGAACTTTCAAAGGTAGTGGTTCGTGACCTGGACCAGACTTTTGCTAACCGCAGACCAACACTCACTGCATTAGCCATTAGTTATGGCGGTAACAGCATTGTATGGTCCGATAAGATGTACTGGCGCAATCTACGGAAGCTTTTAGTCAGTCAATTTCTAAGCAGCACAAACCTTAACGAATGTCAAAGATTTCAAAAATATGAAGTGAGAAAGATGGTGACTGAAGTTTACTCTAAGATCTTGACAAAGATTTGTATTAAGAAAACAGTGTTCAACACCGAGTTTAATGTCGTGACAAGCATGTTATGGGGTCTTACCAAATCTGGTGAAGAGAAGGATCTAAGCTATACTGAAAATGAGTTTCGAGATATCGTGTTTAAGATTATTGAGTTACTAGGAGCGCCAAACATATCTGATTTCATCCCATTGCTATCGCGGCTTGATGTACAAGGAAAACAGCGACAAATGCAGAGGCAACGGGAAAATCTTGATAATATTTTAGACAGTATGATCAAAAGAAGAATCGAAGCCATCTCCAAAGAAACAGAAGGAGCTGTTGAGGAAGATGGAAGGAAAGATTTTCTTAGTATGTTATTAGATCCTAATGAAAGTCAAGATGCTACAACGTCTTTGAACATTGATCAAATAAAAGCCCTACTAATAGTAAGTTTATAAATTATTGTTGTTGTAAATACAGCTACAAAAGCACTAATACTACTAATTGTAATAACAGGACATAGTGGTCGGGGGAACATACACAACATCAACAATGGTCGAATGGGTTATGGCAGAGATTTTGCATAACCCAAGTGTCATGAGAAAGGTTCAGGACGAATTAACAACAGTTATCGGTATGAGTATTGTTGAAGAGTCACACATACCCAAATTGACATATTTGGATGCAGTGATCAAGGAGACATTCAGACTACACCCTCCACTTCCTCTCCTAATCCAGAGATGCCCAGATGAAACTTGCATGGTCGCAGGATACACCATTCCAAAGGGTAGTATCATCTATGTGAATGTTTGGGCAATTCACCACGATCCCCAGAACTGGGCAAATCCATTAGAGTTCAAGCCCGAGAGGTTCTTGAGAAGCAAATGGGATTACAATGGAAATAATTTGATGTTTTTGCCATTTGGATCAGGAAGAAGAATATGCCCAGGAATCCCCCTTGGGGAGAAGATGTTGATTTACATATTGGCATCACTCTTGCATTCTTTTGTGTGGAGTTTGCCTAAAGATGAAGCGTTCGAGCTCTCTGACGAGTTTGGATTTGTGACGAAGAAAAGGAAACCATTAGTTGCTATACCCTCTCAAAGATTACCTGACACAATCCTCAACAACTAATTGAAAAGATGTAAGCTGGTTGATAAACAAGATACGCATGCATCTTTCATTGGCCTTCGTTACTATATGGTCACTCGTGTTTAAGAGGGTGTATCTATAATGCATATTAATGCACCTTCAAGATGAGGAAAAGCTTCGTTTTTAATTAGATATCATGAAGAAAATAATACACCATCGATAGGTTATTTGTAGACACTCTAATTAACTAAACATGTTATTTATCCTAATAATAAATAAAAACATTATGGACAGCAGGAAGGATCATTTTTGAGAGAAATGACCTCCTTTGATACTGCAGTTACTTATTTAGTTTTTTAGTATTCGATTAAGACACATTGCACTGGACCATTGACCATTATTCTTAGTTTCTTACAATAGGTTATCAGAATGTGTAGGCTTCAGGATGGGTGTTAAGAGTACATACCGTGTGCATCCTGTTGCTACCTTATCATCACTCTCCTAAAGAGTTTTGGTCAACCCAACCCATACCAATAAATAATCCATTTTGGCGAGAACCTGGTTTCACCCATGAGTCAGCCCACCTAACTTTTACACCTCTAAGAAGAAGCGTTATTTAAAACTTAATACTCGCCCTAATCACCTGATACCTAGATTTCACAGGATAGGCTTGAGAACCTCTCGAATTGTTTCTCAGCATACAAATTGACAGCCTTCAAATGGTTTCTCAGCATAAAATATCCACTTACCCACTCCCCAAGAACATGCAATTTAAATGGAATGTAAGAGATCTGAATAGGGAGGAAACATCCCTAATTTGGTAAATCGCTAAGCATTATTATATTCCAAGGTTGCTTAATCATGACACAAAATATCAGTAACTATTAACATTCCATGGTTTCATGTTAATTGTCTGATTTATAGTAAGGGTTGGGTGTTAAGAGTACATACCGTGTGCATCCTGTTGCTACCTTATCATCACTCTCCTAAAGAGTTTTGGTCAACCCAACCCATACCAATAGATAATCCATTTTGGCGAGAACTGCCTGGTACCCTTGAGTCAGCCCACCTATCTTTTACACCTCTTAAGAAGAAGCGTTATTTAAAACTTAATACTCGCCCTAATCCCCTGATACCTAGATTTCACAAGATAGGCTTGAGAACCTCCCGAATTGTTTCTCAGCATACAAATTGACAGCCTCCAAATGGTTTCTCAGCATAAAATATCCACTTACCCACTCCCCAAGAACATGCAATTTAAATGGAATGTAAGAGATCTGAATAGGGAAGAAATATCCCTAATTTGGTAATTCGCTAAGCATTATTATATTCCAAGGTTGCTTAATCATGACGCAAAATATCAGTAACTATTAACATTCCATGGTTTTATGTTAATTGTCTGATTTATAGTAAGGGTTGGGACAGATGACTAAAAGAATTACATATATGAGTCAATCATGTTTAATTGACTAGACATAATAATACGAGTTCTAACTTGATAGATGTTCAAATGCAGAGAACCTAGATACAATTCAAGGACTTGATAATCACATAACATCATTACTAACCCATACCACAAACCACAGCTTATAAACTACAACACATACTCGGTAAGATACCAAAATATCACCAATCTAAACAGCATTGCTAAACAAATCATATCCCACTATGGGATATCCAAACTAACATAATTTTATTTTAACTGCATTTCATACACATACACATACACATACACATATCAGCAGTAATCTTTAAGATAAAACTTTATAGTTCAGAACATATAATAAAAGTGCAAACATAAATAACAGGATTACCAATTTTGCGGTCTAGATTAAACACCCGACCTACACTACACTACAGAAGCTTCTTCATCTTATCCTTATGATTCTCCAAAATCTCAATCACTGCTTCACTATACACACCCTCCTCTTCATCTTCATCTTCAAACTCATAGTCACCGGTCACAGAACCAATATCTTCACTCATCTCCATCACAACAAAAGTCACATCCCTCATCACACACCCCGACCTCCCTAAATCCAACACATCAACATAACACGTACTCACACTAACCGGAACCTCAACACAATTCAACTGCAGCTTCACATCATCCGCATCCCCCCCTATCCACTCCCTCACTTCACGCACCCTCCCCCCACTCAAACTCAACCTCCCTCGTCTCCCCGAATCACTAATCGCAACACTTTCCAATAACGGAAACTCCTTAATGAAATACAACAACATCCTATGTCTCACAATGACATCTTTCAAACACTGAAAAGCGGTATGCACTTTCTTTCTAAATGCATCATTACTAAACCCCGTACTTTCACATAACTCGTCCGCGTTATTACTATCATTGTAACTAACTAAATTAGGCGAAACGAATATAAACGAATCTATCTTATTACCAAATCCAACTTTCCACTTGTACAAACAACTATCATCAACACCTTTATGTTTGGAATAAGGTAATTCGACAAGTAACGTTTTTAAAAATCTAAATTTGGTCATAAACATAAAAGCGGAACGAAAGGAGTGGTCGTAAAAAGAGGAAATGATGGGGGGAAGGGGTTTAGGAGGTGGGAGAATGGTACGGCGGATGAAGTGAAGTGGTTTGGAAATAAGGGTGTTTAAAAGAGAGCGCGAGAAGTTGTTGGGGTTGTTGGAAATGGTGACGTCAGCGGCGGTGAATGAGATTGTGTGAACATGAAGAGTGATTGAGGAAATGCGTTTGGAAACGACATGGCAAACGAATAAAGTTTTGAGATCGGTTATTTTGGTGAGTATTTGAAGGATCAGCTCGTCTGGTAAATGGTTCAGAGATGTAGGATTGTTTGTTTCGGGTGATTGTTCGATTTCGTTCATTTTTATAAATCTACAGATAATGAAGCCCTATTGGCTAATTGCGGTTATATCAATAAAGCATTCAAATTCCTGAAAACTTGCACAATTAAACCACTAACCTATTTCAAATACAAAGAAATATATGATAACTGAAAACTTATGAACAAAACCACTAACCCCTTTTCAAGTTTCATCCCCAAACCACCATCAATTCCGGTTTTCTTATATAGACTATCAATTCATCAGGTGGGTGTATAAGTGTTTTTTAAAGGGGGTGTTTGTGGCTGTGTTATGTGTTATATATAAAGAGGTAAGGGCAAGTTTAGTGAGTAAGTTTTTTTTTTTTTTTTGGTTGATTTGAATCTGTGATGATCGGATAATTATGTGTGTGTTGTTGTGAGAGATAAGGGGTGTTTGGCAAATGTTTACAGAATAAAATAAAAAGATTGTGAACTTATATGTAATTTTTTTTTTTTTTTTTCATTTATTTTTGTGACAAATGTTTTTCCCCTTTTGAAAGAGTTGAAGAATAGAACATGTAAAAGTAACTATTTTAGCTTCAAAATATAGCAAAACCTTGCTGGTATCATAGGTTGTTTGGGGTTTTGGATACAATTACGTATTTGGTTAAATAAGTTTGCAAATTTTTGTTTATTTGTTGTTTTCCTTTTTTGGAATTGGAAATTAAATTATAATATGTAATAGAACATGTTATATATCTATAACTCTTCTTAAATAAAAGGTTCATAATATCAAGGCTTATCAAAACCCTCTTATACAAGCTCATAAACCGAGCGTAAGCTAAGTCAGACACTAGGTTTTGATTTGAGTCATATATTTAATAAGTATAAGCTAATGAGTTTATAAGACCATCACATTTACCCCTAAACTTTATATTTTTTTTTAAATATTATAATAATGTATATGCACTTAATTATAAATATCAAAATGAAAGCATGAATTACTTTGATATGTAAATGAATATACGAGATTGTACATATACGAACGACTCATTTTATTCATCTTAACCAAATTAAGTAAGGATGTCTAGAGAAGTATTATTGTTTTACTATCCGCGTTTAATAATAACTCATGTTATTCCTTTTTATAAGTTTAACCCGTGAATAACAAGTTTAAAATTTAAATATGGCTAAGATTCTTAGTAACATTAATATAAATATCAAAATGAATGCATGACTCCACGGATTATTGTGACATGAAAATAAATATACGAGATTCTACATATAGCAACGACACATGTAATTCTTATTTAAAGTTTGAATAAAGTTTAAATAAGGATATCCGGGAATTGGGATAACATTTTGAAGAGTTATTACGTGTTATTAAACATGCATAATGCCTAGAACATGATATCAATATATAAATTTAACAGTATCAACCTTAACATCATGTCAGTTAAACAAAGTCAAATCATTCAAAAAACAAAAATCTAAACCAAATCTTAACTGATATTAATACATTACGAGAAATTTATGTAAAAATCCGCGTTTACATTGGTATGATAATTATATAAGTACTAACTTATAGACTCGTGGAATCCACGTTATTTTAGAGGGTTTTTGATTAAAAAAAAGTAAGTATGTGAATAAAGTAAGAATAACGAACGTAAACGCTATGAAATTTTCTTGTAATGGAATAATAAGTTATAAGTGACTGATAGTATGAAATACAATGCTTGTAAATATCTGTGTAATAATGTTCGTTGCCTCGTGATCTCCAATATGTTTGTCTTTAGAAACATATGTATGTAGTGATCATTCTAACACTTCAACAAAAGATCCATTACGTAAACACCTAATAAGTTTAAAAAATATGTAAGTACTTTTCGAGATGTTATGGGTAGTGCTACACCGAACAATTCCTTTCTATCTTCCTTAATGAGTGATCTTTAACATATGAAGTAACTATATAACAAATAAAATTACGAAGTCCAAATTCGCTAATATAGAGGATTCAGATTCTACCCTAAAAAATCACTAACAACTTGATTTTATAATATGGTGCATCTTTAATTTATATCATCATAGCTTATAGACCCGTGGAATCACGAGAAATTTTATAATATGGTGCATCTTCAATTTATACCATTTTATATAGTTGTACATACAATTTGAACATTAGTCATAGATCTTAAAATACTTTTTGTAGACAACGTTTGTAGTACTTTTCGACATCTTCATCACAAATGACAACTTTAAAACTTCTTTTGCTTTTGACCCTTGAAAAGGCAACATATAGTTTATTATGGACTTCATTGACTCGAAAAATGTAGTTTGAAATGTACAAATCAATGTTATTTGAAGTGGAGAGGAATATGGTTTCTTTGTCCAACAAAACATTTGGTCATGATAGATCTTTTCATCTAAATTTAAATTAGAAAAGATAATTAAAACGAAAGGTTAATCCACATATGTTGAAACTTCCTTGTGTCTATATTTAACATTTGAAGTAGCCATATAAGTTAATAATAAAGAAGACACAAATGTTATATTATGTGCCTGTTTGGCAAGAACTTTTTGAGGAGCTGATAGCTTTTTATTACAATAATAATCTCTTTTAAAATAAGTATCTTCGTTTAGGTACATCAATTTCAAGCTTTTATTTAAAACGAATACCTCATAAATGAAAACCTGATTCATGAAGCTTTTTAAACATTTAGGAGTTGTTAAAACTTTAAATTACTGATATACCCTCCAAAAAATTTGTTTACAATTATAAATATATCTTTTTATGTCATTTTACATCTTATAATTACATTTAATAGCTAACTTACCAAACCCTTTTATTGAAAAAAAATACAGCTTGTAGCTCATGTTAACAGCTTCACAGTTTACAGCTTACACATTACAATTAACAGTTTACAGCATACAACTTGCAACTAGTTTTGCCAGACATACCCATTTCACCCTGCGTTAATTGTTGCTCAAAATAACTAATAATTTGACTATCAAACTAAAATATCTTAGAATGACGGCTAAACTAAGTAACCAACAGTTGCACTTTTCATAAACTAAATAAAAGAAAGGTCTTCCACAAATATTTACTTACATACGCTCATTAATGAGTGTCAAATAATTTGCAGTAACACTATAACATTGAAAGTCATTAGTAAATACATGAACACATACAAAGGAAATCCTTTTTCTATTCTGTTTCTTATAGATGGAGCTTTAAGACTCTAAGTTTACATGAAACCTGAAACATAAAATCATATATTTTTTTTTCTTTTTTAGGCCAAATTGCATATATATCCCTCCCAAAGTGAATAATTGCATATATATTTAACACAATCGGATTTGACACAATCGGATTTGAATAGTTGTAAAAATTATTCAATTTTGATCCGAACCATTTTGACCCGTTACTTTACACGACGTGTTCATTTCCACCGTAGTATCGAGGATAAAACATAAAGCTTGGGCAAATAAACTAAAAACATCACCATCATAAATGCTTCCCCCAAGTAAAACAACCCTACTACTATGTTTAAAACTGCAGTTTTGCACATCCCCGTTGAAATTAGCCGAACAACCCTTCAAAACATAAGTTTTTAGCAGCCACACACCCCTTAAAACTTCAGCAAGTATACCTAAATACCCATTTTAAACTTCAATTTTGCAGCTGACTTAAACAACTAATAAAGTGCGGTTTTTAAGCAAATCGAGACACCCCTTAATAAAAACCATTGGCATTGTTTCAGAAAACATGACAAAATTAGTAGGTCAAACCAATGAGAAATGAAGATACTAACCATGTAAATAGCCTCTTTACTTACAACCACATGAGATTGATGATCTGCTTGCTCTGCATTATCTAACTCATTTAATCAGTTATGCTATATCTAGTTATGTTATATCTTAATATGGGTCACATCAAAAAAGTGTGTTTGAAACACCATTTAGTGAGTTAAAATTTTCCACAATTTGAGAGTATATAAGGCTTATATTAAAAATTCGATATACTAATTCATTATATTAACTAATACTAAAAAATCTAATACACTAATGTAAATAATGGGGGTTAAACACGTCATATTTCTAACGTGTAACCAAATGCTTACATCACGCTAAATCATTTCTATATAAAAGGTGATAATATTATTGCATTTGTAATATTTGTTATTGATAATAGTTACTAATTTATCTTAGGTTAAAAATGGAGTGATAGCCTATTTAGAATTGATTGACAATATTGTGTCACATAAAATTACCCGTCTTGACTCAAACCCCAAATGACCAGTCAATTGACCCATCGGTTTCACCACTCTTCAAATCAAAGAAAAAAAGGTAGTTACATGTAACAACCTTAATTTGTGACCCCAGTTTGATCCGAACTCTTGTTCCACTAACATCCACAACCCGACCCTTGTATTCTTTCCACGGACCAACTGAATTTTGATGGATGTTCTACACAAAGAATCTCTCCCTCTTCCTCCATCAATGTACTTCTGACCAGCTACATTGTATCACAAATGTTAATTAAAGGAGCCAAAAAATCTAATATATATGATACCTCAAATCCTTGTAGTCGACTTTTCATAAACAAAATCGTTATGTGTGACTCACTTTCTTTGCCTAGATATGGCTTAAACTATATATTATTGTTACAGCAATACTTTATTATAGAGATTCATGCTGATTTTATGCATATACACTGTGGGCAACTTTCAACTTGTTTAACATGTTGACTTAAAAGTTGATGCTTTCAATGTACCCATTTAACCCAATAGAGAACAACGTGACTCAAATTAACCCATTTATTAGTCAACATGATTTGTTATGAAAATTTCAATCCTGCCGGTGATTAACGTCACTTTGATATTACTTCCAAATAATAGAAAACCCAAACAGATTAAGATTTTCAAATAGATGTTGCCCACTAACTGGTAGATCTAAACTTTTGAGTTTTCTTAGATATTTAGAAAGGCAAAAGTGTGGTTTGATATACCCGCACAACCCACCCAAATTGCCACTTTTACACAATATAACATAAAATACCTTTTGCTAACTAAAGTGCTCCCATCTTTCAAACATTCGGCTCACACATGACCATCTGCTGTAACATGGATTAGTGAACATCAAAACCTTGATTTCTTTGATCTGCTTAAACCAAGACTTCACCCAGACATTCATTTTGATATTTCTGACAACATTTGCCTCTAAAGTCAGATGGTACTTACAAAAGTATATGTGTTTTTCTATACATGAATGAGAAGGCTTAAAAACGTACAGTTATATGTTGTTTCTATAAATAGTCACTTGCTAAAATGGTTAGAAATGAAAATTAGATAGCATACCAAAGGTTACCTGATATTCCCACCTTGACATTCGTGCATAAGCATGTCAAAATATATTAGCCGTTTATTCTCTCTTTGAATTATGGAGAAGGTCTGCTTCTTTGTGTCACCTGACGACCTTGCTTCATGCACTTATTTAAATCCTCATATCACAAGCCCAAACTCTGATAGCTGTAAACATGATTAAAAACAAAAAGATCCAAATCATGGGTCAGGTTTGTGATAGTTTTCATACTTTGATTTAGTATCTATCGAGTTGCAAATCAATCGTAACTGCACTACCAGTAATAACACGTTCGTTGCATTTGAAAATCTGAAAAGCTACTCATTATGTAACATGCTAAATACTTCCTCATTGAACCTCTCACACAATCTCATGAGGTTGTCTAACCAATTGGACAATTTTAAAATGAGTTACCATGAATCCGATGAATAATATTT
Source organism: Artemisia argyi (assembly GCA_030686995.1). NCBI lineage: Eukaryota > Viridiplantae > Streptophyta > Magnoliopsida > Asterales > Asteraceae > Artemisia > Artemisia argyi. The sequence goes on from CM060687.1 coordinate 95,087,518, forward strand.
CTACTTAGATAATACCTTTGGGCTCTTTACTGTATCCTTTGTTGAGTAGTACTGTCATATTGCTTCTCAAGCGATCTCACACTTGGCTCTCTATATCTGACTAAACAAACTGACATTTTATCAAACACCCTGTGTGTAAGCAATTGGCTACAAATCCAAATCAAACATAAAAACAGTTACATGCTTTTTGAGACTTTAACTCAATCAGTGATGATATAAACACGGACTGAAACAATTACCTGATTGATTGTTGAAGAACATAAATTCGATATGCTCGACTCATCATGTGCTACACTTTTGGGCTACAAAAAAATGATGACACAAACATAATTAAATCATGAAAAAATGAAGCAGCCACACAGTTCTAAAACAACCACATCAATTAGTTTATCATATTTATAAATTATGCATATAGAAAACATTAAAAAAAACAAATCAATCATATTACCACGGATCGATAAAAGATAAAAGCAACCAAATAACACAAAAACTAACAAATTATGCAGTGTTCCTCTCATCACATCGAGATATTGGGTGGAATTCAAGATCATCCATGGTGATTTTGAAACTCATTTGAGATGAAACTGGTGTTTTTGATTTTTGAATCGTGGAGTGCTTGAGATGAAACTAGTATGGACTCGAGATATAATCAAAAAATTGTGATATTCGGTTACAAAGAATTTTAAAGCTTTAATGAATTAGCAAAAATAGCAGCATTGATGGGTTTAAGAATGAATTGATGGGTTAATGTTGATTGAATAGTTTACAAAAATAAATCAAAGTGAAGTGTGTAAAGTATTCTATACCGTGTATTTTAAAGGTGTGCTTCAAAGGTGTTATACACTTGAAAGCATTTGTGGTTTATGGACTAATAGCATGAAAGACACATCATTGCATTTATGATTTATGCTGGTTTATTGATTTGTAAATTATTCACGTTTATTATATTTAATAGATAAAATATTTTACATAATTTTATTTATAAAATTAAAAAAAAAAAAAAAAAAAAAAAAAAACTATCTCACAACGCAGTGTATGCACGAAGTTAAAATCTAGTTTTTAGAAATAAATACTTTTGATGTTGAGGAGTTAAAATCAATTAACTTATTCAATGATGTTGAAGAAATGTTGAGTAATGCCCTCGGATGGAAAAAATTTACAAATACAAGTCCATAGTACACCCGAATACAAGAGCTCTACACCAATAGGAGCAACGCATCCTTCCAAAACTGATATGAATCACCGTAAGTTATCATGTATTCTTGAGACATAGTATAGGAGATTACACGGACATAACAGACCCTAATCTCACACAGGTAAGCTTGGGCAACTAACAAATCTATCATCTAATACTTCACCCGTCGTCCAAGTGACGAAATGCGAAAGCTGGAAGTGAAGTAGAAAACTTAAAACTCAAGAGTTCTAACAAATTCGTTGATGAAGACATCAGAGATCAACCGAAGACATCTTCAAACTGCATCAGCAAAAAATTAATAATAATAAAAAAGGGGGCTAAACTAACATTAAAGGTCCTTGACTAAATATTATTATTATTATTATTATTATTATTATTATTATTATTATTATTATTATTATGAGTAAACTACATTTTTGATCCTTGTGGTTGTATCAAAATTGCACTTTCAGTCCAATTTTGAAAAAGTGAGACATTTCAGTCCAAAAGTCCACGTGGACTTCACTTTTGGTCCAATTTTCTAACCTAGTTAGTTTAGTCGTTAATTCAGTTGCAGCATTATTCCTTTAACCTAACGGTCGTTTGCAATGTTTGCACCGTTAGTCCTTTCAGTTAAAAAATTGGAAATAAAAAATTTTGGAAAATTTTTTTTCCAAAAAAATAATCTGAAAAAAAAAATTCTAATAAAAAAAAATTGACGAAACTTTTTTTTCCGAAAAAAATAATTTGAAAAAAAAATTCTAATAAAAAATTTTCTTAAAAAATTCGAAAAATTTTCAAAAAAAAAAATTTTTTTGATGAATTTTTTTTTCCAAAAAAAATAATTTGAAAAAAAAATCTAATAAAATTTTTTCTTAAAAAATTCGAAAAATTTTCAAAAATAAAATTTTTGACGAAATTTTTTTTTCCAAAAAAAAAATTGAAAAAAAAAATTCTAATAAAAAATTTTCTTAAATTATTCGAAAAAAAATTTCAAAAAATAAATAGCGATCTAGTTTTTTTTTTTTTTTATTTTTTTTTTTTTTTGGAATTGTCTCAAGGGCTTGTTTAGACGAATGGATATAGGTCGCATAAAATGATGAAATAGAAAGCGTATGAGATGATGATAAAAACATATTCGCTAATTTGGTAGTTTGGCTAGTCGAATCTGTTTAGTACTATTGGGTTTAATCATTCGATACTCGACTCAAACATGGGTATAATGTTAGGTGTGTATATGAGTGAAGTGAAACGTTGTCGGGTTATAAACAAATGTTACATGATTTTTTTTTTCAAATTTTCTAAGTTATCTTAGTAAGTTATATAATTTTTTCGAATTTTTGTAAGAAAAATTTTATTAGAAAATTTTTTTTCAAATTTTTTTTTGGAATTTTTTTTTTCGTCAAATTGTTTTTTAGAAAATTTTTTTTGATTTTTTTAAGAAATTTTTTTATTAGAAACTTTTTTTTCAAATTAAATTTTTTGGAAAAAAAAAATTCGTCAAATTTTTTTTTAGAATTTTTTCCTATTTTTTAAGAAAAATTTTTATTAGAAATTTTTTTTGGAAAAAAAAATTTCGTCAAAAAAATTTTTTTTTAGAATTTTTTTCGAATTTTTCAAATTATTTTTATTTGGAAAAAAAATTTTCCAAATTTTTTTTTTCCAATTTTTTAACTAAAAGGACTAACGGTGCAAACATTGCAAACGACTGTTAGGTTAAAGGACTAATGTTGTAACTAACTTAACGACTAAACTAACTAGGTTAGAAAATTGGACCAAAAGTGAAGTCCACGTGGACTTAAGCAGGTTAACTATGGAAACATCTTAAACCTGATCTCAAGCAGGTAAGAAATAGAAACAGCTTGAACCCGATCTCAAGCAGGTAAGCAAAAAAGAGATAGCTTCAACCTGATCTCAAGTAGGTAAGCAACGAGCAAAAGAACACATACCAAAGTAACAAAGTTGTTACCTCCTTAAAATCTCCAGCCTTCTCCCAAAAAACCAGTCTCTTTTAAAACATCCCCCCATGACCTTGCCAGCTCCGCAGCTTCAAGAAAATGTCCCGATTCTTCTTCCAACTCCAAAAGCAGATCAAGGCAGCATAACGACTCAAACCACCTATCTTCACAAAATTTGTTTCACTGTTTTCAATCATCATCTTCTTGGGTAAACTCGATTCCTTTAAGGACCTCTTAAATATGTCATGCACTCTAGAAAGAAATCTTGAAGCCTTAACATTAGATGGGTTCTCCAACCATTTGCTGTACTTGATAAAGCGTTGAAATCAGTGCAAACAAACATCTAGAGCAATGTCGATAGCTTCCACATTTGGAGGGCCTTGTTTACTTCTAAGACCATGTGAATGCCTCAAATTCTCAACACCTGAATAAAGTGGAAGCCAATTCAGTTCCTTACAAACAACCTCCACATACAGTAGATAAGAACTTATCGCTGAAAGCTGAGGATAGTATAGAACACTGCCACCAATCATAAGCCTGATTAATTCTTTGTTGGGTTCTGGGATTGCCTCAAGGTTGTTTGAGTATAGGTACTGTTGAGTCTTTCTTCCCAGAGCAATGAAGAACCCAAAAATCCTTATCCAAACCTCAATAGTTTCAGAGGATGTTAATCTTGACCATATTCTTTTTCTAGCAATAGCGAAAGCAACGATAAGCAGCCAACCAGGTCGCTCCACAAACGACCAGCTTCGAGACCTCGTCACAAAAAAACAAGGCTTTGCTGATTGTGCTGACTTAAAGATATATAGCCGAAGCCAGCTTTCTGAAATCATCATGAGCTGTTAAAGTAGGCTTGTCAATCTTTAATGGATCACCATCGAGCAAACGAGCATCAGCTGGAACAACATCTCCAAGTTTAATGATGATTATATCTCCAGGAACTAACAATGAAGAATCTTCCTCATTCCATCGTCCATCACGTAAAATCTTAGCTTTTGGGGCAATTCTAGCCATAAAAGCAGCAACGGCATTACCAACATTGTTCTCTTCAATGAAACTAATTGTGGAATTGATAATAAGCAAGGTAATAGTTCCCACAAAGTCCTGCCAATCAGGAGGCTTTCCTACTCCATTAGAAAGTGCCAACTTCTCACTATGTTCAACAAGAAGATCACCTTTCTCCTCATCATCTACATCATGGAGATCAAAAGTCATATCCGGAACATAACCAAGAGCTTTGATTTGATGTATCAAATCACCAAGAAGATTTTATATCTCTTGTGAAGGTGGGTGAGTTTTATCCCCGACATAAAACGTTGCAGTGCCTATTTTCCCTGAACCCAACTACGACCAGGTAAGGCCACCCACACTACTAGGCTAGGTTCCATTGGCATGTCCTCAATGAGCTTCATAGCTTTCTGCAACTGCCCAGCACGGCCAAAAAGGTCACCGATGCAAGCATAATGTTCGACCCTGGGATCAATCCCAAATTCCCATGTCATGGTATCAAAATACTCTAACCCCTCGTTAACCAAACCAGGGTGGCTACAAGCGTAGAGAACAACATCAAATGTCACACCGTCAATTGGAAGACCTGCCTTTCTCATCCCATTAAATACCTCAAGAGCCTCTGCACCACGACCATGCATTCCGTACCCGGTTAATAGAGACGACCAGGAGACAACATTTCTTTGTTTCATGTTATCAAATACAACGTGAGCCACATCAACATCACCAGATTTAACATACATGTCAATGAGACAATTATCAACAAGTAACACATCAGAATTTTCATATCTTGCACTTGGCATACATGTCAATCAGAGAATTGATCACCATTTGTTCATCTTCCAGGGTCATTCTTGTTAATATTTAGAATTTCTTTAATGGCGTAACAATGAATCTCTTTCCCTTAAAGCAATGTCACTGCACACGCACAACCGGATAATAGAGAAACAAGGGGACGACGTTAGGTACGGAACCAGAAACTATCATTTGCCTGAAAGCATCAAGTGCTTCATTTCCAAGCCCTCTTTGAGCATATCCAGCAATGACAGCACTCCATGTTACAACATTCAATTCAATCTTTTCTCCTCGCATCTTCTCAAACAAACCAAGAGCCTCGTCAAATCTACCTGTTTGCGAGTACCCTGTAACCATTGCATTCCAAGAACCAACATACCGTTACACATATCAGAATAAAAGAAGGCCATATTTCCAATGAAGCCCAAATTGGTACCAAAACCAATATAGAAATTAATGGTAGAAGCCCAATAAACCAAACTCAACCTTTTAATCTTAAATCCACCACCCATATAAATCAAAATGAAACATAGATGCAACTGAACCCATTACCACCATCAGTCAAATAAACCATAAATCCCACACTTAACTTTAAAAAAAAATCCACAAGAATTACCAAAAACAACCACTCCTTATCATTCCATTTATACCATAAGCAACCCACATAACAACTGGATGAAGAAAAATGAAAGCCCATATCTCCAACATCCATGATACAGTAAAAAACAAAACTCCCAGCAACATGAACAATCCAGAAATACCTATTCTTTTGAGGTCAAAACACAAACATAACTGTCCATACACTATCTGAGCTAGGCACACACAATGATGGACAATCAGAAGTGTAACAAGCCTCAAAATCCAACACCATCAGAATTGAACACATGCAATTTTCACAATCATCTAAGATAGGCTTAAACCTCTTAGGGGAAGCATGTAAAAGAAACAAATAGATGGTGATGGTTATAAAACAAACCTGAGTATCACCCCATATGAAGAAAAGCAAAAACTTCGTCATGAGGAAAACACCATTGCAAGTAATTCTGGAAGAAAACAACACCTCTCCCCAACTGTCTCCAATGATACCCTCTATGTAACTCCATATAAACCAATACCAGACCAGAGAACCATAAAAATACCACTCAATTTACCAAAAAACCATATTACCAGGTCCTGAAATGCTACACTTAAGAGATTCAAAGCAAAGCCACATTATCCAAACTTCATCTGTGTTAGGCACACACCAAGTTGGAAAATCAGTTTGCCCATAAATCTCTAAATACAAACTAAACCAAATGCCATCTAAGCTAGGCTTACACCGCATTGGAAAAGCAAGTATAGTCCATGAGAAGTAGCACCACGAATAAACCAGTATATGTAGAAAAAATTCAAGAATTTGCTTTCCTTTTTCTCTTCAAGTTTATTATGACCAAAAGTAACCAATCTTTCTTCAGCAGCAGAGCTAGTGAGCCCTTCTTTGCTACATCTCAAATTCTCAAATACTTCCTCAACGGGTATGCTTTCCAAATCAATAGTTTCTTTCAAGACAGCTTCAAGAACTTCATGCTTTTCTTCTTCACCCATGTTGAGTTTCTTTCTATGTAACAAAAACGTATTATTTCTTGGGATGGCGGCCAACACCTATGAACTTCAAAAACACACCAATCAAAGGCCAAAAAAGCAGGAAACACTTAATCAGACACCAATCGTAACCAGAGATCAAACCCCCAAAACTACCGAAACCCTAATTTTCTCAAAAATTGGGCATTTTGTAAAAGCTTTTAGAATTGATCAATTAGAGTCAAAAGACACCAATTAACAACAGTTAATTAAGTTTTAATCGAATTAATGTTGAAAATCCCCAAAGTCTTTGAAACCCTAATATTTGAGAAAAAATGATTTTAGAGCAAGTATAAGAACCTGGCTCGATACCATGTAGAAAAACTGAATCAACGGATTCTCAAACACTTTTATTGATTAAAACAAGATTACAAAACACAAGGTAATCAAATCTGTTCTCAAACAGATTGACCAAACAATTGATCTCAACCAAGAATACAACCAAGGAAAAGCATACGACCAGATCTCAATCAGGGAATATAAGACCGATAACCAATAAGCAATCACGGGTACTCCAGCTACACTGTCGTACCCCTTTTATCTTCAAGTGATATTAGTTCTGTTATATTCCCAATCAAAAGAAGCTCATCACAGCTTTATAAAAAAGAAGAAGAATGGCAACTTTGTGTGATAGTGGTATAACGGCTATGTAGATAGCCGTTTAGAGAGAGATGAAGTGCTACATTGTTCTTTTGTGAGAGTGGGCAGAGAATCCAAGTCATCCATCCAGAATGATAAACGGAGTATATATACTCCTCTTCCCAACGGCTCTATCTAATAATGACATAACCAGCCCTTCATCTTTACATCTTCTTCAAACACTGCTTAAACCTCAATAACAATATAAATGAGGAATAAAAAAGTGACAAAGTTAGTCCTGTAATATATTAACAGGTTGAGAGTTATACTTTCAACACCCTCTCAAAGATTACATGACACAATCCTCCACAACTAATTGAAAAGACGTAAGTTGTTTAATTAACAAGATACGCATGCATCTTTCATTGGCCTTCGTTACTATATGGTCACTCGTGTTTAAGAGGGTGTATCTGTAATGCATATTAATGCACCTTCAAGATGAGGAAAAGCTTCATTTGTAATTAGATATCATGAAGAAAATAATACACCATCGATAGGTTATTTGTAGGCACTCTAATTAACTAAACATGTTATTTATCCTAATAATAAATAAAAACATTATGGACAGCAGGAAGGATCATTTTTGAGAGAAATGACCTCATTTGATGCTGCCATTACTTATTTACTTTTTTAGTATTCGATTAAGACACATTGCACTGGACCATTGACCATGTTAATACAAATATCGCCTAAAAACGTTATTTATATTTTACGATCTTTGCTAAGTTTTGTTAACGACAAAATGTAAACTTTAGTTTCTAAGTAAATCATAATCTTAGTTTTAAGACTTGCATAATTAGACATTTGCTACATTTTACATTTCACATAAAACACAACACTTTTAATTTCTTAAAATACAAATGTCACATCACATTTATGGTAAGTTTGTCAATATACATTTATGGAAAGATATTGTGTTTGACTAACCATAAGTCTTCTTGCACAAGTTTGTGTTTGACTAGTTTTTATGAGATGTGACCTTGTTTGGTTTGTATGATTTATTGCAAAACCAACTGCAAGCCTGGCGGAACCCTGGGGGTACACGGGCGGAACCCATCTGAGGGTTCCGCCGTATCCGCCAGACCTACAGAAGGTTTTGCTATAAATACCAAGCCACATGTTTGATTTTTGGCTTATCACTCTACATCATATTTTCACACATATTCATTCATTCTTTCATCTAATCCTTTAACATCTCATTTCATATGTGAAGTTTCTTTTTGTAGCAAAGAAGTTCACGAGTTCATAAAAAGTTACAAGTATTCAACACAACGTTGCAAGACTTGTTAGCTTAGCATTGTGTAGACTTGTGTAGTTTACACTTCATTTAATTGTGTATTTTCAGTAGTGATCGGTTAGTATTTTAGTCCTCAAAATACAAAGTGTGACGGGAGTTGTTGTACCCTTGTAAAAGAACTAACGGGAGTGGTTGTACCCTTGTAAAAAAACTCGACATCTAGCTTAGTGTCGGTAAACGTGTGTAAGCGACGTGTAAGGTTTTCTCCGCCGGTGAAAGGAGCTTGTTGACTAGTGAAAGAAACTCTCGAGTTGGATACTCGGGGTGTGGACGTAGGGCAAGGAAAAAGAGTCCTTGTAGCCGAACCACGATAAATACTCGTGTTGTGGTTTGATCATTTCTTTCTTTATACTTGCATGTTATATTTTGTGTTTGTATATATATCTTTGATTAAACGGAAAGTTTCAAAAGATAATTAAACAAGTTAAAAAGATTTTAAATGGTAAACTATTCAACCCCCCATCTAGTTTTCCACAATTGGCATCAAGAGCTACGTTACTCAAGCTTTTAAAATATATTATGTTTTAAAACTTGAAACGATCCATGGATTTTGAAAATTAAAGAGAAGGGCAATCTATGCAAAGACCACCACTTTTTGAAGCGAATGGTTTTATATATTGGAAAAACCGTTTTGAAACTTACGTGAAATCTAAAGATATAGATTTATGGTATATAATCATTGATGGTGATAATATAGCTACTAATAGTAAAGATGATGATCAAAAGAAACTAATTGCTAAAAATAATGAAGCTAAAATGATGCTTTACAATGCTTTGCCTAAGAAAGAATATGAAAGAGTCTTTATGTGTAAAACCGCCAAAGATATTTGGCAATCATTAATAGTCACTCATCAAGGAAACTCACAAGTTAAGGATAACAAAATTGATCTTCTTGTTCAACAATATGAACAATTTGTTATTCCCGAAGATGAGATTATTGATAATGCATTTGCTAGGTTTAACACTACTATTACTTCACTTAAAGCACTTGATGAATCTTTTTGTAGTAAGAATTTTGTCAGGAAATTCCTTAGAGCACTCCATCCGAAGTGGAGAGCAAAAGTGACGGCAATATAAGAATCCAAGGATCTTTCAAGCATGTCACTTGACGAGCTAATTGGAAACCTCAAAGTTCATGAAATGGTAATGGAAAAAGATTCGGAATTAGTTAGAGGCAAGAAAGAAAAAGTTAAGTCCATTGCCTTGAAAGCTAGAGTCCAATCAAGTGATGATGAAGAATCTACGTCGGATAGTGATGATGAGGAATATGCTATGTGTTGGGAATTAAATAATCAGAAGAATCAGCATAAAGGTTTAAGGAAATACATCAAGTATGTTTCTGCTGATAAAGCACAAAGCACGTTTCCACTGATGGATTCTGCTGAAGAACGTTTTCTACTGAAGGTGTTTCTGCTGATGGATTCTGCTGATACTTTTATGACTCATAAGAACAGGTGTGTAGATAAGTACGACTTACTCTACTGATTCATATACAAGATAATATCTTTGTTGTAGTCATCAAATTGGACACTCCAAGTGAGTTGTAATCTTAGATACATGGTGTATCTTAATGACTCACATGATAAGTCATCAAACTAGCTCGAATGAAGCTTAGTCATAAGCTAGTATTTAGATGAGTCATATAGTTTGTAAAAGATCTTTCCTTGGACTATAAAAGGAAAATCTTAGATATGTATTAAGTGTGCGTGACGTGAGTGCAGAAAATATATACATGTGTAGAGATATACATAAAGAAAAACATTAGAACAAAACACAAGATTCAAGGTCTTTGTAACCCTAGTGATAGTGAAGATCACTCGTATTATTCTGAATAATATTGAATCGTTTGGTGAAATACTTTCATTGTTCTTTGTTAAATATACACAAGCATCACAGTTCCATTTCCAATAAACTTCTAAGTGTGGTTAAGTAGATTCCGCATACTTAATCATATTCACTCAAAATATCATATTACACGTTAAAAGGTCCAACACCTATAGTGTGTAATCACAGTCAACCGATCCTCTCAGTTGGTATCAGAGACTTCAGGTTGATACTTTTGATTTAGAAGAAGAAATGGATACATAATCTATTCAAACAAATGTTGCTGCAAAGTTGCCAGTTCTCAAACAGAATGAGTTTGAATTATGGAGGTTAAGAATAGAACAGTTTTTCCAGGTGCAGGATTACACTCTCTGGGAAATCATTGAAGATGGAAACTCTTTCAAACCCACAACCACTTTATCAACAGTTGAAGGTAGGGAAATTTCAGTTGTTCTAACTATCCCTACAACTGCTGATGAAAAGATAAAGAAGAAGAATGACCTCAAGGCCAGAAGTATGCTGATGATGACCATTCCAAATGATCTACTTATAAACTTCAGCAAATTCAAAGATGCCAAGTCATTATTTGAGGCAATTATTGCAAGATATGGAGGGAATGAAGCCACCAAGAAGACCCAGAAGACCCTTCTCAAGCAGCAGTTTGAAAATTTCTCATCAACCATGAATGAATCTCTTGACCACATGTTTACAAGGCTACAGAAAATTGTGAGTCAACTTGCTGTACTCGGGGTTGATATACCTCAAGAAGATTTAAACTCAAAATTTCTGAGAAGCTTACCAGAAGAGTGGGCTATGCATGTTGTTGTTTGGAAGAATAAACCAGACATAGACACTATGGATCTTATGGATTTGTATAGCAACTTTAAAATTGTGGAACAAAAAGTAAAGAAAACTGGTGTCTCAAGTTCATATACTGGGAACATGGCTTTTATGTCATCTCCTAGTAGTTCAAACCCAGTTAAAGATGAAAAGGTTGATAGTGAAGCTGGTGCTGCTAGTTCATCAAGCAGTACCTTTGGTATATTGAATGAAAAGGCTTGTTGTGCCTTTTTCACAAGCCAGAATAATGGGTCCATGCTTACTCATGAAGATCTCTTAGAAATCAATGATGATGATTTAGAAGAGATGGACCTAAAATGGCAAATTTCTCTTCTTAGCATGAGGGCTAAGAAATTCTATCAGAGGACGGGGAAGAAACTCACTATCAGCAGCAATGATACTGCTGGTTTTGACAAGTCAAAGATAGAATGCTATAACTGTCATATGTTGGGGCACTTCTCAAGAGAATGCAGAAGGCCAAGACAGCAAGATAGCAAGAATAGAGGTTTTGGAAGCAAGTCCAAGACAGGGGAATCAACCAATCCAAAAGCTATGGTAGCTATTGATGGATTAGGATTTGATTGGAGCTTTACTGCTAATGAAGAAGAAGAAACTTCTCCTCAGACAGCTCTTATGGCTTTCACCACAGAGGTACAACTTGATAAAGTTTGTTCAAATAATTGTTCTGCTCTTAAAAGTTTAGAAACCTTAACCAAACGTTATGAAAATCAAAGAAAAGAATTAATTGATACAGCTCATAGCTTAACAAATCATAAAAGAGGTTTAGCTACTCTAGAGGAACAATTAATACATTTTAGAACAAATGAATCTACCTTTACTGATGTCAAAATTCTTCTTGAAAGAGAAATAATGTTTAAAAACAATGACATTTGTAACTTAAAAGCTGAAGTAGATAGGCTTAGTAAGGCTAAAGAGAATATTCAAATGAGTGTAGAAACACTAGATTATGCATCTAAGGGTATGCCTAACTTAATTGAATGTCAAGTAATTAATAAAGCTAAGTCTGGTGTTGGATACAAATCTGTTCCTCCACCATATAGAGGTATTCCTTCACCCCCAGGAATTGACCTAGAACACATAGGATTACCTGAATTTCAACTACCTAAATTAAAATATGGTGTTCAACCAAAATCTAATGTAGTTGATAATAAATCTTTGAAAGAAAGTGAAAGTTTAAGTAAAACTTTACTTCCTAAGGACAAGGTGTGTTCTTGTAGAAAGTCAGATGGTCCAATCATTGAGGACTCAACATCTGATGATAAAAAGGTTAAACAGGTTATGTCTAAACCTGAAGTGGTTAAGAAAGCAAGAACAAAAGTTCCTAAGATAGTCAAACACAATACTGATAGGCCTAAGACCAATGATAAACATGTTAGGCAACCAGTAAGATATTGTGAACAATATAGAACCATAAACAAGTCCATAGGTAACCAAAGGAATTGGTATAGCCTCAAGTCTCTTCAACACAGAGATAACAAAACTTGTTATACATGTGGTAGTTTTGACCATCTTACAGCTTTCTGCAACCAATGGGTAAATGGGTATACAAATAATAGAGTGAACTACAAAAGGCAAACACCTAAATCTCATTTTTACTCTAATTCTAAAAGATCAAAACCCAAAACAGTCACAAAAGCAGTTCCTGCTGATAGAGCAAAAATTGTTCCTGCTGAAAGGAAAATGGTTTCTGCTGACAGATCATATATGACTATTTACCCAAAATCAACAATTAAGGGTGCAAAAACAACTTTCAAACATGCATCTAATATTGTTCAAAGGCCCATTCAAACAAAGGCAGTAGTCCAAAAACAAGTTTGGAAACCAAAGGATAAAACTGCAAAGCCATCAGTTTCTGCTGATAGTCAAACAGTTCATATCATTGCTAAGGGAAACAGGGCAAATGCTGTTAAGGCCTCAGCATGTTGGATTCTTAAATCCAATGTTGCATCAACTATCCTCAAGAAATTACATTTCATTGATGCAAGAGGCAGATCCAAGTCAGTGTTGGCTTGGATCCCCAAAGAAAACTAATTCCTTAATTTATGTGCAGGGACATTTATCAGCAGATACTGGAGATCAAGGATTCTCAGATAGTGGATGTTCAAGGCACATGACAGGCAACAAGTCTTATCTCTCAAATTTTCAATCAGTAGATGGAGGCTATGTTACCTTTGGAGGAGGAATTGGAGGAAAAATTACTGGTAAAGGTACTATTAAAACCGGTAAACTAGATTTTGAAGATGTGTACTATGTGCAAGAGCTTAAGTATAATCTTTTTAGTGTCTCACAAATGTGTGACAAAAAGAACAAAGTTCTCTTTACTGACACTGAATGTCTTGTATTTTCTTCTGATTTTAAGATGCCTGATGAAAGTCAAGCACTTCTTAGAATTCCAAGAAAAGGCAACATGTACAGTGTTGATATGAAGAAAATTGTTCTAAAAGATTCACTTACTTGTCTTATTGCTAAGGCCACATTGGATGAATCTATGAAATGGCATAGGAGGCTTGGTCATATTAACTTCAAAACCATTAATAAGATTGTCAAAGATGGTTTGGTAAGAGGTTTACCTCAAAAACGATTTGAAAATGATCAAACATGCATTGCTTGTCTTAAAGGCAAACAACACAAAGCCACTTGTAAGCCCAAATTTTTTAACTCTATCAATCAATCATTGTTTATGCTGCATATGGACTTGTTTGGTCCTACAAATGTTAGAAGCTTGTTGCATAAGAGATATTGTCTAGTTATTACTGATGACTTTAGTAGATTTACATGGGTATTCTTTTTAGGAACTAAGGATGAGACTTCTAGCATCCTTAAGACCTTCATTACAGAGATAGAAAACCTAGTAAGCAAAAGAGTAAAAGTCATTAGATGTGATAATGGGACAGAATTTAAGAATAGAGTTATGGATGATTTCTGCAAAGAAAAAGGTATTAAAAGAGAATTTAGTGTTGCAAGAACTCCACAACAGAATGGAGTTGCTGAAAGGAAAAATAGAACACTAATAGAAGCTGCTAGAACTATGTTAGCTGACTCTAAGTTGCCTATAACTTTTTGGGCAGAAGCAGTCAACACTGCTTGCTATGTTCAAAATAGAGTTTTAGTTGTAAAACCTCACAATAAGACATCATATGAACTTTTTAGAGGTAGAACTCCTGAAATAGGATTTCTTAGACCTTTTGGATGTCATGTGACAATTCTGAATACCTTAGACCATCTTGGAAAGTTTGATGGAAAAGCAGATGAAGGATTCTTACTTGGATATTCTATTAATAGCAAAGCATTCAGAGTATACAACATGAGAACTAGAAGAGTAGAGGAAAATCTACATGTGAAGTTTTTGGAAAACAAAACTAATGTAGAAGGTCAAGGTCCCAAATGGCTATTTGATCTTGAATCTCTATCCAAATCAATGAATTATGTGCCTTTTGTTGCAGAAACTAATGAATTTTCAGGTTCACAAACTGCTGATGCAACAAATGGAGAAGGATTAAAGAAGGAGACAGATCAAGATTATGTGTTGATGCCAATATGGACAAATGCAAGTGTGGATTCAACTTTAATAAATGGTGAATCTTCTTCTGGTAAATCTAAAGAAGATGTTGAAGATGAATACAAGGAAGAAAGAGCTAAGGAACAAAAGTTTCAAGTCAGAAGTAACACTGCTGTTTCTGCTGATAAGCAAATCATTCCCGCTGATGAGCAAAATGTTCCTGCTGATGGACCATCAGAAGAAACACAAGCAAATATCTCAGAAGATGAGGTGGATTTCAACAACCTTCCACCTGATTATCAAGTTCTTTTTACTCCACACTCAAGGATTCACAAAGTCCACTCCTTGGACAATGTAATTGGAGATGTACAATCAGGAGTGAAGACAAGACAACAATTGATGTCTTCAGATCAACAAGGGCTTCTTGATGCCCTTTATGCTTCAAAACAGCATGAGTTTTCAAACTCTTTCTTATTTGTATGTTTTCTCTCACAAGATGAACCAAAGAATATTCATAAAGCCCTAGAGAATTCAAGCTGGTTGGAGGCTATGCAAGAGGAGCTTCTACAGTTTAAGATTCAAAAGGTTTGGGTGCTAGTTGATTTACCAAGTAGTGTAAGGGTAATTGGCACTAGATGGGTTTTTAGGAATAAAAGGGATGAAAGGGGCATAGTGATAAGAAATAAAGCTAGATTAGTAGCTCAAGGGTACACACAAGAAGAAGGGATAGACTATGAAGAAGTTTTTGCTCCAGTAGCAAGGATTGAAGCCATTAGACTCTTTTTGGCTTATGCTTCATTTATGGGATTCACAGTTTATCAAATGGATGTCAAGAGTGCTTTTTTATATGGTACTATTGAAGAGGAGGTGTATGTCTCACAACGTCCTGGTTTTGTTGATCCTAACCATCCAGACAAAGTGTATAAGGTTGTTAAAGCTCTATATGGCCTACATCAGGCACCAAGAGCTTGGTATGAAACACTGGCTTCCTACTTAATTTCAAATGGATTTCAAAGAGGCAAGATAGATCAGACACTTTTCACCAAGAAGCATAAGAAGGATCTTTTGCTAGTTCAAGTGTATGTGGATGATATCATCTTTGGATCTACAAGGAAGGAGATGTGTTTGGAGTTTAAGAAGCTTATGCACAATAAGTTTCAGATGAGTTCCATGGGGGAACTTACATTCTTTTTGGGTCTTCAGGTTAAACAATCAAGAGAAGGAATCTTTATTAGTCAAGACAAATATGTTGCAGAGATTCTTAGAAAGTTTCAATTTGCTGATTCCAAAACAACAAGCACACCAATTGATCCTGAGAAGCCACTTCTTAAAGATGTAGAAGGAACTAATGTGGATGTACACACATACATATCTATGATAGGTTCTTTGATGTATCTTACATCATCAAGACCTGATATCATGTTCTCTGTTTGTGCTTGTGCAAGATATCAAGTAACTCCTAAGGTTTCTCATTTAACAGCAGTCAAGAGAATTTTTAGATATCTCAAGGGTCAACCAAGGTTGGGTCTCTGGTATTCTAAGGAGTCATCTTTTGACTTGGTAGCATTCTCAGATAGTGATTATGCTGGTGCTAGCTTGGACAGAAAGTCAACAACCGGAGGATGTCAATTCCTTGGATGCAGACTTATCTCATGGCAGTGTAAGAAACAGATAATGGTTGCTACTTCAACAACTGAAGCTGAATATGTAGCTGCTGCAAATTGTTGTGGTCAAGTTCTATGGCTTCAAAACCAACTTCTTGATTATGGGTACAATTTCTTACATACCATTATTCATATTGATAATAGTAGTACAATTTGCATTATTAAAAATCCAGTGCAACATTCTAAAACAAAACACATTGAAATAAGACATCATTTTATTAGAGATTGCAATGAAAAGAGGTTAATTCAAGTAATGAAAATTGCTTCAGAACAAAACTTTGCAGATCTTCTTACAAAAGCTTTTGATGTTGGTAGATTTCAATACTTGGTAGCAGGTATTGGAATGCTTAATCTTTAAATTTTTCAATATAATGTGTTCTTGTATATAGATTTTGTTAATGCATCTAACTTTTTCATCTAAAACTACTATTACCAATTTAAAAGTTATTCATACAGTTAGTTCTATGATTATTCTAATTCAAAACAAGTACTTTGTACTTTGTTCTTTTGGTTTTAGACTAACAGTTTCAGGTATGAATATTTGAGCTCAAAGGCTATTTCAAGTGAAATCTGCTGATCATTGCTGCTGAAAGCTGATCATAGCTGCTGATCATTGCTGCTGAAAGCTGATCATTGCTGCTGATATAATAGATTCATAATAGAAAAAGTTTGGGATTTCAAAACTCCTTAAAACTTCTTTCTTGGAATCTGATTATGATATTTCACCTTGAATTGATAAATTAGTTGATCAGGTATTAACTGATACAACTCACTTTCTATCATTTTATACTCTCAAGTATAATGTGACTAATCTAAGGATATCTGATAGAAAGAACAGCGAGCAACAGTGAATCTAACACTTGTGTTAGAGGTAACAAATGCCACGAGCTGGAAACCCTGTAAAGAAAGCCTTTTGAATATGTTTATCTGTACACAGGCAGTTGTTTATAACTGAAAACATTGGTTCTCACACAACCAGAGGTTGCTTTAAACCGAAATTTTGATTAAGTGTTAGTTACCACACTTAATCCCTTCAAAAACGTCCATTGAATCACCTCTCATAGGAGTTAACACACCTAGAAGTGATGAGGACAGAATCTTAAACTCTTAAGGAATTGATGGCTTCATGTACAAATTGTCTGAAAACATGGAAACTGCTAGATCAGATGATGGTTATATGATATGATTGTGAGAGATCTTCCAAACAGGGGAGGAAATTGCTCAAGAGAGAAATAAAGCTCAGGGGAGGTTACAAAAGCCCTTTAAAGGAAGAATTAACCAAAGAAGAAGAAGGAAAAGATAAGAGCATACAAGATGATGACATGGTTTCTACTGATAAAGAACAAGAACAGAGCTGATAGGAGAAAGTTCTATCTAGATCATTCAAAGAAAGGTTTCAAGTTCAGTTCACTACGTTTATTCATCACTTCCAAAGACATGCTGAAAGATGATTTCTATTTCTTGGAACAAGCATCCAAGATACACAGCATCATTGCCTCTTAAAATTCTTCAAGGTGAACATTGCACCATCTTTCAGTCCAAGAATGGAGCAAAGAACAGAAAGCAGATGAGTTACAGAGAAAGACATTCAATCACTCAAAAGAGAAGAAAGTTCAGATCACAGTCTGACAATGAAGTGTTTGAAAGATCTTCACAAGTCCTCATTTAATTCAGAAAAACATGTTTGAATGTAATTCACATGTTTAGGGGAGGATTGTTGGGAATTAAATAATCAGAAGAATCAGCATAAAGGTTTAAGGAAATACATCAAGTATGTTTCTGCTGATAAAGCACAAAGCACGTTTCCACTGATGGATTCTGCTGAAGAACGTTTTCTACTGAAGGTGTTTCTGCTGATGGATTCTGCTGATACTTTTATGACTCATAAGAACAGGTGTGTAGATAAGTACGACTTACTCTACTGATTCATATACAAGATAATATCTTTGTTGTAGTCATCAAATTGGACACTCCAAGTGAGTTGTAATCTTAGATACATGGTGTATCTTAATGACTCACATGATAAGTCATCAAACTAGCTCGAATGAAGCTTAGTCATAAGCTAGTATTTAGATGAGTCATATAGTTTGTAAAAGATCTTTCCTTGGACTATAAAAGGAAAATCTTAGATATGTATTAAGTGTGCGTGACGTGAGTGCAGAAAATATATACATGTGTAGAGATATACATAAAGAAAAACATTAGAACAAAACACAAGATTCAAGGTCTTTGTAACCCTAGTGATAGTGAAGATCACTCGTATTATTCTGAATAATATTGAATCGTTTGGTGAAATACTTTCATTGTTCTTTGTTAAATATACACAAGCATCACAGTTCCATTTCCAATAAACTTCTAAGTGTGGTTAAGTAGATTCCACATACGTAATCATATTCACTCAAAATATCATATTACACGTTAAAAGGTCCAACACCTATAGTGTGTAATCACAGTCAACCGATCCTCTCACTATGGCCGTTAGAGACTTCAAGAAGTTCTTTCGTAAACGAGGGAAGTTTGTAAGGCAACCTAAAGATGACAAGGAAACCTTCCGAAAAGATCGTGATGATAGGAAAGGAAAGGGTGAAAGGAAATGCTATAGGTGTGGAGACACAAGTCATCTCGTAGGAGAATGTCCAAAACCACCCAAGAGCAAGCCTCAACAAGCTTTTGTGGGTGGTGCTTGGAGTGACTATGAAGGAGATGACGATGAGCCAAAGAATGATGATATTGCTCTCATGGCTCACAACTCAAATGAGGTACTCTCCGACTCATATTATTCTTCTATTGATGATGACACCTTACAAAAAGAATATAACAAACTTTGTGAATTGAGCTTAAAAATCATAAACAAAAATAAGTTTTTGAAAACTAAAAAGGAGTTTTTAGAAAATGAAGTTTATGAGCTAAAAGAAAAAGCTAAGAGATTAGAAAAGAGTAAAGGTATTGACACATCATGAAAATCATGTGAAGAGCTTAAACTTGAAGTTGAGAAACTTAAAATTGCTCAAAATGATCTAATAAAACAAACCACAATGTTTAAGAAGTTCGATAAGAGCATTTCTTGTGCGGATGAAATTATGAAACTTCAAAAGTCACCCTCTGATAAAACAGGACTAGGTTTCATGAAATTAGAAACTTCAAAGGGTCAAACTAAACAAGAAAAGAATGCACAAGAAACTAACAAAACTGCTACAGCAGCCCGCGGAACAGACAAAATCCAATTCAGGGTTTCGTCCATTGAACCCAAAGGTTCCGCCAGGTCTGCTGCAGCAGTAACATCCTCCACATCGGATCGTTCAAAATTTGTTAAAGTCACATATAAAAATGGAACAAAACCTGCCTTTAAAACTGGAGTAGGACTTAGTAAAAACGAATTTAGAGCTAAGACTACTCAACCAAGACCTAAGACTCCAATTCCCAAACGCCCCGTTCCAAAGAGCAACTTCAACACACGACCAAACTACCAACATGTTTGGAACCAAAACACTCCTGGACATTACCAAACTCCAAATTACATGTCATGGAACCCTTATGTTCTACTTTCATACTTGGAATAAGTTAATGGTATGCTTAACCAAAATGGGCCCATGATAAATTGGGGACCAAATGTTTGAGTGTTTTTCGTAAAATAGGTGTGCCTCAAAGTTTGTTTGGAACTGGATGACTGGATTAAAGATAGCGGTTGTTCAAGGCACATGACGGGTAACAAAAGCCTCTTCACTACTTATCACAAATGTGATGGAGGTAATGTTATGTTTGGTAGTAAAGCTAAGAGCAGAATCATCGGAAAAGGTACAATCTCTCATGACTCCCTTTTTATAGATGATGTAGCTCATGTTGATAACTTAGGTTTTAATCTCCTTAGTATTAGCCAACTTTTCCGTAATAAGTATAATATCCTTTTTAGTGAAAACAGAAGTAAAATACTTAAAGATGGTATAACCATAGCCAAAGGTGTTCTTAAGAACAACGTATACGTCATGAAGATGGATCCAACATCTAGAGACAAAGTTTGTCTTACTTCATTAGATGAATCTTCAACTTTATGGCATAGACGTTTAGGACACGCTAACATGAGACTAATTCAAAACCTCTCCTCCAAAGACTTAGTTCGAAACCTACCTAAGTTGAAATATGACCAACACTTTTGTGATACTTGCAAAGTCGGTAAACAAGTCCATAGTAGCCATAAGGCTAAAAACTTGGTTTCTACATCTAGGTGTCTAGAACTTTTGCATATGGATTTATTTGGTCCATCAGCTATACAAAGTTATGTAGGTAACTTCTACACTTTGGTCATAGTCGATGATTACTTAAGATATACTTGGACAAAATTTTTGAAAAGTAAAAATGAAACTTTTGATAAATTTGAGATTCTAAGTAAGAAAATTCAAAATCAAGTAGGGTCTAGTATTGTGTCTATTAGAACGGATCACGGTCGTGAATTTGATAATGAATTTCAATTTGGAAACTTTTGTGATATTAATGGTATTACTCATAACTTTTCGGCTCCACGTACCCCTCAATCTAATGGTGTAGTAGAACGTAAAAACCGGACGTTGCAAGAGATGAGTAGAACAATGATTAATGAACAAAATATTCCAAAAAAAATTTGGTGTAATGCCGTTGACACATCAACGTACATTTTAAATCGAGTCTTAATTAGACCATTTTTGAATAAAACTCCTTATGAACTATATAAAGGTAAAAAGCCTACATTAGGATAGTTTAGAGTGTTTGGGATTAAATGCTTCATTCTTAACACCAAGGATTATCTCACCAAATTTGACCCAAAGTCTTATGAAGGTGTATTTCTTGGATATTCACAAAATAGTAAAGCTTACGTTGTTTTGAACGAAGAAACCTTAAGAGTCGAGGAATCGTTGAACATAACATTTGACGACAGTCCACCTCCCTCTAAGACATCACCTTTGGTAGATGATGACTTAGTTGAACGCCAAGCAATAGAAAGTCAAGAGATCTTAGGTAATGACAAGGAAGATGAACTATTAACCAAAGAACTTGTCAATGTCAAAGAATCTAAAAGTCATCCATTAGATGGTGTCATAGGCAACATTAACGAAAGAACACTAAGATCAAAAGTTCAAAATGAAAGCAACTACTTTTGTTTCGTGTCAACCATTGAACCGAAAAACATTAATGAAGCCATTAAAGATGAGTCTTGGGTAATCACAATGCAAGAAGAGTTAAACCAATTTGTTAGGAATGATGTATGGACATTAATTCCTCAACCTAAGAGTCAAACAATAATTGGAACAAAATGGGTCTTTCGTAATAAAATGGATGAAAATGGAATTGTGTCTAGAAACAAAGCTAGGCTAGTTGCACAAGGATATAATCAACAAGAAGGCATTGGCTACGATGAAACTTTTGCTCCGGTTGATAGGCTCGAGTCAATTAGAATCTTACTTGCACATACATGTGCACACAATTTTAAACTCTTTCAAATGGACGTCAAAAGTGCATTTCTAAATGGAGTCATAAATGAAGAAGTGTATGTTGCTCAACCATCGGGCTTCATCGATTTTGAAAAACCAAATCCTGTTTACAAACTTAAAAAGGCTCTTTACGGACTTAAGCAAGCTCCAAAAGCATGGTATGATCGACTTAAAACCTTAGATAGCACTAAGGATGAGGAAAGTGAATCCGTAGATAGCACTAAATATAGAGGTATGATTGGAATTCTACTTTACCTAATGGCTAGTAGACCCGACATTATGTTTAGTGTTTGTCTATGTGCTCGTTTTCAAGAAGATCCTAAGACTACTCATCTCGAAGCTGTTAAAAGGATTTTTAGGTATATTAAGGGCACTACACATTTAGGTTTATGGTATCCCAAAGGAACGGGAATAGACACCATAGTGTATGCAGACTCGGATCATGCCGGTGACTATGTTGATTGAAAAAGCACAAGTGGTATTTGTACTTTTGTTGGACATTGTCTCACCTCATGGTTCTCTAAGAAGCAAACAGCTCTTGCTATCTCAACAACGGAAGCCGAGTATGTTTCGGCCGGAAAGGCGTGTCAACAAGCTCTTTGGATGAAGCAAGCTCTTGTCGACTACGGAATTCAACTTAACGACATCACCATTCTTTGTGACAACAAAGGAGCTATTGATCTTAGCAAAAACCCGGTTCAACATGCTCGTACCAAACATATTGAAATCCGTCATCATTTCCTTCGTGACAACGTTCAAAAAGGAAATATCTCAATTGAGAAAGTTTCTTCCGAAGACAACATAGCCGACATTCTCACAAAACCCCTTAAATGAGAAGCTTTTAACTTTCTTAGGCTAGGCTTAGGACTCATGGAACCTTCGTTGTAGTTCTAGACATTAGACAAAAATCAAAAAAATCAAAACAAATCCATAACTCTTTTTCTCAGCAGGGTCGGCGGAACCCTCAACTACAACGGACGGAACCCAATTTTAAGTTCCGCCGTATCCGCCGACATGCAGAACCATTTTCTTTGTTTATATTAAACCAAACACCCGTTATCTCATACCACCACTTCCAAACTGCTACTATTCACTTTACCATTCATCCATACATACGATTTCTTGGTTTTCCTTTCACTCACATTGAAAATCAATCATCATTGTAAATATTCTAAACTTGATTACAATCCTGATCTGAGTCTAGGAATTCTATTTTTGCACAAAAACAAAAACTTGGGGTTATGCATTAACTTGAGAAACTCATGCATGAAATTAGGTGTTTAACAAAACTAATCATGTTCCCCATAGTTAGGAATTTCATTCTTACTAAGTGTAAACATGTTTGCTAAAACACCCCATGTCAAATTCTTCCAAAAATTTCTCACAAAAATAGGAAAAATATTTTTTTCGTCTCACATTGTGAATACAAAATCAAAACGTTATGTTTGGAACATCACTTGCATAATGTCTCTTGAATGCTAAAGGGAATACATAACCAATATGTATTTTCGGGTACATTCAAACAAAGCTACATTGAACTAGGAGCGCTTGGGTTATCTTTTGTTTTATAACAAAACTTACATTATAAAACGTTTTTGAAGCATCAAAATGAGTCAAGATATCCGCACGTCAACATTGTTTTCATATAGGCACACACTAGAACACCCACATTACAATAGTCGTTTACTTAGACTAAAATGTGAAATTTTGTTTTTCTAGGAATCATCATGCCTCCTCTAACCCACTACGACCACAAGGACACCATTAAGTACCTACCTAAACACCACAAAACAAAGGTCTTACTCCAACTCAAATCGACGTTTTCAAAGCCTTAGAAAAACGTTATGTCCATGAGGGTAGAACCATTGACCCGTCCTTCCTAGAAGGCACAAACCTCTACACGGAATTTGCCACAATCAACTTTGAGTGTCTCTTAGAAATCGATGAGCCTATTTGTCCTAGGTTCATTTTAGAATTCTATGCATCCGTCACCCTCTCCACGGATGAGTATGGTCGCATGTCTATTAACTTTAGGGCTAGTAGTCATCAATACTCCTTCACTCTCGAGGAGTTTGCTCAAATCCTAGGTGTCCCAAACCGTGGTACTTGAATCTACTCCGACTTGCACTCCCTCTCAACTCTTGACACACTCTTTGACCGCATCCATCCCTATGACACCCCTCTTGTGTCCAAAGATGAACTTCGTAACCACCTCTTGATTAGGACAACCAACACTAGGAGAACCCGTTCGGGAAATGAGGTCGACAAGAAGATGATTATTATTCTGGAAGGGAAGCTTTGATTGTTCATTTTCTTGGAGGAAGATCTAACCTGGCCACCTTATTATCCATACCGAGCGAATCAGGGGAGTATTTGATTTCATTCATTTTACTTATTTTACTTTTACATTCTTTACTTGAACATTGGGGACAATGTTCATCCTAAGTGTAAGGGGAGGGTAAAATGATGATACCTTACAAATACACTTTCGCTTGAGTTTGTTTGTTTGATGGTAGATGTGTAATAAAACTATGAGAAATACTTGTTAGTGCAATTTTAGCGCCAAATTTAAAAATTTTTACAACATTTAGGAGTGAAGCTTTAGCCATAGCCAGCGTCTCATGGATAGGAGATTGTATGACTAGCACAAAACCGTACTATTCAGAAAAATTTTCCACCCAAATATGTGAGGTTCGCCTTTAGATTTGATAGGAAAAGCATTTATTATTAGTGCTTATGAGTGTACCGGTAGCATTTAGATTCTAGAACTTGCGTTACTGATGCATCCCGAGACCACTAGTGAGACTACATTCGTGTAGTAGGATTTACTACATGATAAGAGGCATTAGGATCACCCTTGTGTTAAACCCGTATCATAATTACTTGACCACTTAAGTCATATTACTTGGCTAGTTAAGTCAATTAATTTTTCCCACACCTTAGCGTTGTACTCATTTTTAGTACACGGAACCCCTAGTACACCCCTCCGAGCCTATCTTTTCATTTCTAACTTTAAGCATCTTACTTAAAGGAAGAATTTGTTACACCCCACTTAAATGTACTACCAAATCACCTTAGCCTTCCGTGTAGACACTCATCTTTAGTGCATTATTGTTATTTGTTAAACCCTAAGTTAATTATCTAATTGATTACATGGTTGCTAAGTCGAGTCATATCCTTGTACATATTGTTTTGGGACGATTGGGACTCATGGGTAAAGTACTTATTTTATGGAGTAATGGGGAAGAACATCATATATTACCCCCGTATGTGCGTTAATCTTAAAAGTACTCCAAGTGTTTTGATTATCTTAATTCGAGTCATTAGTTTAGTTTATTGTAAAGTATGTAAAAATTCAAGTGTAAGGGGAATGTTCATTCCCTATGATGTATTATTTTGGATGGTAGGGTAAGAGTGTATGTAAAAAAAAAAATCAAAAGAACAAGAAAAAGAAAAAAAAATATAGAAAAAGAAAAAGAGAAAAAAACATACGGACTACCATCCCTTTTTATTCTATGTTCATTTTATGTTTTTGTTATTTTTCATTTATTAGCTTAAGTCGAGTCTAGTCTTGGCTTAGCAACGCCATTTCATACATGTAATTAACCAAGATTGTTAACTCGCCACCAGTGAAGACTGCCTATATCCAACAAAACCGTGTATTCCATATCCCTACACCTAACGTTACAACCCTTTAAAAAGACCTCTTTGATAGTTTATCCTAGGTGCTTACGCCATGTGGTGGAGGTTTGATCCTTTCCCAAGCCTATGGTAATCTATTTTGCTATGACAGGTACTGAGAGATATTTTCCGTTTCCATATTGTGATATATACTTTATTACACCCGAGAGATGTGAGTATCTATACACTATTTGTGAGGTGCTAGTGTATGACCTCCGTGCTTGTCTTTGGTCTTTAGTGGAACGATTATTTGTTGTAATTACTTTTATATTAGTGTTAAATGACCCCTAACTTGTATTTTGATTAGAATAAAAGCGCATTTGCTTGAGGACAAGCAAATCTCAAGTGTAAGGGTATATAACGAGGTGAAAAATGAACCACTTTTAGGGGGTCATTTAAGCCCGGAACTGAATTTATTTGATCAAATATTACCCTAAATCGTTCCTTTTGTGATTTTAGGTACTTTGGGAGTGAAATCTAGAAAAGGAGGCAATTCGGACGTTTTTGGAGCATAAAAGTGAAGAAAACGGCAAAGACTTAATTTTCCATGCTGAGAACAGTACCTGACGGCATCAAGAGGAAAACCATGACGGCGTCTAGGGTAAAAGTGTGACGACCCATTTCAAACCTGACGGCGTCACAACAAGGGCGTCAAGAGTATTTTTGGTGACGGCCTGCATAAGGAGAATACATGACGGCGTCAGACCCAGATCTAGGCAGTCCGAGGAACTATTTGGCGGCGAGATGACGGCGTCAGACGTTTGTTCTTGACGCCGTCACCTATCAAACTCTATATATAGTTTTCTAATTTTTCATTCATGAAGGAGGAACTTGTGTGGAGAAACTAGGGCCGAAATTTGTAAACCCTAACTCTTATTTTACAGTACTTTCAAGGGTTTTCAACCCTTGAATCCTTTCATGTGCTATTGAGATAAGTCTTCTCTTAATTCAATCAATATGTCTTTGTGTTGGTTGATTATATCTTGTGCTTGTCTTGATTTCAACATGCTATGCTAGATCTATCTTGTGTTTGCTCGGATCTAATGAAACCTAGATGTTAATTATGTGTTGATTACTTGTTTATGGTTGTATTGGATGAATGATTTTAATGTTAGGCTTAAGAAAATTGGCAGATCTCCATTGTGTAACATGCTTGAACGTCTTAGGAAACATGAACCGATGTGTACTAGGTTTTATTGGTTGTATTTAATGCATGAGTAAATTCTAGTGATACCATGTTAGGAGCTTCTTAGCCGGCTCGACATAGGAGTGAAGTAGGCACTCATAGGATTGGGGAAGTAAGTACGCCACCCCATGTAACAACTCGTAATTTCTTGTCCTTTTTCAAATGTCGAAATTTCATATTTTATTTCGGAAAGTTACTATTCCTTTCTACTATTCATTTTTTCTATTCACTTTCACTATTCATCTCTGAAATTTTTATTTCATATTCTCGTAAGTTAAACTATTTTAACGATAATCCGAGAGTTTGGCACTCGTCGGATCATTTCTGCAAAAATCACGAAGCGTGTCCGAGATTTACTTTTGGGTTTAAATGTCGTTCCAGCATCCCGATATGTCCATAAAACATTATAAATGATAGAAATATGATTTTCTCTCATTTTACGACAATTCTAAAAGTTTTGGAATTTTACATTTTCCAGTTCAGCGTTTTACGTGAATTACGCGTTTTTAACCCGCGTTTCCAGTTTTAACAACGTTTAAGCAACCCGATGGAACTTACCATTCATTTTATATTTTATTATGGAGTATTTTGACAAGTTTAGTCATTCTTTCAAGTTTCATATTTTTACGATACCCGGATTTACGTTTCGCGGCTTAACCATTTACGTTTAGCGATTAACGGAACCAAAACCGACTCCGTGAACGGGATAATTAGCCAAGCTTCACACATACTCCATCCTACCCTCCATGTGCCGCCCCCCCCCCCCCCCCCCCCATTTCCATGTTACTTCCATTTGATCTAATATTTACCAAAATGCCATCACCTCAAAATATCTAAAAACCTAAATCACATTTCACACTTGTTTTCTTATAATCAAAACTTACACTTTTCCTCTCTTTTCTCTCATCATACCCCACGACCCAAACACCAAATCCATCAAGATCCATCAATTTTTACAAGATCAAGCTTAAATCAAGTCCATATTGTTATCCTTGTTAGGGTTTTGTAATACAAATTCAAGGATTCTTAGGGTTTTATCATCCAAGCTCACAAATCTTTGCTAAGTAAGTTTAAGAAATTCATTTTCATCATTTCTTCATGTTATCTTTATGATCATGTGATTTATATACATGATTTCATGCATATGTTAGTTTATACCACTAACAAGGGAGAAGCCCATCCTAAGCCAGAAACGCAAAAGAAGAAGCAAAAATATTTAAATGTAAAAGAATTGGAGTTATACTTTTGGCTACTATGTGATCACGTGAAGATACAAAGAATCCGACCCTGGGCTACAATTAAATGAAAAATGAGAAAATGCAAATGAAGCCAAGCAGTATATAGCGACAAAATAAGAAAAACAAAATGGAAATGGGTATATCAATATTGGCCAGCACGTGTGTGATCCTCCTTTAAATAATTATGCCATGGCGCGTGATCTGCTCTTCTTACACGCTTCTTCTTTGCTGCTCCAATCCCGATCCTCCACATGTACACGTTTTGTAAGGAAAACGTCCGGATACATCCAAATGATAGCTGTCACATGTGATGGAAGGATCGAGAATAGCCTCCAAGCATCCAATCATGGGCTATAAATTCATGTCACCAGATCCAAGAGAATTCATTCCTCACATTTATTTCTTTCACACACACTTATTTTCTTTCTAGTAGGAGAGTAGTTATGTTTAGTAGCAGTTTTTAGAATATTATTTTTATGCTTTTTAGATGTAATTGCTTATTTAGATATTGTAATAGTCTTTTTTTTCAATTAGCTCATTTCAAAAGCTTATTGTACCCAAACTTTTTATTGCTTAATGAATATGTTTTTTTATGGATTAATACTAGTTTAATTTACCTCTTCTTCTCATCTCTTTCTTTTATTTCTCTCTTATTTCATCTACAAATCTAATCTTGCTTATTAATTTTTTGGTGGTTTATTTAGATCTTGCTTATTCAATAAAAACTCTCTTACTTCTTTGTTTTAAAAACTTTTATAAACTTAGATCTACTTTTTGTTTTACAAATTACTTTATCAAAAACCAAAAATGTTTGATTTTTATTAGTTTTATTTTTATTAAAAGACATATATTAGTTTATTATATTAGATCTAAATAGTTTTAATATTAATCTCTTAAAAAGTTTGCAAATTTATTAGTTTTTATTATAAAATTAGCTTAATATCTTAGATCGATTAGTTTTTTTTTTTTATCATAAAGTTTAAAACTTTAAGCTTTTACTTAGTTTATATCTTTTAAAATTAGTGCTTTCTCAACCAATAAGCTCTTCCATAGCTTAGTTGGTCCATATTATTGTTTATTATCACTAACTTTTGCTAAAGTTTTGACTTTTATTTGTTTATAATCATCTCTACATCTAAGGCCGGAGCTTAAGGGTCTCATAAGCTTAATTATTACTTAAAGTTTATAGTTTTTATAGCTTTTATAAAATTAATTAGTGAGTAAAGTCACAAGCTTTATAATCTATTTAGTAATATAAAAGTTTATAAGGAAATAAGCTTTAGTGTTTGATAAGTTTATGAGATCGGGTGGTTTAATTCGTCTCACTTTCGCGTATCGGGTTCTAGTTTCTTTCCTTTTTTTTAATTTTTAGTTTAAATAATTAGTAGTTAATATGTTTAATGTTGTTGGATTTATTATTGATGTTGGTTTGATTAATATGAGTATTGAGTAGATCGTTATTATACTTGTTGAGTAGATTGTTCGTGAATTAAGTGTGGTTTTATAAAAGTTAGACAATGCATTGGTTAGTAATTCTAAGTTACTTGGATTGAAATTTTGGTTATTTGAGCGGGCAAAAGCCGTGAAAATAATTGGGTTTTAATTTAGATATTGATATCTCTTTATGAAATTATTTTCAAAATAAACCAACGTTGTGAGAAAACGATTATTTATAAAAGATATTAATTCATCAATAAAGAACTAATTGAAATAATAAACCACACTTAAGGATCATGATGATTTTCTTAACAAGTATATCCTTTTATCATTTATCTCTTATTCGCTTGATTAGCATAGTTTAGTTGGTAATTTTTAGCTTAATTTCCCATCATATCTCTTTTATCCCCTTTCACGACACACTTCACGAACCGGGAATTCGAAATTCAATTCACACCTTCGTTGGGACTCGACCCGGGGAAATACTTTCCTAAGCATTTCTTCGGAAACACAAGGCTATACTAAAACGATAACATCAAAATTTTGGCGTCGCTGCCGGGGAAGGTTGAAGTGAATTTTTCGTTTTCGTTTTTCGAAATTGTGTTTTGAAAACCTTCCTTGTATATATTTTCTATAAAAACCAAAAAAATTGAAAAATCAAAAACACTTTTCCTAAAATGTTTTCAAAAATACCAAAAAAAATAATAATAAAGTTACAGCCTCGTCTCGACCGAAAGGAAGAGCGTTGTCAACCAAATAAGCCTCTCAATATAACAACGCGTGAAATTAGTTGCTAATCGGATTACTTTGGATTCTACGACCGAATAAGCGGAAAATACGGAAGCTTTGACATTAAATTGCAAGCTGAAGAGAGATCCATTCTTCTCTCCCGTTCCGTCGCGAGTAGATTTAAGGGAAACGGTTTATAATTAACGTAACGTTTGAAAAACAAAAGAAAATAAAAGTTTTAAGTTTTCGAATTTTGTTTTCCAAAAATAAAAATACAAAAAGATTTTCCTTTTCCTTTTATTTGATTTTATGATAATTAAAAACCAAAAATAATCTTCTTATCCTCTTATCATTTGATTCTTCTTCTTTAACCCTCTAAATTGATAATTCTTATGGATCCGATGTGTTTTAAATATGGAGAACCGTTCTTTGAAGGTTCATGTGTTTGGTGTACGTGCGAACAATGTGGTAATGATATTCATGATTGAGTTTGTTGGTTTTGTAATACTCCGAGTATGTTCGAAACACAATCTTTCAAAACATTCCCGATTACTATCCAACACCACCACCGTCTCCGTTCACTTGCTTTAATTGTGGAAATCCATCCGACGAGGGATTACCGTGTGGGTAATGTTTTTGTAACCAATGTGGATACACGAATTGTATATGTTACGCCCCGAGTGCTGAAACATCTTACGCTTGTGATACGAGTTTTGATAATTATTCTCAAAATGATTTCAATCATCCTTTTCAAAACTTTTATGAGCAAGTACCGTATTTCAATGGTGATTCATTCTAAAGTTCGTCGAATTTTGAAAATTGTGGGGGATCGTTTGAAATTTTTTATTATGAGCCGAATCCGTGTTACGATTCTCAAGGTTTTAACCAACCCCCACAAACTTCCGATTTTACTAATAATATTGAAATTAAATCCATGATCGAGAAGTTAAAAGAGTTGGCGGCTAATCGTTATACGCATACTCCCAAGCCTCGTGAGAAGTCTATTGCAGAGTTACTTGCTGAAGAGAGAGCGTCTAATCCTTTTAAAAATTTTAATTACTATGATTTCGACGACGATGATGAGAAAATTACGTTCGTTCTTAATCCTCACAAAACTTTCGATGTTTCTCCCGTAGAACCCGAGGACTCTCTAAAAATGGGGGACGAGAATCTAAACACTATTCCGGCAACGGAATCGGACGAATTCAATAAGTCTAGTGTTGAGAACCTCGTCCCAATCCCAAGTGAGTCCGGGGAAATTTCTAACGGTGATTCTGAAATTGTTTCTAATTCTTCCTATCCTTCTTTCACACCGGTTGAGAGGAATGATGTCTTTTTAGACGAGATCGAAGCTTGTCTTACTAACAATGATTCTAATCCGACGATGGTTGATGATACTAATTTTGATCCCGAGGGAGATATCCGTTTGATTAAAGAGTTATTGAATGAAGAACCGAAGAGCGATGAAGTAATTGATAATCCGAATGATCGTGTTGATATGTTTTCCGATTCTGACGATGATGATACTTTATCTTGTGATATTGATGACCTTGTTCCTAGGGTTTCCGAAACATTCAATATTACTTTCGCAAATCCGTTATTTGATTTCGATTTGGAATTAACTCTTGATAATCCACTTTTCGATATTCCTTGTGATGAGTCCGAAATGAAACCCGAGGTCCAGGATTCACATGATACGATTGATTCTCCTCACGAGAAGTTATCCAATGAACTTACTCATACCATTTCTCCACCGAATATTGAAAATGATGAGAATGGCCTTCAAGGAAACGTGATTACTGAAGAAATACGTAATGATGATTTACTTCATAATACCGACTCGATTCTCGTTGATTTACCGTTTTCTCGTCCACCGGCGAAACCACCCAATGTAGAATTTAAGCTCAATATAAATGAAGTTATTATTGGAGTGGTGGACGAGATTTATGAACAAGATGTTCCTGTGCTTGATATTTTACCCACCCAACTCACTCGTGATTCTGAAATCGACTTTGCTTCTATCATCTCAGTGTTTTATCCGTTATTTGCTTATTCCATCATTTCTTTACTTTTCCACTCCACCGGGAGTGAGGATACCGTATTTGACCCCGGCATCTTCATTTATACCGGGTGTCCGTTTTATCTGCTTTCCCCAGGGACGAATTAATTCGGGGATCGAGTCAAGCTCATGTGACTCGGTAATCAAAAACAAGCGCTTCGTGGGAGGCACCCCATGCTTATCCAATTTCATTTCCTTTATTTTCTATTTTCTAAGTAACGTGACGTGAGGAGGGCGACCTCTTCCATATCTCGTGTTTTTATGGTTTTTTGTGAATGTTCAGGAATTTCCCCATAGATTGAGGACTCTTGTGCTCGTGGTTTGTCGTTCTCTCCACTCGAGTCTCATCCTTCGCTGCTCTTTCGGAAATTTACGATATCCAAAATCTTATCGGCTAACGTTTATCTCTTGGCATACTTAATAAACGGCCTTAGATTTTACGTAGGATTACCCGTACCCTTAAAACATTGAGGACAATGTTTCACTTTAGTCTGGTGGGGTGAATCTTCGATTCGACTTGACCTGTTACCTTCGTCTGAGCTGTTAAATTACGCAACTCCGTTTTCCACCAAAAATTTTAATTTTTGTCACCGCTTTATAATCTTCAAAAAAAAATGATATATGATATGAATAATAAGATTTGACACCTTGTTCTGACTTTCCTGCCGGCGAGAGTAGAAATAAATGTTTCGACTTGACCGGGCATGTTGAGCCCTAGCTCGTCTCCCTTAAATAAAATAATCAAAAGATTATGGCTAAGCATCCGCGGATCTCATTACTTGGTATTTTAAATTTGTGGAGATCGAGGAATGATAGAGTTTATTTAGAAGTTTCGTGCTAAACGTGGAGTAGTTGGATCTCTTTAGAGCCCACGAAAGGTACTTGTGGCCTCCTTGTTCCCACAAGATTGCACACCAATAACAATAGATCTCTAGGATTAATTAAGTGTATGGGGTTTGGGCTATACTTAGTTTTTTCTCGTTCCCAACAAAATCTCTGCATATGGGGGTTTGGTATACATAGGGGTACTGCCAGTGTTACGGTGAAATAGACTATTGCATCTTGCCGGTTCGCAGCCGATGTTGTGATCTTAGTAAAGGCCGCAGGACTCAGGGTTTGGCATATGATTATGAATATCAATAATAATAGTCCAAAGCCAAATAAAAGGGCAGAGGAATCCAAAGCTACAAAAAGCAGCGGATATAAATCCAAAGTCATAATAAAGCTCTTACATCTTAGCGGATCATAAACCGTTGTTGTAAAAGAAATAAAGGACTAAGGACCAAGTATTATTAAAGTGCTTATAATTATGCAAAAATGCCAAGCTTCGACTCCGGGGGTTTCCCTAATAAAAAGCTTCCGTTTTGGGTGTCAAACATGGTATGTCTCGGTCGTAAATAAAAAGGGGGGCTTCCACAAATCGTGTTAAATCAGAGACCTTCATGTGGACCCGATTTCTGTATGCAGGGGTTTTCGAGGGAAAGTTTGGAAACTACTTAGTGTTCAAATTTTGAGCTCTTATCGGACTAACAACAATCAAAATGAGAAAATATGAAGCAATTCATTTCTCACAAATTAAAATCTTGAGATACAAAACTTAGGACTTGGGAACAAGAGGTAATGACACAATTAACTTTTGTGGGTAGTGTTAGCATCTAACTTGTGGATAAACAATGATCTCAATTTTACGCTTAGTTTGGGAGCTTGTGAAAAAATCAAGGATGACGATTTTTATCCGTATGGTCTCTTCTCTATGAGAAGTGTTTCTACTCGTTTACGCTGAAAGTTTTCAACAGATAAGAATTGATAATGAAAGTCAAGGCAAACCGTCACTTATATAAAAATGAAAAAGTACAAAAAGAGTAGTAGTAGTTGTTATTAATGAAAATCGGAAAACGGAGCATTTTTGAGAATAAATGATTTTGATATCTCTTTTGAACATCATTGCTACTCTACAACGTCAGTAAAGAGACGTTTTGAAATTATTTATCTCTTAAGCGTGAGGTGATGACATTGCGTGAGGACACGACAATACCTTAGTCTGAGGGATTTTGATGTGTGCTTTTTCTCACATGCTTTTTAGCCTTAAATCAGACAAAAAATACCTATTACTAACCAAATATGCTAAGAAAATGTGTGTTTTTGTATTTGTATATGTGCAGGTACGGATATGTGAAAAATAGACAAAAACTAAGCCAAAACCGACAAAAACCGAGCACGAGATTGAAAAGAGCGCGAAATTAAGGGATCAACGGTGATTTTATATGGAGCATTGAGGCAAAAGACGGGATGGTGAAAGATTAAATGAGGCCCGAAGGAAGATTACTATTAATTATAATGTTTAAAAAAGATTACGAATTAATATTTTATGTTTAATAAAAGGGATCAGCAGGAAAATAGTTATTAAAAGGAAATTATTGGCAAAATATACCACAAAAGTATGGTTGGTCTAATGGTTGGAGCGTTTGGTGTTAGGCGTGAGGTCAGGGGTTCAAATCCCATCTTCCCTCCTTTTCTTTTTAATTATACTAACAGATCTGCAGGCCTCGCTCCGACCCGTTTTCTGACCCGCGACCTGGCCCAACTGAAGAAGGTTATCAAGGCAGATTCAAGCCCATCCAAGAGAGCAGCAGCCCAGCGATAAGAAAAGTATACCATAGCCAAGCCCAAAGTGAAATGAAAAAAAGAGCAAGTCCAGATCCAAACAGCCCAACAGATCCAAGAGTGTAGTAGCCAACCCAAGCTTGATAAGACAAGGGAGAAGCCCATCCTAAGCCATAAACGCAAAAGAAGAAGCAAAAATATTTAAATGTAAAAGAATTGGAGTTATACTTTTGGCTGCCATGTGATCACGTAAAGATACAAAGAATCCGACCCTGGGCTACAATTAAATGAAAAATGAGAAAATGCAAATGAAGCCAAGCAGTATATAGCGACAAAATAAGAAAAACAAAATGGAAATGGGTATATCAATATTGGCCAGCACGTGTGTGATCCTCCTTTAAATAATTATGCCATGGCGCGTGATCTGCTCTTCATACACGCTTATTCTTTGCTGCTCCAATCCCGATCCTCCACGTGTACACGTTTTCCCACGTTTTCTAAGGAAAACGTCTGGATACAACCAAATGATAGTTGTCACATGTGATGGAAGGATCGAGAATAGCCTCCAAGCATCCAATCATGGGCTATAAATTCATGTCACCAGATCCAAGAAAATTCATTCCTCACATTTATTTCTTTCACACACATTATTTTCTTTCTAGTAGGAGAGTAGTTATGTTTAATAGCAGTTTTTAGAATATTATTTTTATGCTTTTTAGATGTAATTGCTTATTTAGATATTGTAATAGTCTTTTTTTCAATTAGCTCATTTCAAAAGCTTATTGTACCCAAACTTTTTATTGCTTAATGAATATGTTTTTTTATGGATTAATAGTAGTTTAATTTACCTCTTCTTCTCATCTCTTTCTTTTATTCTCTCTTATTTCATCTACAAATCTAATCTTGCTTATTAATTTTTTGGCGGTTTATTTAGATCTTGCTTATTCAATAAAAACTCTTTTACTTCTTTGTTTTAAAAACTTTTATAAACTTAGATCTACTTTTTGTTTTACAAATTACTTTATCAAAAACAAAAAATATTTGATTTTTATTAGTTTTATTTTTATTAAAAGACATATATTAGTTTATTATATTAGATCTAAATAGTTTTAATATTAATCTCTTAAAAAGTTTGCAAATTTATTAGTTTTTGTTATAAAATTAGCTTAATATCTTAGATCTATTAGTTTTTTTTATCATAAAGTTTAAAACTTTAAGCTTTTACTTAGTTTATATTTCTTAAAATTAGTGCTTTCTCAACCAATAAGCTCTTTCATAGCTTAGTTGGTCCATATTATTGTTTATTATCACTAACTTTTGCTAAAGTTTTGACTTTTATTTGTTTATAATCATCTCTACATCTAAGGCCGGAGCTTAAGGGTCTCATAAGCTTACTTATTACTTAAAGTTTATAGTTTTTATAGCTTTTATAAAACTAATTAGTGAGTAAAGTCACGAGCTTTATAATCTATTTAGTAATATAAAAGTTTATAAGGAAATAAGCTTTAGTGTTTGATAAGTTTATGAGATCGGGTGGTTTAATTCGTCTCACTTTCACGTATCGGGTTCTAGTTTCTTTCCTTTTTTTAATTTTTAGTTTAAATAATTAGTAGTTAATATGTTTAATGTTGTTGGATTTATTATTGATGTTGGTTTGATTAATATGAGTATTGAGTAGATCGTTATTATACTTGTTGAGTAGATTGTTCGTGAATTAAGTGTGGTTTTATAAAAGTTAGACAATGCATTGGTTAGTAATTCTAAGTTACTTGGATTGAAATTTTGGTTATTTGAGCGGGCAAAAGCCGTGAAAATAATTGGGTTTTAATTTAGATATTGATATCTCTTTATGAAATTATTTTCAAAATAAACCAACGTTGTGAGAAAACGATTATTTATAAAAGATATTAATTCATCAATAAAGAACTAATTGAAATAATAAACCACACTTAAGGATCGTGATGATTTTCTTAACAAGTATATCCTTTTATCATTTATCTCTTATTCGCTTGATTAGCATAGTTTAGTTGGTAATTTTTAGCTTAATTTCCCATCATATCTCTTTTATCCCCTTTCACGACACACTTCACGAACCGTGAATTCGAAATTCAATTCACACCTTCGTTGGGACTCGACCCGGGGAAATACTTTCCTAAGCATTTCTTCGGAAACACAAGCCTATACTAAAACGATAACATCAATCACCATTACCTAAACTTGAACCTATGTAGTTATTTGGGTCTCCTCCAACATCACCACATCCTTTTGTCCAAGATCTCAATAATCTTCCACCAAGACCAACACAACCACCACCTTTTACAAATGAAACATCAAGGTCATTTCTTGACCAAAATGAGTATTTTAACCACAACCAACCACCACAACAAGAGTACCACCAACCCAAACCATTGTTGTTTCACCATATCTACCATGACATCCATGGTCCTCTTTATGGAGAACCAAACTTTGAAAACGATGATCACCCAACTCCACCACATTCTCAAGCCCAAACCTTTGAGTCTTTCTTTCCTTCCTATGAGGAAATTCAAAGCATGGTCGAGAATCACCTCCATCAAGCAATGGAATTTCAAACCACCTTGCTTGACTCTATACCAAACCCATCCTCCACCCAAGAACCAAAAACCAACCCATCCTCAAACCAAGAACCCAAAACAAACCCATTTCCACCCACTCATCCCCAAAACTAACCATTTTTTTTTGTAGGATCAAAATTCATGTTTCCCATCTTGGCACTCCTTTTAGGGGGAGTATCGACCAAGGGGGAGCAGGTGCATTATTCCGCTTCGCTACTCTACTTTTTGTTTCGACAAAAAGGGGGAGAAACATATATTAAACCTTTAAACTTAAAATGATTTTCATCACTTAAGTAAAACAAGGTTAATATAAAAAAAAATTTAAGTCTTAAACACTAAAATTTTGTGAGTAACTTAAAAACAAAGTTTACGTTTTGTCATCAACAAAAAGGGGGAGATTGTTAATACAAATATTGCCTAAAAACATTATTTATATTTTACGATCTTTGCTAAGTTTTGTTAACGACAAAATGTAAAGTTTAGTTTCTAAGTAAATCATAATCTTAGTTTTAAGACTTGCATAATTAGACATTTGCTACATTTTACATTTCACATAAAACACAACACTTTTTATTTATTAAAATAGAAATGTCACATCACATTTATGGTAAGTTTGTCAATATACATTTATGGAAAGATAGTGTGTTTGACTAACCATAAGTCTTTTTGCACAAGTTTGTATTTGACTAGTTTTTATGAGATGTGACCTTGTTTGGTTTGTATGATTTATTGCAAAACCAACAGCAAGCCTGGCGGAACCTTGGGGGTACACGGGGGGAACCCATCTGAGGTTCTGTCGTATCCACCAGACCTGCAGAAGGTTTTGCTATAAATACCAAGCCACATGTTTGATTTTTGGCTTATCACTCTACATCATATTTTCACACACATTCATTCATTCTTTCATCTAACCCTTTAACATCTCATTTCATATGTGAAGTTTCTTTTTGTAGCAAAGAAGTTCACGAGTTCATAAAAAGTTACAAGTATTGAACACAACGTTGCAAGACTTGTTAGCTTAGCATTGTGTAGACTCGTGTAGTTTACACTTCATTTGATTGTGTATTTTCAGTAGTGATCGGTTAGTATTTTAGTCCTCAAAATACAAAGTGTGACGGGAGTTGTTGTACCCTTGTAAAAGAACTAACCGGAGTGGTTGTACCCTTGTAAAAGAACTCGACATCTAGCTTAGTGTCGGTAAATGTGTATAAGCGACGTGTAAGGTTTTCTCAGCCGGTGAAAGGAGCTTGTTGACTAGTGGAAAAAACTCTCGAGTTGGATACTCGGGGCATGGACGTAGGGCAAGGAAAAAGAGTCCTTATAGCCGAACAACGATAAATACTCGTGTTGTGGTTTGATCATTTCTTTCTTTATACTTGCATGTTATATATTGTGTTTGTGTATATATCTTTGACTAAACGGAAAGTTTCAAAAGATAATTAAACAAGTTAAAAAGATTTTAAATGGTAAACTATTCAACCCCCCTTCTAGTTTTCCACAGACCATTATTCTTAGATTCTTACAATAGGTTATCAGAATGTGTAGGCTTCAGGATGGGTGTTAAAGAGTACATACCGTGTGCATCCTGTTGCTAACTTATCATCATCACTCTTCTAAAGAGTTTTGGTCAACCCAACCCATACCAATAAAATAATCCATTTTGGCGAGAACCTGGTTTCACCCATGAGTCAGCCCACCTATCTTTTACACCTCTAAGAAGGAGCGTTATTTAAAACTTAATACTTGCCCTAATCACTTGATACATAGATTTCACAAGATAGGCTTGAGAGCCTCCCGAATTGTTTCTCAACATACAAATTGACAGCCTCCAAATGGTTTCTCAGAATAAAATATCCACTTACCCACCCCCAAGAACATGCAATTTAAATGGAATGTAAGAAATCTGAATAGGGAGGAAATACCCCTAATTTGGTAAATCACTAAGCATTATTATATTCCAAGGTTGCTTAATCATGACGCAAAATATCAGTAACTATTAACATTCGATGGTTTTATGTTAATTGTCTGATTTATAGTAAGGGTTGGGACAGATTACTAAAAGAATTAAATATATGAATCAATCATGTTTAATTGACTAGATATAATAATACGAGTTCTAACTTGATAGATGTTCAAATGCAGAGAACCTAGATACAATTCAAGGACTTGATAATCACATAACATCATTACTAACCCATACCACAAACCACATCTTATAAACTACAACACATACTCGGTAAGGTACCAAAATATCACCAATCTAAACAGCATTGCTAAACAAATCATATCCCACTATGGGATACCCAAACTAACATAATTTTATTTTAACTGCATTTCACACACAGACTTACACATATCAGCAGTAATCTTTAAGATAAAACTTTATAGTACATAACATACAATAGAAGTGAAAACGTATATAACAAGATTAGTGGATTACCAATTTTGAAGTCTAGATTAAACACCCGACCTACACTACACTATAGGAGCTTCTTCATCTTATCCTTATGATACCCCAAAATCTCAATCACAGCTTCACTATACACACCCTCCTCTTCATCTTCATCTTCAAACTCATAGTCACCGGTCACAGAACCAATATCTTCACTCATCTCCATCACAACAAAAGTCACATCCCTCATCACACACCCCGACCTCCCTAAATCCAACACATCAACATAACACGTACTCACACTAACCAGAACCTCAACACAATTCAAACGCATCCCCCCTATCCACTCCCTCACGTTTCGCCCATTTTCTGAATTTTTATACGTTTTTGTCCATTTTCATACGTTTTCTTATGTTCTCATCCGTTTTTATACGTTTTTGTCCGTTTTATACATTTTCGTTTGCTTTTATACGTTTTCATCAGTTTTAATATGTTTTCATCCATTTTTATGCGTTTTCTTACGTTTTCATACGTTTTTTACGTTTTCGTCCGTTTTTATACGTTTTCATCTGTTTTTAAACGTTTTCATCCGTTTTCATGCATTTTCATCCATTATCATCGGTTTTATCCGTTTTTGCTTGTTTTTATATGTTTTCTTCCGTTTTTATACGCTTTCTTTCGTTTTTATACGTTTTCTCACATTTTCATACATTTATATATGTTTCGTCCATTTTTATATGTTTTCGTCCATTTTATCTGTTTTTATATGTTTAATCCGTTTATGTTTTCACTCAATTTTATACGTTTTTGTCTAGTTTTATATTGTATCTTCACTTGTTTGCCATTTGTGCTACATTAGTCCCTCATATTTATCCATTCATTTCAACCTAAATTTTCGTCTACTTAGTTTTTAGTTCAACGGTATTCTAGTTTATTGATAAGGATTTTACAACTTTCGATAATATACGCGCATACAAATTTATTGTATAAATCTAGTATCTATAAAGTTTTACGTTTTTTTAAATACATTGATACATTTAATATATAATTTTTATTTATGTCAACTGTTGCTACTTTTAAATTTAATAACTCGTCTTTTACCATATTGATGTATTATAAAATTTATGAGATATGACATATCTCAACAAAGTATTTTGGCCGTGGCCCATGAACATACAATCTGGATAAGTTTAAGATGACATTTCCTGAACACTAAAACGTAGTTGTTAACAATTATGGCCGTTGGATCAATCTGATCATTTTAACCGAGATATCTTCTTGCTATAAAAGGTTAGTAAGGGTAAACACAATTTCGCAAATCATAAAAATGAAAAAGA
Organism: Artemisia argyi; assembly: GCA_030686995.1. NCBI lineage: Eukaryota > Viridiplantae > Streptophyta > Magnoliopsida > Asterales > Asteraceae > Artemisia > Artemisia argyi. The sequence continues at coordinate 95,128,576 of CM060687.1, forward strand.
GAACGGCGACAAGAATACAAACCTTTTTATATCCTCGTTTCGATAAAAAGATATCAATTTCATATGAAACATCATGTTTTATCACGATCATTGTTCATAGCATTTCGATTGTTAGTGTATTTAATATAATCCAAATGAAACATGTTTTTTTTAAGTAAAACTTGTTTTTTCATAAGTAATCTTACATATATTGTTTCCTTGTACAGATGAAGTTTACTGATCCACAGGTGTTGTCAACCTCCCAGACCAATGCATCAGGCACTCTGTTTACTTCTTAACATGACATCGTACCTTTCTTTATTTTTCTTTATATTTTAATTAACAGAATGAAAATAAATAACTACAAAAAATATTTAAAAAATACAATCTAATATTGATAATATTATTAATAATCTCGTGCATATACATATTTTGGGTATTATAATTAATCCCGTGCACACACGATTTTGGGTATTATAATTAATTTAATATAATAATGACAATATTATTTATATGTAACAAACAAATAAAAATAATAAACCTTGTTATTAAAATACAAATAAAACTCTATGGGGTATATATTAAATGGCAAACATATGCCCAAACAAAAAAATAAACTTTGTTATTAAAATACAAATAAAACTCTACGGGGTATATATTAAACTTTACTATAATAAATGGGTGTTTTGTTGTGCTATTTGATGTCATAAATAGGGAGTTTGGTCAAACTTTTTTCTATAAAAGAATATGTATTTAGTGGCGCAACCCCAGTGGACATAAACTCAGGGCTGTCTGGAGTTGTTTCTCGGTCTTTGGAAGAACTATACCTTCAGATCGTAGCGTTGGTACCTGTCACGTTGTTGGACAGTGTGTTTTAGAGCATGACCCTTGTTAATCTAAATTTAGATGGTGGTAAATCAAGCAAAATTGTCATCAATCTTGATGAAAAAATCAAGATTCAACTCCCGCAACTAAAAATGTTGAAGCTAATTTGTGTGAACTAAGCCAATGATGCATGTGTAACTAGATTATTTAAGGGGTGTCCCGAGCTTCAAGAAGTGGTGGTTGAGCGAAACTGGAACAGCGATAGTGTAATTGCCTATTGCATAAGTGGTCCAAAGTTGAGTAAGGTGACGGTGATATCTGTTGTATCGCACTTTACACAGCCTAATCAAGCCCCTAATTTTGGCAGCCTACAGATCACTTGTCCGATGATGCTAGGGTACGTATACTTATGGCATTGTTTTCCATATGATATGTCCGTTAAGTATCTTTCAGGCATAACTGAAGCGCATTTTCGTATGAAGCCTCATGACAGCAATTATGCTCGTAAATTGCTGAATATAGTCAGAGGACTCACTTCAATCAAATATCTATCCTTATCCGATCCTATTATGAAGGTAATGGAATCACTACTACATCTTTAATGAATCATGTCTTTATTTATATATCTTCTACAGGCTTTAGCTTTTTGCGAATTTTTGTTATGTGGTTTTATTATTGTCAGGTTATGTGTTGATTATTTAACCGTTATAAATATGTATGATTCATGCCTTCATTTATATGTCTTCTACAGGCTTTAGCTTTCAGCTTCAGTATCTTTAAGGCATAACTGAAGCGCATTTTCGTACTATTGTCAAATCTGTATTTACTTTGCATGCCCTTTTTTCCTATGCCTACTGTTGCAGATCATACAAATTTTTGGTCTACTCTTGAATCCATTTTATTTTTGAACGGCAAATTATATTATAAAACTAGCAAGAAGCTTGATAGAGGTTGTCAAGACGATCATTGATCTCCACATGAGTATTTGGAGGATCAATCTACAAAGACACCTCTATTTCCTCATAAGAGGAAAGGATTCAAAGTGTTGAGATTGAGATTGTAGTGGTTGATCATTTTGTGAAAATGAGGCTCTCCATAGAGTGGGCCATGAATATCCTTGTAACTTAGACATAATGGAACTCCTAATACAACTATATATATATATATATATATATATATATATATATATATATATATATATATATATATATATATATATATATATATATATATATATATATATATATATATATATATATATATATATGTAGGTAGGTAGTTTGGTTACTTCTTGATTTATTTGGTCATTATATTTGCTGATACCTTCAAGACCACCAATCATACCTGACCTTGAACTATTTTGTCTAAATGTGTTTTTCCGAAGGTTGTTCCTTTTCTCTTATCAGTTCAGCTAGGAAAACAATCATTTTTGCTACATAACTTACTAATCGTTGTTAGTACTTTCTTTTGCAATGTACTTTTGATGGCTATGGAAATGGCTCTTGAAGAATTAGTATCTAGTTTTGTTAAAAGGAGTGTTTGTTTACAACAACAACTTCAATAGAACTCATCTTGAAGGTGTCATTCATGCAGACTTAATTCTCTGTATTATAACGCTTTTGATGCGTATATTAAAGTTAATAAATGTTTATACAAAATGACAGGACTATTCGACTTAGTTGGATGATGACTATATACTGAGTGCATAATGTATGATGGGTCAGTCGTCTTGCGGGAGAATTATCTTATTTGACCAGCAAGGTATTTATATATTTGTTTGCGCACTTGTAATTTTAGGCTCTAAGATGCCGTTATTTGTCAGATTGTGTCCCATGATTTTAGGTATGGCTAAATGAGTTTAAGTTGGTATGTTCTAATGATTTTTTTGTGGATTTTGATTGTGTGTAGGAATGGAGATTATTATAGGTATCTTTCATAGCTCAAATCTTGTAATGATAAGAGAAAGGCAATTGACGAGTCACTCAAGGCTTATCATGTAGTAGCCATAAGTAGTGTACCTTGTTATACCTATTGTATGCACAAAATCTTTTATGTATATATAATAACGGAAAAACTATAAATTACATGTTTGGCTCTTATAGTTTAACTTATTTACTATTTATTTATGAGTAAATTACATGTTTGGTTCTTATAGATTGCCCAAAGCTTCACCCACAGTTTCTAAAAGTTTAAAGTTGTATGATAGTCTCTAGTTTTGCAAAAAATTAACAACTTACGGTCTATTTTTTAACTGGTGTTAAGTGAGTTCTGTTATCATTTACACGTTAGCTCTTTTGCTTAAAGATCGTTACATCATCTATCCTTTAAATTAACGGTTGTTAATAATTTAAAGTTTTTTGACTTTAGGTACGTTTTTATCCGTTTTCGTACATTTTTTTACGTTTTCATCCATTGTTATATGTTTTTGTCCGTTTTCGTTCGTTTTTATACGTTTTATTTTGTTTTTATACGTTATCATCAGTTTGTACGTTTTCTTACGTTTTTATCCGTTTTCGTTCGTTTTCCTATATTTTCATACATTTTTGTCCGTTTTTATATGGTTTCATCTATTTTCATACGTTTTTCTTACGTTCTTATCCGTTTTCTTGCTTTGTATACGTTTCGCCTATTTTCTTATATTTTCATATATGTTTTTGTCTGTTTTCATACATTTTCTTTACGTTCTTATCCGTTTTCATCGGTTTTTATATATTTTTTCCATTTTTTCGTTTGTATTTTTACGTTTTCGTCCGTTTCTTACGTTTTAATCATTTTCATACATTTTTATATGTTTTGCCCATTTTCTTACATTTTTATACGTTTTTGTTCTTTTTCATATGTTTTTTTATGTTCTCATCCGTTTTTATACGTTTTGTCCGTTTTTATATATTTTCGTTTGCTTTTATACATTTTCTTCCGTTTTAATATGTTTTCAACCGTTTTTATGCATTTTCTTACATTTTCTTACGTTTTCATACATTTTTACGTTTTCACCCGTTTTTATACGTTTTCATATGTTTTTTCATCCTTTTTATGCAATTTCATCCGTTTTCATCTGTTTTTATATGTTTTCGTCTGTTTCATCCGTTTTTATATGTTTAATTCGTTTATGTTTTCGTCAATTTTTATACGTTTTTTGTCCATTTTCATATTCTTTCTTCACTTGTTTGCCATTTGTGCTATATTAGTCCCTCATATTTATCCATACATTTCAACGTAAATTTTCATCTATTTAGCTTTTAGTTCAACAGTATTGTAGTTTCTTGATAAGGATTTTACAACTTTCGATAATATATGCGCATACAAATTTATTGTATAAATCTAGTATCTATAAAGTTTTACATTTTTTTAAATACATTGATACATTTAATATATAATTTTTATTTATGTCAAATGTTGCTACTTTTAAATTTAATAACTCGTCTTTAACCATATTGATGTATTATAGAATTTACGAGATGTTACATATCTCAACTGAGTATTTGGGCCGTGGCCCATGAACATACAATCTGGATAAGTTTAAGATGACATTTCCTAAACCCTAAAATGCAGTTGTTAACAATTATGGCCGTTGGATCAATCTGATCATTTAAATCGAGATATCTTCTGGCTATAAAAGGTTAGTAAGGGTAAACACAATTTTGCAAGTCATAAAAATGAAAAAGAGAACGGCGACAAGAATACATACCTTTTTAGATCCTCGTTTCGATAAAAAGATATCAATTTCATATGAAACTTCATGTTTTATCGCGATCATTGTTCATAGCATTTCGATTGTTAGTGTATTTAATATAATCCAAATGAAACTTATTTTTTCTAGTAAAACTTGTTTTTTCATAATTAATCTTACATATATTGTTTCCTTGTACAGATGAAGTTTACTATCCACAGGTGTTGGCAACCTCATAGACCAATACATCAGGTAATCTATTTATTTAATAATTGTTTTTCATAAAATCAAACATTAAAAATGAGGGTGTTGCAAATTATATATATATATATATATATATATATATATATATATATATATATATATATATATAGAGGTGGGATCTTTAAAAAAAACCTACTTTGATAAAAAAAAAGTGAGAAAAGTGTACAAATCATCTCATCTCATTTCCCCTCCTTTTCCTCCTAACTACAGGGACCTGTTTGTTACTTTGTTCATTCTTCAGGGTACGGTTTTATAAATTCACACTATTTTTTTCCCTTACCATATATAATGCCCAATTCTTTTCATTTTTTTCTTTTCTTTTTCTCTGATCATACGCTAAATCCTCTTGTCGTCTTTTTCTTCTCTCTTTTTTGATTAAACCATTCAATCAACACACTAATTGAGGATCAAGGTTATTTGTTTAACTGATCAGATGCATTTGATCATCTCGTCTTCTCAAATTGAAGATCAAGGTTAGTTGTTTAACTAATGTCGATTACAGTTTTATTAGTTTGCTATTTAAATTAAAATATAAACCATATATATATATATATGTGTTTCCTAGTGTTTATTTGTACGGATTCACGTTTATTATGAGTTTGGGTTTTGTTTATTGAATTTTGCTTTAGTATTGATAGGTTTGCTCATTGATATATTTATTATAAGAGTTTATTGACATGATTCACTGTATAGAACTAGCAGGGTACCCGCGCGTTGCAGCGGCGGGTACCCTAAATTAAAATTTTCCGGTGAATCGTGTAATTTTAGTTTATTATGTTCTTTTTGACAATAAATTTATGGATATCAAAATTTCGTTTAGCTCGTGTCCGTTCGGGCTCGAGCCCGTTGGCTCGTGTCCGTTCAGGCTCGAGCCCGTTTGGCCCATGCCCGTTTGGGCTCGAGCCCATTTGACCCGTTGCCCGTTCGAACTTGAATATTTGGATAATGTGCTTTATTATTTGTATTAGTGACATTTAATGCAGGAATTGTGTTTAAGTTGATTGTACAATATGCTTGATAATTTGTATTTCTTATGTAAGAGGTGTTTTAATAAGTGCATTAATTGTATTTATTGACCGGTTAATTAATTGTATTTAATGTACATAATGTTTTATTTATTATATTTAATGTTAGTATTAATGGTATGTTAGAATTAAATGAGGGGAAAATTGGTGTGTACTTTAAGCTTTTTAACTTGTAAATGTCTAATTATATTTTCATCACTTGTACTTTAAGCTTATTAATTTGTAAGGCTTAAAATTAAGCATGCTAAAATTAGAAGGCATTCCTCCTTTATAATATAGTAAGATAGTTATTTGAAACGAAGTTGTGAAAAAAAAAAGCATCTAAAACGTGTTTATAAGACTGCACACAAGGTGTTTGATAAAATGTTATGAATGAAATTTTATAACTGTGATGCACTAATTTCATAATGTGATGTATCGACTTTTCGTAAATGCGATGCCACATAGTTAATAAGTGCAATGCTATAATTGCATATGGGAAAACTGCATTATTTGTTAAAATAAGTGATTAAGGATGAATATCAGGCGAAACAAATTCATAAACCTGACCTTTCTGATTTTGAACAATGTGGTCCAAGTTACTGGCGTTTACCAAAAGACGTACTAAATTCTTACATCTTGTACTATAAATTAGCTATCTCATATGTTATCTACTTAATTGTTTTTATTTGACATTGGAGTTTCTTGATAAATTATCCAATTCCTAAAGTGAGTGGAATATCTAGGGGAAACTGATACAGAAGAACAAAAATCGGTGCCAAGGTGTTGAATGATCATTGGGTATCTGTGACTTCTGGCAGTGAGGATTACTCTTTTAAACACATGCGTAAAAACCAGTATGAAGAGAGCTTATTTCAATGTGAAGATGACAGGTAGCACATTGTGTTAAGATCTGTATTATAAGAATATCTAGGGGAAAATGAATAAAAGAGCAATTTATATATGGTTTCTTGACAAATAGTCAAAAACTCTGTTTATACCAAAAATAGTTATTTTCGGGGAAATACTCTTAATCTAAGAAGTAAGGAGCTCTATTATCTTCATGATACCGGAATAATGCAATATTAAAATTCGAACTACTAAGAAGTCAAAGTTTGCTGGAAAAAAACTTTTTTTTGCAAAAAAAAGGAGTACATTGCCGTCTTATTTTTGAAATGTCTGTCTAGTATAATGTTAGAAAAAAAAATTGGTTATCATTTCAAAACCTGTATATACATTTCGACTATTTTGCTCATTCTCACAATTATTAAATAAGAACAAAAGTGTAATAGATTATTGTTTGTTGATGGATGATATTTTTGTATGTCAGGTATAAACAGAACTGGATATTTCTCATACTTAGTTTTCAGTCTAGTTAGGAATTGGACGATTTGGATCATTAACGATAGAATATGTATCCCACTTTCTAGGTTGTGGATGCTCTTGGAACAGATTATTTCGAGTACCTTCTTCCTAACATCATCCATCTAGAGCTACTCTCATCCAAAGGCACATGGTCATGATGGTTATTTGACACTGTTTAAGGTGAGATGGTTTTGTGAAAAATTTGATTATTTTTATTTGTATTTAGTATATCAACATATGATAGCGGTACTCATACGGTTTTCTATTGTAGTATGTGCCAAGATCATTGGGCGTGCAATTCCAAGCGACTTGCAGCAAGTGTTACCATCCATCTTAATGGTAAATGCCATATCTGGAAACAACTTATTATTTAGCACCATCTTTTTTCTCCGTTTGTTGGTTGTTGTTTTATATTCTTCTCATAACATAACTAAATTTGAAAGATTTTATGTTTACTATAAATTATACCTTACTCAAACAGATGCACTTTCTTCTATGTACTGATGCACTTGTGTTCTTAAACGAAACCAAGACACAGAGATATCAGCTCGTGTAGATAAGAACAAAAAGATGAGCAAGGGCGAAACAGAAGCAGGAGAGGAACACCCCACTATAACTGAAGATGACGTTCAACACATCGTCTCATCTTGTACCAGCATACCAGTTGAGAAAGTCTCAACAGAGCGGAAATATCTCAGTCGAACCAAATCTTCTTTATCCTGGATTCATGGCATACTAAATAGGGAACTCCACAATTTCATAAAAGAAAATTGTGAAGGAGTTGGAGGATTTATTGGACGAATGGTTCGAAATACGTAATCACTACTCTAATGCTTTCTTGAGCTGTAAGAGAATGTTGACCCGTTTAATATTTAACATTGATGCACCTTTTATTATTAACACTGGTGCATTTTTATTTTTATTATTATTATTTTTGTAAACAGTTATTTATTTCTAAGTACTGATGCGGATATTTCATTCTAATCACTTATTAATAATCATTCAATTTTTTTACTTGAAAAATAGTATTTTTTTTTAGTTCAATAATTCAGCTAAATTTGAAAGATTTGCTTTACTATATGAATTATGCATTAGCCAAACAGATGCACTTTTTTCTATGTATTGATGCGCTTTTATTTTCAACACTGATGCACATGTGTTCTTAAATATTTGATTGTGGCTGATAGGTGAAGCGGATAATTCATTTAAATCATCTTTTATTTTCAACATGGTGTAAAATAATCGATCACTGAATTGTACACTATAAATTATGGTCACAGAAATCCCATACATTATTACGGTAATTTTGAGGTTCAAAGAGTTGTAAACTTGGGGAAAATACATAACAGATCAAATTAATCGACCACTTGAATCCATGAAATTATAAAGTTGGAGACACAAAGTGCAGTAACTTTCCGGAGTTAAATTTATAAAGAAAAAATGGATATAACTTAATTGCCATGCAAACGTAATTGAAAAACTTACAATACAATCAACAACTAATAAGGAAATGATTGAGTAAAACTTAATAACACTGATTTATAAAAGGAAAAATCTCTAGACCAAAAATTGAAGCTACTCAAAAGCCAATGTGTTCTCCCTTCAGACCTCCTTTTTTTCTTCAAGAGTGAAATCGTTCTTGATGTTGAATACTTTTCGGATTTATTCTGGCGTCTTTCCCTTCATCATATTAGCAATAATTTGACAAATACGATCCAACAACTTCTTGATGTTGAGATAGTTTGCGACCTGAAAAAAACAGAAAACTTTTAATGGGTATCCTAAAGACAACAAGAATGTACAATTCAGGGTATTCATCGTAAGTTCATATGAAACGTGCTCCGCTATGTAACTAGACTGCTACTCGTTGGTCCAGCGCCACTTGATCCCATCAGGCCACGAACAAACAAAATAAATATTACCCTACACTTTATGAGAGTAGTTCTCCACATGACTGTATGCAACAAAAAATATAAATGTAACAAATAGATAGGTTAATGTATAATGTTGATGCACTAATGTATAATACAAATGCACTAATGTATAATTTTACACTATGCCCTCATCTATCAAACAAATAAGGTAATGTATAATGCTGATGCACTAACGTATAATACAAATGCAGTAATGTATTCACACTATGGATGCTCTAATCTAACAAAACCAGAAAATAGTTTCTACTCTAAAGGGGTGTATAAGAGCATGTTTTAGAGGACTTTGTTTGGACACATAGCTGTTGTTTGAAGTTGTAGTATACAAAAAAGGGCATTCCATGAACCGGTATGAAATGAGAAAAGGTGTTCAAATCGACCTGTAGTGACCCATATAAACCCACACCAAAATTTACACGTAATGAGATGTACTTAACCCCCCGACCCACCCCATTCTATTGCCTCTAACTATCAAATACCTTTCTTGTCAAAGGAAGCCTCTCATGTTGTCGTATTTCTATGCAATTTAGAGTTTCTAATATCTGTTGCCACTCGTAACATCAGTTTGATGGTTGTGGCTAGTGAAGATCACTTCTGTGCCACGTCCTTAGGAACAAAAGACGACTACTCCTAAATAGAAGAAACATCCTCATAAATGATAATAGATTGTTTGTAGGACCCAGTTTCATATAAACGGGTCTATTGATTGTAAAAGACATAAATAAATTAGAGACACCTAGCTTATTATGGTACTTTACTACCTGCTCCATATCTGTAGGACCATCCTCTGTCGCTTTTTTATCACCATCTATGGCATTTTTGTCAGTTGCATTGGTATTCCAAATCAAAATATTTGCTGGTACATGACCAGACTTCAAAGCCTGATTAGACCATTTCCTAGTTACAATATGAGATTAGAAGAAATTTCACATTTTCAAGCCTTGCTACCTCTTCAAGAGTCTGGGAATTAACAATTGCAGCCTGCACATGCCATGCAAGTTATTTAGCGTGCAAATTAAATGCATAAAAACCTCCAGTTGCTTTATTAAAAACCTCCTCTTCAAGAGTCTGGGAACTAAGAATGGCTAAGCACTTTCATAGTCAATGAATAGGTTTTATGAGAATAGATTCTTACTAGCACACTACCTCCTGACATCTACACTTGTTAGAATCGTATTTTTATTTATAAAAAGTGTCGGTCATTAATGTGTATTTATAGGTTGCTTTAGAATATCATTATGATGAAGTTTATGCTTAGTACTCATGTTTTGTAAAAGTCTAAGGGCCATTAATGTAATAAAGTAAAAGATTAGAGATGCCCTAGACTATTAGTATAAATACTCTTGTAAACCTCATTTGAGAGGTTGGTTCTCTTAGTCATAACAAGGTTATTATTTCACACACTAGAGTTCCCACTCACTCTCTCTCTCTCTCTACTTACTTTCTCTCTCTAGGTTTAAGCTTGATTAAATAGTGATTTAGGTTGTTCTACGGTCCTACAAGTGGTATCAATCGCCTAGGGATAATATAGGTTGTTTTAGGTTTGATTTGGTAGAAAAAACTTGGTATAAAAGTGATTTTTGTGATTCTAGGTTACTATTCATCGCCAACCTTGCGAGTTAGAATATTTCTATCGAGTTAGGTTTTTGGTTTTATCGAGTTTGGAGCTTACTTATCGAGTTTGCAATTTTTTGGCGAGTTAGAATTGAGTTTTATCGAGTTAAGATCTTCTGGTTATCGAGTTAGGGCAGTGTACCGAGTTGGGATTAAGTCTTTATCGAGTTAGGAATAGCATTGTATCGAGTTAGGTTCATTTGGCGAGTTTGCCAGTTAGCGTGTTAGCTAACATTCCTTATCGTTTATCGAGTAAGGATTTTTGTACTCTAAACTTAGACGAAACTCTGCCCAAATTTTTTAAGATTACCGAGTTAAGATGGGAAATTAGACTTACCGAGTTTGACAGTTAAAGACATACCGAGTTAGACAATTCAAATACATACCGAGTTAGGAATTCTCTCAATACATACCGAGTTTGGAATTCTCTCAATACATGCCGAGTTTGGATTTCTCTCCATACATACCGAGTTTGGATTCTTCTCAAGATATCTTACCGAGTTTTTTGGCGGGAAAATTTGAGTAAAATTTATTTTTGACAGGAGTTTAAACGTTCAATTTTTACGCGAGATTCAAAGTTTGATATAGTGTTGAATTTTTTGGCCCGAAATTCAAATTTTTAGGCCAAAATTCAAATTTTTTCGGTAAAATTTGGCGTCAAAATTTTGAAAACTCAAATTTTTCTGGTAACCTTAGAATTGTATTTCTTTGTGATTTTCAAAATTCAAATTTTTTCGGTAAAATTTGGCGTCAAAATTTTGAAAACTCAAATTTTTCTGGTAACCGTAGAATTGTATTTCTTTGTGATTTTCAAATTTTGAGAAAGAAAATTTTCGTATTCATTTTTTGGAGGGAAAATTTTGAAAACTCAAATTTTTCTGGTGACGCTTTTCAACTTCACCAAAACATCTAATCTACAACAACAACCTTTGTTATCTTTCAAAAGATCCTAAGAACAACTTTTCACTTAGAAGTCAATCCATGGCAACACAACAAGATATTCATGCTGCCGGTGCCGAAAACCGACCTCCCATGCTGTCAAAGGGTGGATACTCACAGTGGGCTGGTCGTATGATACTGTAACAATTCGCAATTTCAGGTTAATTACCATTCCCGGAAAATTTCACTATTCACTTTTACTATTCATTTTTCCCGAAACTTTCCCGAAAGTTGATTTTTATTTGATATTCTCGAGTGATAAATCATTTCCATGGCAAATTAAATGTTTGACATTCGTCAGATCATTTTCGTGAAAGTTATTAAGGAATTACACGTTTTAGGGTAAAACGTCATTCAGAAATTCTACGTACAACGAAACTCGACCGCGTTAAGTGACCCCGCATCAGAAAAATGTTTGACACCCTCATGATTTATTTGAGAATTAATTGTGACTGAGAAAAACATGACCAAAGACTTCCCGGCAGGTCACCCAAGTCGGTACTACTTTCACATGAGCACGCTTAACCGAATGGGCGATTAACCGTTAGACCACAAAACGAGTTTCTAAGACGTTTTGAGTTTTCAAACTTATTAGAAAAAGTCAACATAATTTTTCCCTCCTCCTTTGACCAAAAATCATTCCTTGACTTTATAAGTCATTCCTTGATTTTTTAGGCTTACGGTTTGATGTCTAAAAGACATTTAACACCAACCGACACTAGACTGAGCCCAGTCTAGACATTATAAGTCATTTTAAATCATTTATATCATATTAGAAAAGTAACATTTTACTTTTCTCAATTTTACGCAATATTCGTACATTTTACGTATTACGCGTTTTAGACCCGTGTTTCCAGTTTTTAGCAGGGTTTACCACCCAAACGGAACCTACCACTCATTTTATATTTTATTATGGGACATATGGACATGTCTATCAATACTTTAAAGTTTCATAATTTTACGACACCCGGTTTTACGTTTTGAGACTTAATCATTTACGATTGGCATTTCCCGGAGTCAAAACTCATCTAGTAACTTGGATAATATCATCCAAGGCACACCTCACCCCCCTTATCCATGTTGAACCGCCATAGGGGGGGGGGAGTCACCCCTTGTGTGGCTTAATCTCCTTACTTGTGCTCTAGGATCCTTACATGTGTAGAACTTGCTCACCAAGTGTTGACTAGTCCATGAAACTAACCTCCTCAAGACCCTATATAAGCCCCCTCCCCCCTTCTTTGTGCCGTGCACCTCCAACCCCCAAAACCCTTCCATCCTTTGCTCATTGCTTCTAATTTCTAGCAAGGTTCAAGTGATTCTTCAAGGTGGAAACCCTAGTTAGAATATCATTCACCAAAACTCTTCCAATCCCTAATATACTTGGTGATTTCTCTTGAGTTTAAATCCACTCAATTCACCTCAACTTTCATTACATCTCTTTCAAGAATACCAAGGGTAGAAAGATTGCATGAAGTGAAAAAGGGTTGAAGCAAGTCTATCAAAGTCCTATCCTTACATGTTAACTTCCTTTCATCTTTGAAAGCCAAAAGTTGTGAGCCAAACCCTAACTTGATTCTTGTTAAATAATCATGTTCATGTTATTTACATATTATTTGTGCTATATATTGTCTTGTTATCATGTCCATGATGTATAAAAATGACCAAAACAAGTTATTGTTATTGATTGTTAAAACAAGTTACTAAAACAAGCAAACTAGTGACTTTCTTGGTAAGACCTGATCAAAATGGTAAAAATATGATATTGGATCATTACATATTGTAGTAGAGGACTTAACAAGGAAACCATAGCAATTTGAACCACCCAAAACGAGTATACGAGTCAAAAGTTACGCCCATTTGAAGTTACCAAAGATTTCCGGCAAAACTGCCAAATACCATTCTGATCAAATTTGGGTTTTGAAAGTCCCACTTCTGGTCCGATTCATCAAAAAGTTAAAACACGAAAGTTGTCTGGAACGACGTTTTCGTTCAGGAACAAAGAAGCTCAAGCCCTGAAAACGCTTTCCGAGTGATAAATTTCTTCAAATTCTAAACAGCCCATTTTTAGCCAAAGTCATTACATATAAGTTATGGTTTATGAAGACCAAAGGGGTCTTATGACCTAGAATCAAGACACAACCATGGCTAGAGCCAAGGTTGAGTCTCAAGACCATGGAACAATGACCAAAGGCCATGACGAAATGACTATACAAGCTTACCAAGGCAAATACATGAACTAGAGAAGTTGGCGATAACTTGAATATACAATTTGGATCTACTTCATCTAAAGGAACCATGAGATATTACAAAGAGAAAATGGTCATTCAAGACTTATGAAACTACCCCTAATAACAATCTTCATGTACAAATAAACTTTCCTAAGTTTATTCAAGTATCGGACATGTAAGTTTTCGGATCAAAACTTATATCTATATATTTCATCAACTACTACAATAGTAGGGAGCCTCATGTGAGGAGTTCATTATGTAAGCCGTCGAGTTGAGTTGTGGATTTACGAGTTAAAGTGTCCTGGCTCCTCGAACGCTTACTAACATGACTTCTGAATTATGTCGGCCCGAACGGTAGTAAACGATATACAAAACATACATGTTTCATGAATCATTACTTTCAAAGACTTACAATATACATCATACCACATCATGGACTAAATGCAAGATATATATATAGGCACTACTTCATATTCTTTATTCCAATTCTAAGTCACGACATTCTATTATAGGTTGCTCATAGAACCTTCACGATTCAACCGTTACATTCATTACTTGCTATCTTACTTAAGGTGAGTTCATAGCCCCACTTTACATTACTTCAATGTTTTACAAACCCTTGGGGGGAATACATGCTATTTTTAACCGAGCACAATGTTTTAAATTGTATGCTTGCCTGATTGTTTTATTATCACTAAGTACCAGCCTTGCTAAACCGAGATCCCTTATTATGAACCATTTAGTCACTAGCAATAGTGAGCGCAAATATTGTGAATAGGCCTATTGGGATTGACGAATCCCATTTGTATTGACTAAGTTCAAACAAATGCATTAATATTTGAGATTTAGGTATGTTAGCAAAGTACCTACCGGGATAAATCTGCCGATTGATATTGGTACACGTTAACGTTATGGTGTCATAAGCTTAGTGTATAATACATTTTATGGGCGTATAACAACATAGCCTACCTATTTTGCTTTCCAAACATTGGTGTGAGCCTATAACTCACACTACCAACATATTGTGTTTAAACATTAAACAAACTCTATGAATATCACTCAACCTTTGTGTTGACCTCTCAAGCATGTATTTCAGGTTCATGACGATCAAGGATGGCACGGAAGGGCACGGATACTCAAGAGGGCTATAAATTTTATTATCATTCAAAAACTCATTTATTATACATTGTAAACATGGAACCATTTGGGACCTCATTTTGTAATCTCTGATATTTATACAAATTTGAATGATAAACCTTTTAAAACGACTCAATTGGAGTTCGTTTTCTATTATTGTGACTATTGTGCCGTCGAGTAACACCCAGTTCGAATTCCGCTGCAACCATGAATTGGGGGTGTTACAGATGCGCTATCTTAAGAGCAAAACAAATGGAAGTCTTCTCATCAAATCCATTGTGGATGGACCCTTCAAACCATCACAAGTACTAGACCCTGGTGATCCAAATGGTACCCCCCAGTACAACCATACTACAAAGAACAGAATGAGACTGAATACACTGTGGAAGACAGAAAACAGATTGAAGCTGATGATCAGGCATTTCATTTCGTTGTTCTTGGTTTACCTGAAACCATCTATGCTACTGTTGACAGTGAAGTAAGTGCTCATGCAGTCTGGGAAAGAGTCAAGAGGTTAATGTATGGGACAGACATCGGGAAACAGGAAATGGAAACACAACTGCTTAAGGAACTTCGCAAGTTTACTTCAATTCCTGCTGAATCCATAGAGACGTACTACCACAGATTCTGTAAGATCATGAATGATTTATCAAGACACAACCTCAGTCAGACAAATATTGCTAACAACACCATTTTTCTGAATGAGTTACAACCAGAATGGGGAAGATATGTCACTATTGTTTATCAGACAAAGAATTTGCATGAAGTGACTTATGATCAAGTGTATGACTTCTTGAAGCAAAATCAAGATGAAGCTAATGAAGTAAGAGCTAAATTACTAGCGAAAAAGCATGATCCTCTAGCATTAATGGTTGATACACCAACACCTATACCAGTGAATACACAACAACAACCATCATCATCTTCCACTCACAACTACATGCAACCATCCTACATTCAACAACCAACACCTGTCTACCAACAACAATTCTACCGACAGCAACAACATGTTATTCCACAACAGCAATACCCACATTTCCAAGAACCAGAATTCACTGACAATGATGAAGCTACTGCAAAAGCTTTCCAAGGACGCTATTCTACACCAACAAACAACAACCAAAGGATTTCATCGAATACTAGCAACAGGCAGATCGCTCAGCCGAGTTTCAATATGGGCAACGGAGGCCAAATGGTTGGAGTTTATGGGAATCAGCAAGGATATGCTACTGGAATTAACATGGGTAATCAGAATATGCAGAATGTAGGTCAGTATGCAGGGAATCAGTATGGTCAGTATGTAGGGAATCAGATGGGTCAGTATGTTGGAAATCAGAGGGGTCAGAATGTTGGTAATCAGGCAATGGGTAATCCGAATCAGAATGTTTCAGCTCCAGTTGTTGGGAATCTGGGAAATGTGAATCAGGGTAATCCGGTAAAGTGTTTCAACTGCCAAGGAGTAGGTCATATGGCAAGGAACTGTCCTACAAAGCCGAACAAGAAAGATCTAGAGTATTTGCAGAAAGCAGTACTGTTGGCACAAAAAGAAAAGGCAGGGTTTCAGTTAAATGCAGAGGAACATGATTTTATGGCTCTTATGGATGAAATGGAAGACAGAGAGGATATCGATGCGAACTGCATATTCATGGCGAATCTTCAGGAAGCTAAGTATGACACGGATTCTGACACACTTCCTGTTTATGACACCAGTGCACCATCTGAGGTATCAAATTTCAACACATGTCATAATAATGATATATTTGATATGTCTCCTCATGAGGAACAACATTCTGAGAAGCAAGCACCCACTTATGATACATACCTGGACACGCCAAGTAGTAGCAATACTTCTTCAGCAACTCCAGATGTGAATCATAATGGAGACTTCGTTTCACAGCATGCTGAGAATGATGAGGAAACACGTACTTTATTTGAATCATTATTAAATAATTGTGGTATTGAAATCGAGAAAGTGAAAAAGGTCAATCGCGATGTTAAGGCCGCGAATGAGAAATTGACCACTGAGCTTGAGAGATACAAGGAAAATGCAAAAAGTTTTCAAATTCACAAAGAACGCGAGTCAGAATTTGAAATTGGTTATAAGAAGTTACTTGTTAAAGATAGGGAATGGAAAACCAAGTTTGCTAATCTTGAAATAAGTTCAACAAAAACCATTAACTCTTTAAAACAAGAAATTTCTGAATTAACAAACCAACTTTCAAAACAAGAAACAGCTTATACTAATCTTGAAAAAGAACGGGATGAGTTGAAAAAGGACTTTGCAATGAAAGAAGATAAACTTTTGGAAGAAATCGTAGAGTTAGAACACAAGATTGCACATCTAGAAGAATTAGTGGTTAAGTCGGGTCAGTCAAGTCAAACAATGAAAATGATTTCAAACCAAACTAATCCGATTTACCATACGAAACACAAAATTGCTCTTGGTAACAACAATCCTTGTAATCTCAAGAAAGCTCAGGAAGAACAGAATGTTTTGTATAATGGTAGTGTTTTTTACACCAAACATGATCCTCCCGTCATTCGGGATTCTGTGCAAACGATAGAACATGTCGAAGAGAGCATTCTTAAAATGAAACAAAAGGATTTGAAACCCATTGATTACAACAAATTGAACAAACTTTCGGGTATTACTTTTGTTCCACAAAAAGAATCATCTGTGTTTTCCATAAAATGACCATTCTCGAAAATGTTTTCTAAAAAAGTAGTTGCTTCCAAATCGCTTTCAAACATGGAACAGATGTCTTCAAACAACACTTTTAACTCAAGTGCTGCCAGAGGATATCTTGATGATCTTAAAACAAGAGCTGGGCAACTTAAAACGACTTTAGAATCTAAAACGAGACTTAATGAGATTAACTGGAATTCCACGGTTCATTTATAGCTTAAAAAGATTCTTGAAAGTGAATTTTCTCCTCAAATTAATAATATTCATGCTCGTGTAATTCATTTTGAACAAGCATTTTTGAAAGAAACAGCTGACTTCGTTACGGATCACAAATCCCTGATAAAGAAGGCTAATGAATCTTTTGAGCAAATCAATGTTTTAGAAAACGTAAATGATTCTCTCTTCGAAGCTGTTATGACCACTGATATTATGTCCATCATTTTACAAACATATTCTGTTCAAGACGATGAAAGACTAAGAGCTGAAACCTCCGCAATTGTTTCAAAATACGAAAATGCTCTTATAAAGCTTGAAAAAGAAAATGTGTCATATTTTAAACAACTTGATCGAAAAAAGGAAGAATGCAAGTATGACAAATTGTCGTATGAGCGTGCCTTAAAGAACATGAATGAGCAAAATGATCTTTTGAGGGCTCAGCTTGAAAGTCAAAAAGGAAAGGGTGAGGAAACCAAGTTTGCAAAACCATTGACTTCGGAGAAACCAAATGTTTCAAACACGGTTCAAAAACCAAAAATGTCAATTTCACGGTTTGCTCCAAAAGTCGATGAGAAAAAGGATTTGACAAAACCAGTCACTCCAACACCCTTGCCTAAGAAAAGTGAAAATGAAAAGATTGTTGATAAAGGAAAAGCGGTTGTCGAAACACCAAAAGTGATAGCACCTGGCCTCTTTAGGATTAGTCCCACTAGTGCGTCTGCCTCAACATCTAAGACAAATGACAAGTGCATAAAGACTAATTCTAAAGAATCTAGGGATGCTAAAAAGGAAAACAATATAAATCCTAATATGTGTGTCTTACCTTCTACAGGATTAGAAAGCACCTCTAGGAGCAGCAGACTACAGCCTAGGAGCAATACAAGGAACAATAGAGTCTCGCCTATCTCTAAGAGTAGTTGCAAGAATAAAGTTGAAGAAGTAGAAGAACACCCTAGGAATTTATC
Source organism: Artemisia argyi (assembly GCA_030686995.1). Lineage (NCBI taxonomy): Eukaryota > Viridiplantae > Streptophyta > Magnoliopsida > Asterales > Asteraceae > Artemisia > Artemisia argyi. The sequence goes on from CM060687.1 coordinate 95,147,399, forward strand.
GCTTTCTAATAAGAGACATATTTCATCTGAATGTAATGTCGAGAGTACTGGTTCTAATGCATGTAATGACACTGTTTGTTTAATATGCAAGAAATGTTTAATGAATGATGTTCATGATAAATGTGTTTCTAAGAATGTGAATGTTACGCCTGAACAGAAGAGCATTTTGAAAGGTCCTAGTGCAAAATCTAGATTTGTTGGAAACCTAATTAAAAGAATTAGGAACACCACTAATAGTCGTACACCTAGGAACTATCTTAAGCATTGTGTTTGGATTCCAACGGGTAGAGAATTTATACTCAAGGATGGAAAATTAGAAATAGTTCAAGCTAAACAAGTAGCAACTGTCTATGAGTGTGATTTAGAATGTACACCTAACCCCATGGAACCAAATTCAAAACGGTGTCCAAATACAAATTCTTCTGTTATTGGCAGGTTATCGAAATATGTCTTTGGATCGTCGACTCGGGTTGCACCAAGCACATGACCGGGAATTTAAAGCTGCTGATCAATTTCATCTGGAAATTCATGGGAACTGTACGCTTTGGAAATGATCATGTAGCAGCTATCCTGGGTTTTGGAGATCTTCAGTTTGGGAATTTTTTGATCACTCGAGTTTACTACGTCGAAGGGTTGGGACATAATTTGTTTTCAGTTGGGCAGTTTTGTGATGAAGATTTAGAAGTTGCATTCAGGAGAAACACGGTTTTTATTAGAAATTTGGTTGGTGATGATCTCTTAACTGGTAATCGTGGTACAAACTTGTATGCTATCGACATCAACCAAATGGCTTCTACATCACCAATTTGTCTTATGACAAGGGCAATCGAAACTAAGTCCTGGCTGTGGCATAGAAGATTATCCCATCTCAATTTCGACACCATCAACAAGTTAGCCAAAGACAACATCGTCATTGGACTTCCTAAGTTCAAATACACCAAGGAACACCTATGTCCATCATGCGAACAAGGAAAAAGTAAAAGAGCATCATATAAACCCAAAACCGTACCTAGTTCAGAAGCAAGGTTACATATGTTGCATATGGACTTATGTGGCCCAATGAGAGTTGAAAGCATTAATGGGAAGAAGTATATTCTTGTTATTGTTGATGATTATTCAAGATATACCTGGGTAAAGTTTTTGAGATCAAAAGACGAAGCACCAGGCATCATCATCACCTTTCTGAAGTGTATTCAAGTTCTACTTCAAGCTCCAGTAAAGATTATAAGAACAGATAATGGCACAGAATTTACAAACCAGGAGTTAAGAACTTACCTCGAAGATGTTGGAATTACACATCAAACATCAGTTGTTAGAACTCCACAGCAGAATGGGGTAGTTGAAAGAAGAAACAGAACTCTTGTGGAAGCTGCTCGCACAATGCTGATATATTCTAGTGCACCACTATTCTTATGGGCTGATGTTGTTGCCACTGCTTGTTTTACTCAAAACCAATCCCTAATCCATCCACGATTCAATAAAATCCCATATGAGCTTGTGAATAACCGGAAACCTGACATCTCTTACCTTCACGTGTTTGTCGCTTTGTGCTATCCGACGAACGACAGAGAAGATCTAGGAAAGTTGAAAGCTAAGGGTGATATTGGAATCTTCATTGGATATTCCGAAAACTCGAGGGCATTCAGGGTGTATAATCGAAGAACTAAAAGGATAATGGAGATGATGAATGTGAAGTTTGACGAGATTTCACAAATGGCTTCTGAGAGATACGCTCTAGAACCCGCGCTTAATCCAATGGCTTCTAATCAAACCAGATTAGGACCTGCACCAAACAGTCAGACTTCTGGACACATCAGTTCAGGACTCGTGCCTAATGGAGCTCAATCAACAAACACGGACAAACCTTCAGAACAAGAACTGGAAAATTTCTTCGAGTTAATGTTTGATGAATATTATGGTGGAACTTCGACAAATGCATCTCAACAACATTCCGCTGCACCCGCTCAAAATCAACCACCACCACCACCACTGGATGCATCTACAACAATCGAAGCTGAAGCACCAACTACCTCAACATCATCTACATCTACTCAAGCCACTCCAGTACTTGAAACTGAACTACCAAGAATTGATGAGCAAAATCAAAACACAAATTTTCAAGAAGAACCAACAAATAATTCAAATGATGTTGCGTTAGAAGAAGGAGAAGGAGTATTTGAAAACCCGTTTGCAACAGACTCTGCTGAATCTTCTTCAAGGTTAAAAGAACCGTCTAACATACATACGTTAAACCCAAGGTACCCTTCTACGTTTCAATGGACAAAAGACCATCCAATAGAACAAGTTATTGGTGAACCTTCAAAGCCAGTTCAGACGAGGAGACAACTTGCCACCGATCTCGAATTGTGCATTTACATTTGCTCAATAAGCCTCAAAGAACCAAAGAACATTCGGGAAGCAATGGCAGAAAACCCTTGGATTGAAGTGATGCAGGAGGAACTTTTTCAATACCTGTTACATGATAGTTGGGAACTTGTTGGGAACTTCTTCAATACCTGTTTTCTTGAATGGAACTCTGAAAGAAGAAGTATATGTGAGTCAGCCAGAGGGATTCATCGACAAAGATCATCCAGACTACGTCTACAAGCTTAAAAAAGCCATTTATGGTTTAAAACAAGCTCCAAGAGCGTGGTATGACGAACTATCATCTTTCTTGCTCAAAAACAATTTCACAAAAGGAACGGTTGATGACACCTTGTTTATTAAAAAATTCAAAGATGACATTTTGATCGTTCAAATTTACGTGGACGACATAATTTTTGGATCAACCAATCCTAACCATTCAAAACATTTTGAAAATCTCATGAAAAACAAATTTGAAATGTCCATGATGGGGGAACTAAAATTCTTTCTTGGTTTACAAATACATCAATCCCCTCGTGGTATTTTTATCAATCAAGATAAATATACAATAGAGATTTTGAAAAAACATGGAATGGAAAATTGTGATTCTGGTACTCCAATGGTCACTTCACCAAAAATTGATGCTGATTTGTTTGGGAAACCCGTCGATCCGAAGAAATATCGGAGCATGATCGGTTCTCTCATGTACTTAACTGCTAGTTGACCTGATATTCAATTTGCTGTTTGTTTGTTAGCACGGTTTCAGGCAAAGCCTACCGAACTACACCTCAAAGAGGTTAAAAGTATCTTTCGGTACCTACGAAGAACCATTAACATGGGACTTTGGTATCCGAAGGATTCGGGGTTTAATCTAACAGCCTTTTCAGATGCCGACCATGCAGGAGATCAAGTTACAGCAAAAAGTACATCAGGTGGAGCACAATTTTTGGGTAAAAAGCTAGTAAGCTGGTCGTCAAAGAAACAGGATTGTACTGCGCTATCAACCGCCGAAGCCGAGTATGTGTCTCTATCTGCGTGTTGTGCCCAAGTTCTTTGGATGAGGACACAGCTCACAGATTATGGCTTTACTTTTGACAAAATACCTATGTATTGTGACTCAAAAAGTGCCATAGCCATCTCGTGCAATCCCGTACATCACTCTAAGACGAAGCATATCAAAGTCCGCTACCATTTCATCAAAGAACACGTGGAAGAGGGTACTGTTTAATTATTTTTCGTTAAGACTGATTAACAACTCGCCGATATATTTACTAAAGCCCTTCCAAAAGAACGGTTTGACTATTTAGTTCGACGAATTGGCATGCGAAGCCTAACTCCTGAGGAGCTAGATCGTCTTCTCGAATCTTCTTGAAATTTTTTTTCAAAATCGATTCGCTGTAAATATTTTTGAAAAAACAAAATACAAAATTTGAAAAACCAACAAAAACAAAATACAAAAATATAAAATTTTCAAAAAATACAAAAACAATATGAAATCAAAAAAAAATCCAAAAAATATTCTTCTCACGACATGTCTCTCGTATAAATCAATATTCTGTACGTTTCTAGAAATGTCATTCAAAAATGATACGGACCTGTACAGATGCTTGAACGGGAGTTTTTAAAATGTTTTTCTAAAACATGTCGTTTCTCAAAAGTTTCTTCACAATGGCTTTCGTATACTTCAGTACGAAACCGGGGCTTAAACGATGACTTTTGATTATTTTCAAATCAAGGACTCGTATTTTCAAGGACGAAATCTTTTTCAAAAAGTTCGAGTCTAAACAAACGAAAAAGACTTCAAACAAAAACTCCTTTTCAAAATAGTAATCTTGAGCACTTTTTCAAGATTCATCAAAAGATTTTTCAAAATCTTTCAAATGAGTGCTCAAGATAACTCCCTCAAAACCCTTAATTGATTTTAAAATGTGCTATCATTAAGGGGGAGTACAAAAACAAAATGTTCCGAATTCATGCAAAATGAAATCTGTCTTTCTCTCCAAAAGCTTTTTCTTAATCAGTTGATATCAAAAATATCACGATCTGCTATTTTTTAGGGGGAGAAGACATGATTAAAATGTGATCAAAGATGTTTAAAGATTATGACTGAATCTCAAAAGAGCTTGACTCAGAAAGTACCAATGAATTGACGAAGCTTAAAATGTCAATAATTGAAAAGACTTGTCCTGGACGGGTAATAATATCAAGCTAGTCTAACTAGTGATGTAAGCGTGTCTCGAATAGGACTTGTCTGAGTAGAATGTACCGTATCGAGAGACTTTCTTTGGACTTGACCAGGACGGGTAATAACTTCAAGCTAGTCTAACTAGTGATGTAAGCGTGTCTCGAATCGGTCATGTTCACTGAAAGTGGATCAATTCAAAAAGTACAAACTCCTCACGCATGTGCAAATTTCTTAAAAAATTCATAAGCACATGTGAAGGGGGAGTCCTTCATAAGAAACAAAAACTCTCAAAGTGTCAACAAAAATGTGTTTATATTCATAAACACTTTGAGAGATTTTCAATCAAAGGTTTCATGGCAATTATAGGATTCATGGAGTTATAAGGTGACTAAGGTTAGGGAAAACCGTCCTATGATCCGCCAGAGCCGGAGGGATCTACCCAAGGACAATTCCAATTGATTAGAATTAGAAGTCCTTAGGTATGATTGAAAAAAAGGAGAAAATGAGAAAGGAGAAAGAAGGGGTTGAAGAATTAAAAAGAAAAATTATGAAAAAGGGTGAAAAGAAATAGCCCTCCATATGTTCAACCTTAGGGAAGACACCGGGTTCAATTCATATGCTACTGTTGTTACTAAGGTGACACTGGTATTGAAGATAAAGACGTCATGGACCCAGTGATGCACTGCACTAAACCTTCTAGCCACTCAAGTTCTCTTAAAAGAGCTTGTTTCATTCTCACGGGGAACCGGTGTAATCTATCAATCTGTCTCTTAGAGATGATTGATATTGAAGCAGGAGACCTCTCCCTAATCTCCACATAGGAAACCAAATGTGCACTTATCGAGTCTAGAGCCCCGAGATTCATCAAAATATCTCATAGGAACACATGATATTTCTACACTGGTTGTTCATCATTAAGGACGATAGATATAAACTTAAGAGTCCTACGCAGATCTTAGAAATCTGCCGAGAACGTTTATGAGAGGAATTACTTATGTATATTCTCAATGATTGAACGGAAATGTCTGCCAGGGTCAACATCAAGCAGCCCTGACAGCAGGTCACTTCGGTAATTCTTTATGGGTTACGCTTAGTGTTCGCGGTTTCAAACGGTCTACAGTCGTGGAGTGATCCCCAGCGACTCACCCAGTCATTGAGCTACTTAGTAGGTCTCGTAAGCTCTTTCGGGAGTATCTAATATGGGAACGGCCATGGTAAGGGTTAGAAGGAGTCTTCACACTATGCTGTTGATGATCTCTAATTCCTTATCTGTAAGTACCGGTTGTTTATTGCTAATTGTTTACCTGCAGCTATACATCATCTCCATGGCGAAAGATTCCACATGCTCATACATGCATCAACAAAGTCAAAGGAAAGTTCTCACAAAGATCAAAGGATAGCAACAGTCAAAGAAAGATTCTACGCCAAAAAGAAGAATCTACAAAGTAAAGTGACAAAGATCAACGTGAAAGAACGGGAATAACAAATGTATGTATGACAAAGACTTAAGACGTATGAGCATGTTGGAATGGCAGACAACCACCACAAACACCGAAGTGACGAAAGGCAAATGACATCATCGGATCACTTCAACAACAATGAAGCATGATGAACTGGAACTATGTTTCATCTAGTGATTCTTAAAGACGTCAAGAGCTATGAATGTTAAAGTTTAAAGACAAAGATGATGACGTCGCGCAACCTCAATGACCAACACTTAGGGGGAGATTGTTAGAATCGTATTTTTATTTATAAAAAGTGTCGGTCATTAATGTGTATTTATAGGTTGCTTTAGAATATCATTATGATGAAGTTTATGCTTAGTACTCATGTTTTGTAAAAGTCTAAGGGCCATTAATGTAATAAAGTAAAAGATTAGAGATGCCCTAGACTATTAGTATAAATACTCTTGTAAACCTCATTTGAGAGGTTGGTTCTCTTAGTCATAAGAAGGTTATTATTTCACACACTAGAGTTCCCACTCACTCTCTCTCTCTACTTACTTTCTCTCTCTAGGTTTAAGCTTGATTCAATAGTGATTTAGGTTGTTCTACGGTCCTACAACACTTCAATATCAGCAAATGATTTATAAAGGACACCCGCACTATGTATCCACCACCATAATCAAACTTCTGATCATGCTTGACAGAAAATTGGAAGACAAGTGTTTTATCCTTGTTTCTGAATTCATGGTATTCGGCTGGAATGGAGTAAAATCTATAGTCTCTACATGTATGAATAAGAGGCCCTTTTGATCAAGACAATGTATTTGCAGCAAGGTATGTGTTAGACTTAATAGATTATCGACTGTTATACCAGCCTTCTTAAATTTTAACACATCACCACTAAGACAATCTTCTTTGGCAAAAAGTTCATTGCTGCACAACTCTTCATCAACAGCTTCTGAAATTAAGAATTCCCATGCTGAACATTGTACTCGGGTCCTGCTAGATGAAGTTCACAGCTGATACAACATGCTCCTAACATAAGACTAAGGTGCTCACATGTTTCTTCACGTCTGATCTTAGTGTGAAGTTGGTCCCTGGAATCCATTGAGCTATATCTCATTAATTAATTAGCTTAAAACATGTACCTGCAAAATATCATGCTTATGAATTCACAAATATCTCATTTATGAAGGATGATCATAGTGTTTCAAAGTTAGCAATAGAGGCTATGCATATATTCAAGTATGTGTGCAAAACGGTAGTGGATCAAAACTATTTCCAACGATGCACTAAACTTACAAATGGATGCCCTAATATCTACCTTTTCGATGCACTAATCATTCTCATAGATGCCCTAATATCTACCTTTTCGATGCACTAATCATACACATAGATGCCCTAATATCTAATGTTTTCATCCATTTTCAACCCGTTTGCTTATAAGCGACCGACTTGGGTTGATAAGAAAATATAGCTACAAATAATCATTAAGGGGTCAACTTGGGTCGAATGGGTCGCTAGATCTTAAAGTGTTTAAACACGCTGATTATACTTGATTCATCTTGTTCTTAAGGTTTCATTCTTGCACACAAGTTAATATGATGACCGCAAAGATGTAAAGAAAGCATATTTCTGGTATTCAATCTGGCATTATAGACATATGAATGTATGATATTAAAAATGAAAAAAAGACTTCTATAATTATCGTACCGCAAAAGCAGCAAATGTGAGACCGCTTTCCACTACAACCCTATCCATGTTTCTTGCTTCACTTACCTATAACCAATGAACAAAATGGAACAGCCATGTGAACAAAAAGTACAAACACCAAAAACACGACAGCATAAAAGGAAGGAATATTACCATCATATCAGGAAGAGGCTTATATGCTAAAGCCAGAACACAGGATCCTTGCCATGTGTATTTCCTGTAGGTGCTTACATAAAATGCTGGTATATCATTTAATCTTTATTGGATGGTCTCTGGTGCAACCTAAAATTACAACATGCCATATTTTACTTTACCAAAGTACACAAAGTCCTATGTCTATTGCCTTAACTGGAACATTCTCAAGAGGATCACCAACCTACAAGCAACAATATCCTTTCAAACAAAAATAGACCGTGACTAGTGAATCTCCAACTGCTTAACCACTTATTCCATCGTTGGTCTAACCGATGCAACTGGTGCACAACTTCAGCGCATTAACCAACCCATCTTCCATTTTACTCCTGATACCTTTTAAAACAAAAATAGATGTTATGATGTTATATTATCATTTTTGAATAGCAAGTTTATACCAGCTTCCATACCTATTTGACAAAAATATCCGTTGTGGTCACTTTTTTCCCCTTATATAATCAGAAATATTTAACTTCTATTCCTATTAATTCAACGCCCCATGAGCTTTTATTTTACCCACTTGACACGAAAAAAACAACAAAATTGAATGTAATATAGTATAAATGGGTTAAATTGCACTTATGCTCTAATGTATCCATCGATGCACTAAACATACAAACGGATGCGTTAATGAGTTCATCGATGCAGTAAACATACAAAGGGAACCCTATTATGACCAATGATGCACTAAACATACACATTCATGCCTTAATATGTCTGATTATGCATTACACTAATCATACTCATTGATGCACTAAACATACAAACAAATGCCTAAGTAGTTCCAACGATGCAGTAAACATAAAAACATATGCCCTAACTTATAACATGATGCTCTTGTCAAACTAAAAAATGTCGAAACACATTTTTTGATGCACTAACGACACAAACGAATGTTGTTACATGACAAGTGATGCCCTAATCATACTAACAGATGCACTAACGCTAATTTCATATGTAATAATGAAAGAAACAGATGCCCTAACATGTACCATGATGCTTTACTCATACACTCGGGATGCCTTAACGTCTCACGTGACACTAATTATACTAATAGATGCCATAACATGAGTTGCTGATGCTTTAAAATGTACACTAGTTACATAATGTATAATCATGATGCATTAATTTAAACCAACTAATGCTGTAACATGAATTTTTGCACACATTCAATTAAATGTCATTTTTATACACACAGTTCTGAATGTACACAGATGCCCTAATTTTACACATATTCACAAATTATGATAGAATACACCAAATGATGCACAAAATAACATAAAAATTGAACAATTAATAATTATGTACTGATGCACTAATCATACTCACTGATGCCCTAATATGTTCATCACTAAACATACAAACAGATGCCCAAGTACTTTCAACGATGCACTAAACATACAAATGGATTCCCTACCATAACCAACGATGCACGAAACATACAAATGGATACACTAAACACACAGATGCCTTAATATGTCTAACGATGCACTAATCATACTCACTGATGCCCTAATATGTTCAACGATGCACTAAATATACAAACATTCAACCTGATGCAACAACCACAAACACAGATGCACTAATACAATCTGGTTCCCTAACGTGTAATCTGATGTTGCAAACATACACACAGATGCCCCAAGACGTCATATCATTCAATATTGAAACACGTATGCTGCAAATTAGTGCATCACAGTTATAAAATCTTATTCAGACATTTTATCAAACACGTTGTGAGCAATTTTAATAAACAAAATTTATCTACACATATGCCCAAATTTTTACACTTATTCACAAAAATACTAATTCTGATATAATTTACCCAATGATGCACAAAATAACAAAAATATTGAACAATTAATAACTATAGAATTACTATGTTTAATAAAGATGAATCTACAGAATAAGGTCAGCTGCGACAGATTCATAAATTGCTTTTTCTTCATCTTTCTGATAGTCTATTGCGAGTGAATCACATAATCATTCGATTTAGATCGGAATTTGGGGTTTTTTTTATCGGTTTTAATGGTGGTTTTTGACAGGTGTTGGTGTGACGGTGATGGCTGTGACGATGGTGGTGTGACGAGGGTGGTGACGGTGACGGCTGCGACGGTGATGGTGGTGACGGCTGCAACGGTGGTCGTATGACGGTGACGACAGTGACAGTGGTGGTGGTGACGGAGAGTGTGTGTGTTTGAATACAGTGCGTTTGTATCAGTATATTGAAAAAAGATCGTTCCATCTTTTTTTGAGTTTGTTTTCCTTTTTTTACCCTGAACTTTTAAGTATTTTCATAATTTACCCTGTAACTTTTTTTCTCACTTTTCTAACGAATTACACTTTTCTCTAGAACCTTACCCTATGTGTGTGTGTATATATATATATATATATATGTGTGTATATATATATATATATATATATATGTATATATATGTGTGTGTGTGTGTGTGTGTGTGTATATATCTATGTATATATATATATATATATATATATATATATATATATATATATATATATATATATATATATATACATATATATATATATGTGTATGTATATATTCTACTCATATAAAAGAAACTTTTCAAGTTTTTTATTTACTTTGTTTTAACTATATTACTTCTTTGCATGACATCGTACCTTTCTTGATTTTTCTTTATATTTTAATTAATTGAATAAAAATAAATAAATACAAAAAAAATATTTAAAGAATACAATCTAATAATGATAATATTATTAATAATCTCGTGCATATACATATTTTGGGTATTATAATTAATCCCGTGCACACACGATTTTGGGTATTATAATTAATTTAATATAATAATGAGAATATTATTTATATGTAACAAACAAATAAAAATAAATAAACCTTGTTATTAAAACACAAATAAAACTCTATGGGGTATATATTAAATGGCAAACAGATGCCCAAACAAAAAAATAAAGTTTGTTATTAAAATACAAATAAAACTCTACGTGTTATATATTAAACTTTACTATAATAAATGGGTGTTTTGTTGTGCTATTTGATGTCATAAATAGGGAGTTTGGTCAAACTTTTTTCTATAAAAGAATATGCATTTAGTGGCGCAACCCTAGTGGACATAAACTCATGGTTGTCTGGAGTTGTTTCTCGCTCTTTGAAAGAACTATACCTTCAGAACCTAGGGTTCGTACCTGTCACGTTGTTGGACAGTGTGTTTCAGAGCCTAACCCTTGTTAATCTAAATTTGGATGGTTGTAAATCGGGTAAAATTGTCATCAATCTTGATGAGAACATCAAGATTCAACCTCCGCAACTCAAAATGTTGCAGCTAATCTATGTGAACTATGCCAATTACGCATGTGTAACTAGATTATTTAAGGGGTGTCCCGAGCTTCAAGAAGTGGTGGTTGAGCGAAACTGGAACAGCGATAGTGTAATTGCCTATTGCATAAGTGGTCCAAAGTTGAGAAAGGTGACGGTGATATCCGCTGTACCGCCCTTTACACAGCCTAATCAAGCCCCTAATTTTGGCAGCCTGCAGTTCTCTTGTCCGATGCTAGAGTACATATGCTTATGGCATTGTTTTCCGTATGATCTGTCCGTTAAGTATCTTTCAGGCATAACTGAAGCGCATTTTCGGTTGAAGCCTCATGACAACAATTATGCTCGTAAGTTGCTGAATATAGTCAGAGGACTCACTTCAATCAAATATCTATCCTTATCCGATCCTACTATGAAGATAATGGAATCACTACTACATCTATAATGATTCATGTCTTTATTTATATATCCTCTACAGGCTTTAGTTTCAGCGAATTTTTGTTATGTGGTATTATTATTTTCAGGTTATGCATTTATTATTGAACCGTTATAAATATGTACGATTCATGCCTTCATTTATATATCTTCTACAAGCTTTATCTTTCAACTTCAGTATCTTTCAGGCATAACTGAAGAGCATTTTCGTATTATTGTCAACTCTGTATTTACTTTGCATGTCCTTTTTTCCTATGCCTATTGTTGGAGATCATACAAATGTTGGGTCTACTCTTGAATCCATTTTATTTTTGAACGGCAAATTATATTATAAAACTAGCAAGAAGCTTGATAGAGGTTGTCAAGATGATCATTGATCTCCACATGAGTATTCGGTGGTTGATCATAAGAGGGGAAAAAGAATTCAAAGTGTTGAGATTGAGATTGAGATTGTTGTGGTTGATCATTTTGTTGAAAATGAGGCTCTCCATGGAGTGGGCCATGAATATCCTTGTAACTTAGACATAATGGAACTCCTAATACAATATATATATATATATATATATATATATATATATATATATATATATATATATATATATATATATATATATATATATATATATATATATATATAGAGTTGAGATCAAATAAGATCATCTTTAAAGTTCTAAAAATAAGATCAACTAAATAACTAATAAGAGGAGGGCATGTGGCAATACTTTTAAATCACAAAAAAAGAAAAAAGAAAATTAATAACAATTAATTTGTATAGGTCGGAGGGCATTTTGGTAATGTTAGCAAACATTATAACCCTTAATAACTTTCAATCTCTAAAAATAAACATAACAACCGCCTCCCTTATCTCCTCCCTCCCATCTCTTCTCCATCCCTTCTTATTTTCAGGCAACCATAACAACAACAAAAATCCATCGTTCCATAAAATATGTTTATGAATCTGTTGATGAAACGAAATTGTTTTCTTCTCTGATGACCTGTTTATCGCTTTCTGCTTGTGAACCGGAATCCGCTTTTTTGTTTGATGGGTTTTCGTTATTAATAACGAGAGCAGATTTATCATGTGTTCACAAGCAGATTGTACACGAAATCGTTATTAATATCAATTTTTGAGATATGTTTTAATAGATATGGGATTTTTTATTTGATGGGTTTTCGTGTACACGATTAGTTAATTCAAGATCTGTTGAATTTGGTAGTCATGGTTATGGAAGTTTCACGATTTTTAGGTGATGGATAATATTGGGTTTCGATTAAATAGTGGCTGGATTGGGTCTTTTAGGTGTCACGGTTTTTGTTTTATGGGAGGTATAATATTTGGTTTCGATTAAGTAGTGGATGGATTGGGTTTTCTGATTATTTTCCAGTTAGATATTTCGATACATCGCCGGTACACCGGATAATTCGCTGGTACACCGGATACATGGTGGGTTGGTGTCACTGCTATAGCAGCAGATACATAGCTGGTACACTCGGTACATTGTGGTATATGTCGCCGGTTCACCGGATACATGGTGGGTTGGTGCCGCTGCTGCTGTTCGGTTTTGGTTTGAAGATTTATTGTAAACTTGTAATGTAATTTTTTAGATAGGTTCTTGATACACATATTATGTATCTCATTTGTTTATGTATCCAATTTCTGGTTAAACGCATGGATTCTGGTGTACCGGAATCTGATTCTGTTCAGTTTTGGATTAAATATTTATGTAGTAGTGTAGCGGTTTTGTTTTATCGGCTCTTGATACACATATATATGTATGTATTTCATCAGTATCGAATTTCGGGTAAAAATTCACGGATTCCGATGTACCGGAATCTGCTGCTGTATAAAAAAAATGTGGACCAGTTTTAAGTATAAAAAAACAGACGAAAAATTGAAAAAAAAAAAAAACAGACACATTTGGAGTTGAGTATCCAAAATACCCTTGAAACCCTATTTAATCACTATAATGTCACTCATTTAATGTTAATCTCATCCAACACAAATGCAATGATCCAACGGTTTTAGATTGGGTCTTACTTTTAAAATTTTAAGATGGATCTCACATGAACCCTCCCCTATATATATATATATATATATATATATATATATATATATATATATATATATATATATATATATATATATACATATATATATACACACATATATATATATATATATATATATATATATATATATATATATATATATATATATATATATATATATATATATATATATATATATGTATATAAAAGGAATATGTTTGTTTAAAGTTATTCAACATAATCTTAATTAAATGTTAAATCTTTTTAAAAGAAATAATAGATCTGTTAAAAACAGTATGACTGAGGAATATGAAATTCCCAGAAATTTAGATCTTCTTAATAAATGGACAATTCCTAAAGTCCAACCAAAAGTTTTATATGAAATTGGAACATTTGAAGAATTGGGGTTTGTTCAGTCAGTAAAAACTACTGAAGAAACAATAACTCTTGATAATAATGAAATGGTTTTAAAATTATTAAATGAAAGAGATCTTCAGAAATATCGTCAAAATTATAATTATTTACATATACGATTAATACAAGTTGCATTCAAACCCTTAACTTTACAAGGGTTACCAGAAAGCTTTTTAGCTGTTTTAAGAGATGGTCGTAATAGAAATTGGCAGCAATCTTTGATTGGAATTATTCAATCAAGCCTGGCTCATGGTCCAGTCTATTTTAATGTTTATCCTAATTTACAATTATCTTTATCTGATGTTAATATACTTGAAAGTTTAACTTTAAATGTTAAAACTCATGGTTATGATTATATGCCTGGTTCTGAATTAATATGTATTTGTTATAGAATATATTTTAAACCTCTTACTACTATGAATCCTAAATGTAAAAGGTTTAGTAAAAATAATGAAACTATTTTAATAGAAAGTAATTTAGATATGTCTAAAATATCCACACGAAAAATTATAAAATGGAATGAAATTGAGTTTCCTGAAAATTGGCTTTTAGAAGGAGCTATACCTCCTCAACCAAAAATTAATAGTAATCTTACTAATGTTCTACAAACTACTGATGGAACTGTTAAAATAAAGTTTGAACCAGAAGATTTAGATAATGCTAATGCTTTAATAAGAAGAACAAGGTCTAATAGATCTGTATTTTCGAATCATCTTGATTATGAGGTTAATATACCTTCTACAGCTAGGGCATCCACTTCTCAAATAAGAGAGGAAAGTTTTCCACAAAAAATTGAAAATTTGACTATTAGAAATAATATTGTTCAAGGAAATTATAATGATGAGGATAATATTACTCCTTCTGAGATGAATTTTTCTTGTTAAATGGATAGTAAAGAAAAAATTGATTTTTCTCCTGGTTCTTCAACCAGAATGATTATTTCTCAAGAATTTAAATTACCCAAATGGGAACCTTTTAGAAAATGGTTTTTTGAAAATTATTCAAAAGAAGATCTTAAGAATATACAAGAAAAATTTTATAATCATTTATCACAAGTTAATAAAACTATTTATTTTATTCCATGGTTTATTAATAATTATATAATTGATTATATATCAGTCTTGGAAAGAGATTATAAATTAATAAATGGTCAAAATTCTAAACAAGTTTTTCCCCCACAACAACCTTTTATGATAAATAAAGAAGATGTTCATATGCATTTTTCAGCCTTTCAAAAACTATTTGAAAATGAAACTATATCTATTACTACTGGTCATGTTAATCAGTTAATACAACAACAAAACTTTTCTAGTATTTATCTAATTGTTTTAGGAGAACAAATATTTTCTATTCATAATAGAGTTGAAACTCTTATAAGTCAAATTAATCAATTGACAAGTGAAAAACAAAAAACAATTAAAGATAATAATGAGGCAAGTTGTTCACAAGCAGTTGCTAGTATTCAACCACTTCCTGAAGTCAAAGATTTTAAATTAAAATCAAATTTAAAATTACAAAAGATAATAGAAAACCAAATAAAAGAACTAAAATTGAATAATATTGATAATAATTTATCTGATGAAGAAAATAATATCAATAAAATGGAAGGATATAATAGCCAATATGCTAGCAAACCTTCTCAAAAATTATATTATTATCCTAGACCTACTCCTCAAGATGTCCTTCATGAAGAACAGGAGTATGTTATTAATAATAGTTATAGTGGTAAAAATATTTATGAATGGAATATTGATGGTTATACAGAAAGACAAATTTATAATATAGTACATCGAATGATGATGTATTCTACTATTGCTAAAAATAATGGTAATAATGATAAAACTGTTGCAAATATGATTGTAGCAGGTTTTACAGGTCAATTAAAAGGATGGTGGGATAATTATCTTAGAATTCAAGATAAACAAACAATTCTTAATACAGTAAAAACAGAAGATGGTGTTGAAAAGCCTAATGCAGTTTATACATTAATTGTTAATATAATTGAACATTTTACTGGAAGATGGTCTGATAATTCAGAAAATATTAGAACTCTTCTTAATGGGTTAAAATGTTCCACTTTAACTTCTTTTAGGTGGTATAAGGATACTTTCCTTAGTAGAGTTATGGAACTTCGTGACTCTAATACTACCCATTGGAAGTCAAAATTTATAGATGGTTTACCTAATTTATTTGCTGAAAGGGTAAGAAATACTCTAAGAAAAGATGAAGCAACTATTAATTATGATAATTTTACTTATGGCAAGTTAATAGGAACTTGTATCCAAGAAGGTTTGGCTTTATGTAATGAAATAAAGCTAAATCAACAAATTAAAACCCAAAATATTAATGAAAGAAAACAATTAGGTCATTTCTGTGACCAGTTCGGAATGGCTTGTTCAACTTCTGTTGATAAAAAGTTTTATAAAACCTCAAAGGGAAAAGAGTTTATAAAAAATAAAAATTTTTATAAAAATCCTTCTAAATTTGAAAAAAGAAGGGAAAAGAGACAAATGAGAAAATAATTCCGAAATAATAAACCAACTATTACTTGTTATAAATGTGGAAAAGTTGGTCATTTTGCAAATAAATGCAGAGTAAAAAAGAAAATTAATAATCTTAATATTGATGAAGAAATTAAAGATAGTTTAAAAAAAATTCTTTTAAACTCAGAATCAGAAAATGAAAACTCTTCTGATGATTCAGAAAATTCAGATTTTGAAATGAATTGTAATTGTTTAGAAGAAGAAGATTTTGTTTCAGAAAATGATTATTCTGAAAATGGTAATAATCCAGATATGGAGATTGATAAAATTCAGGCTCAATTTGAAGATTTAAAAATAAATGTTTTAACCAGTGAAACATTAGAACTTTTGAAATTAATAAAAGGTGATGATATAAGAAATAAAATTATTGAACAATTTTCTAGACCTAATGATGAAAAGGTTCAAGATGATACTCCATATTCTATGGTGGAAGTAAATAAAATGCTTAAACAAAGACAAAATATTGATACTCCTGTTACACTTAATAATTTATTAGAAGAAGTTAATAATCTTAAAAAAGAAATTAATGATTTAAAAAATAAGAATAAAATCTTTAATAATAGAATATCTAGTTTGGAAAAAGGAAAATCTTTGGTTGAAATTAATAAAAATGAAGAAATTATTGAAAAAGAGGATTTTCTTCAAACTTTAGAAATGATAACATCCCAAAAATGGTGGGTAAAAGTAATTTTACTTATTAATAATACTGAAATTAAAGAATTTACTGCTCTTATTGATAGTGGAGCAGATTTAAATTGTGTTAAAGAAGGATTAATTCCTACAAAATATTTTGTTAAAACTTCACACTCAGTTGGAACTGTGAGTGGTGAAAAAATACATATTAATTATAAATTACAAAATGCAAAAATTTGCAAAAATAATGTTTGCATACCTACGAATTTTATATTAGTCAAAAATATGACTAATCAAATTATTTTGGGAAATCCTTTTATAAACAAAATATTTCCTCTTCAAAAAGTTGATAAAAATGGGATTACTGGTACGTTTAATGGTAAAAGTATAACATTTGAGTTTATAACTCAACCTGTTACCAGAATGCTTTCTGAATTAAGAGATCAAATTATGATGAAAAATAAACAAATATGTTTTCTTAAAGATGAAATAAATATGTGGACAATTGAAGAAAAACTAGAAAATCCTAAATTAAAGGAAAAAATACAAATGATTGTAAATAAATTCTCTTTAAAAAATTTGTAATGATCATCCAAATGCTTTTTGGAATAGAAAAAAGCATATTGTTAGTCTTCCATATGAAGAAGGATTTTCTGAAAATAATATTCCTACTAAAGCTAGACCTGGTCAAATGAAACCTGAATTATTAAATTTATGTAAAAAGGAAATAGCTTCTTTATTACAAAAAGGGTTAATAAAGCCTTCAAAATCTCAATGGTCTTGTACTGCTTTTTATGTTAATAAGCATTCAGAACAAGAAAGAGGGGTTCCTAGATTAGTTATAAATTATAAACCCCTAAATAAAGTTTTAAAATGGATTAGATACCCTATTCCTAATAAAAAAGATCTTTTAGATAGACTTTATAATGCTATTATATTTTCAAAATTTGATTTAAAGTCAGGATATTGGCAAATCCAAATTAATGAAGAAGACAGATATAAAACTGCTTTTAATGTCCCCTTTGGACAATATGAATGGAATGTTATGCCATTTGGTCTTAAAAATGCACCTTCTGAATTTCAAAAGATTATGAATGACATTTTTAATCCATTTAGTGATTTTATAATTGTTTATATTGATGATATCTTAGTATTTTCAAAAAATTTAGAATCTCATTTTAAACATTTAGATATATTTGAAAAAATTATTATTAATAGTGGTCTAGTTATTTCAAAACCAAAAATGATGATTTTTCAAACAAAAGTCAGATTTTTAGGCCATAATATAGAAAAAGGCCAAATTATTCCTATTAATAGAAGAATTGAGTTTGCATCTAAATTTCCAGATATTATACTGGATAAAACTCAATTACAAAGGTTTTTGGGAAGTTTAAATTGTATTTCAGCCTTTTATAAAGATTTAGCTAAAGACACAGCTATTTTATATGAAAGATTAAAAAAGATTCCCTCACCATGGACTGAAAAACATACTCAAGCAGTCCAGAGAATTAAAACAAAAGTTTCTAGTCTTCCTTGCTTATCTTTAGCAAACCCAAATTGGGAAAAAATTATAGAGACTGATGCCTCAGATATTGGGTATGGTGGAATTTTAAAACAAATAAATCCAGAAAATAAACAAGAAATTTTAGTAAGATTTCATTCTGGAAAATGGAATAATGCCCAGAAGAATTATGCTACTGTGGCAAAAGAAATTCTTTCTATAATAAAATGTGTTTTAAAGTTTCAAGAAGATTTATATAACCAACACTTTATAATAAAAACAGATTGTCAAGCAGCTAAGTTTATGTTTAATAAAGATTTTAAACATGACGTTTCTAAGCAAATGTATGCTAGATGGCAAGCTCAATTAGCTCCATTTGATTTTACAATAGAATATAAAAAGGGGAAAGATAATATTCTTCCTGATTTTTTAACCAGAGAATTTTTGCAGTCATGATTCCTCGAGGAAGAGGAGGAAGAGGTAGCCACCTTCATAGGGGTGGAAGAACAGGAGGAGCTAACAATATATTGGTTCAACATGGAAACAACAGGCTAAT